>OZ020195.1:29664371-30126923 GCA_963971165.1 Philopedon plagiatum | reverse complement strand
CAAGTTAATAGGTGGGAAACTTGGAAGTTAAGAAAAAAAAAGAAGAAAAAAGAAAAACACAAAGAGTTCACAGACCAGGGACCTGCCAACTCATTTGTGGTATTTTGTCAGGAGACCCAGAGTTTTCTGGGCAACAGCCAACATCACCACGGAGGTTGCAATAGCCCCTGCGTGATACCTCTAACCCCATGAAAAAAGAAAAGGTAAAGAAATAGCGACAGTACCAGTTATGAAAGCGAGGGAAATATTGGGGAAGCTGTCTGTAAGGTAGTGCTAGACACGTGTTTCGTGCTTATTAGCACTCGTCAGTAGCACATAACCAAGTTAATAGGTGGGAAACTTGGAAGTTAAGAAAAAAAAAGAAGAAAAAAGAAAAACACAAAGAGTTCACAGACCAGGGACCTGCCAACTCATTTGTGGTATTTTGTCAGGAGACCCAGAGTTTTCTGGGCAACAGCCAACATCACCACGGAGGTTGCAATAGCCCCTGCGTGATACCTCTAACCCCATGAAAAAAGAAAAGGTAAAGAAATAGCGACAGTACCAGTTATGAAAGCGAGGGAAATATTGGGGAAGCTGTCTGTAAGGTAGTGCTAGACACGTGTTTCGTGCTTATTAGCACTCGTCAGTAGCACATAACCAAGTTAATAGGTGGGAAACTTGGAAGTTAAGAAAAAAAAAGAAGAAAAAAGAAAAACACAAAGAGTTCACAGACCAGGGACCTGCCAACTCATTTGTGGTATTTTGTCAGGAGACCCAGAGTTTTCTGGGCAACAGCCAACATCACCACAGAGGTATCACGCAGGGGCTATTGCAACCTCCGTGGTGATGTTGGCTGTTGCCCAGAAAACTCTGGGTCTCCTGACAAAATACCACAAATGAGTTGGCAGGTCCCTGGTCTGTGAACTCTTTGTGTTTTTCTTTTTTCTTCTTTTTTTTTCTTAACTTCCAAGTTTCCCACCTATTAACTTGGTTATGTGCTACTGACGAGTGCTAATAAGCACGAAACACGTGTCTAGCACTACCTTACAGACAGCTTCCCCAATATTTCCCTCGCTTTCATACATATGTTTGAACGTAGACTTTCACGGATGGAGAAATGTGAAGAAATATTTATCCGGGAGTACATCCGTTCGTTTGTTAAATTCCTGTTGGAATCTGGCAGACGTTTCGCCAAGGTCTCACTTGGCATTATCAATGCTTACTCGTTGCTGTCAAGTCGTAAACTGATCAGTTTACGACTTGACAGCAACGAGTAAGCATTGATAATGCCAAGTGAGACCTTGGCGAAACGTCTGCCAGATTCCAACAGGAATTTAACAAACGAACGGATGTACTCCCGGATAAATATTTCTTCATATATATATATATATATATATATATATATATATATATATATATATATATATATATATATATATATATATATATATATGTATATATATATATATACGTATATATATATATATATATATATATATATATATATATATATATATATATATATATATATATATATATATATAAATTTATTAGAATTTTAAGCGCCTGCCAAATTTTCGTGCAAAATAACAACCTTTAAACTCCCAAAATTTACTCATTAATAGTTGGTGTCCTAAACAACGCAACATGCGATACATAGTACAAACGTTATTAAAAAACTGACACGTCGCTGTCTCTATCGTTGTATTTGAAGAGTAATTATTACAAAACTCCTAATGGTTTTTTAATTTAGGTAACATATTGCGATAACTTCTTTTCTATTGGGCGAAATAAATTATAACAGAGCCATTTCGGCTTTATTGTCCATTTAATTCTAACAATTATAAACTTCCTTTTAATTAACGCATATGCCCTAAAACTCTAAATTTGCATTGGTGTTGAAATAATTAGTAACACACATCGAGAATAATAATTAAATAACTTCTGTGAATTATATTAAAAGTAATTAAATTCTTTCACAGATGCTGTCTCAGCAAATATTATTATTATGATTATTAAAAGTGGTTACGTATGTTTCATTCTGTCTGTATATTTTGTAACTAGATAACAAACTTATCGCATTCCTAAGAACTAGCCAGGTGACAATGTAAAATCACCTTTACCTGAGATTTCGTTAATTTTTTTGTGTAGATGTTGCTTTTTGCATTTGTATGGCCCAATTTATTCGTGTCCCTGGCAGTTGTTGTTATTATTTTGTTTAAAAACAAATTCTGAGAAACAATACCATGGATTAGTTTCCATCTATAAAAGTTTTAGTTGGAACAGTGCATATCAGGTAATATTTTCAATATACAGGGTGGTTCAGAAGTCCCGCATAGAATTCATATCTATTTAATGCGTTATTTTTCAGTAGAATGCTAAAACACGTGAATTCATTAAACTGTTTACTCATTTCCCTGTAATATTCTCAACCGTCTTCCTTCAACTCTCTTACCCCAGCCACCCCAACTTTTTTTTAAATGGCAACTTATGTGAAAGGGGGGTCCGCTGAGAAGCTCGTTAAAAACTGAATTTAATGGTATGAATATACCGTGAGTTACATTTTTGATTACTAAGTTTTGTAGGACTAATAGGCGGAGTAATGTTACTGTAAAAATAAAATTAAATAACGATTAAAATCACGCTACAAGTAGTTAATTAGTACTCATCTGATGTGACCTAATGTTACAAATGACCCTCATCTTCTACTTGACATGCACCAAGTCGGTGGTGAAAACTATCTACTGAATTGAGAATAGTTTGTGGCTCTAAGTTATTGATCTCAATTCGATTTATATCTTTTTGGTCGTCAATGCTATGTGGTCTATTTTGGTACACTCGCACTTTCAAATATCCCCAAAGAGAATAGGCTAACGTCATAAGGTCCAGAGATTTTGGTGGTGATTCAATTATACCTCGTCCAGCTATCCGGTTTCGAAAAACTTCATATAAGTACCTCCGAATATATATTAGTACCAAAATGGGGTGGTGCACCATCTTGTTGGAATCATATTCTTTAATTTGAAATATCTGGATCAACTTCGTTAGAATAACTGCTAATGCGAGTATTAACTCAAATGTGAGGAAATCTTCAAGATTTTCGTAAAAAAATATGGTCCCACATTTACTCTCTCAGGATGCTGGGCATGTGCTTCATATATCCAGTGTGGGTTTGGCTGAGACCAGAATCAATAATTATGTCTGAAAACCCCCCCCTTTAAATAAAAAGTACCCTCATCAGAAAAAAAAAATATGTTTTTTTGGAATACGTTATTTTCGTCAGATTTTGCCAGTTCTTCACAGAACTGTAGTCTCGAAGGTGCACCTTATAAGGGTGGCTTTTTCCAACTTTTAAGACGGTTAATTTGGTAGCATCGTTATTTATTGCTAATGTTGGGGAATAAGAACTTTCACTAATAGATAGGTGTAGTATATCACGTTTTTTGTCCTTATTTAAGGGAGGTGGTCGACGAGCTAAGGCAGCTTTTGCATTGCTACCCGGCTACACTCTTTTTGACTTTAACATATTTTTTGTCCGGGTACAAAAATTCGCTAGCCAAGATAAAAAATTTAGTCCGGGCGCATATATTAAATTAATTATATTTTTCGACTATTGTATTTTTCTAGTTTTTTTTTGCAAGTTCAAAAGGCCTGAAAAAGGTATAAGTTAATTTAAATAGGGTAAATGTGGGAGAGATGCCACGTGGGGATAGTTGCCACAGGTCACGTGGTACGCGTGTTGGTACCTACAAGACTTTGGCAACAGTAACATCGGAAGTCAGCTGGACAGTAAGCGTTGTGTATGCGGTCGGTGGGTTTTTCCTTTGCCTTTTGAGTTCGTAATTTAACAATTAGAACGGTAAGTAGGATTTTCATTGCCTAATATTATTTAGGGTACTTTTCAACCTTTAGTAGCAAATTGAATTTTAAGGAAAATCGGGTTTAATTTATATTATTCCTGATAGATAGGCTATTTTATAGATTAATATGCATATTTTAGTTTAAGTTTTTATTTTTGTTCTTTGCAAAGTGATGCGGCGTCTCTCCCTACCGAAAAGGATAGATGCCACATATTTTGGGTGGGAGAGTTGCCACACATTGTATTTTTGTGTTTAGATGAAACTGATAGCTAATAACCAGACTTCTAGCACTTGCAAAATAAAAACAAATAAGTAATAATGTTCTGTAGGTTTATAATGCCCATGGCCAGTGCCAAACCAAAAAAAAATGGACAGAAGAATTGGATTTGTTGTGTCAGAAAATTACTATATGCGATCTGTATCATATTCTCCACCATAAAAACACACATAAAATATTATGCAAACGAGAAGAAATGAAAAAAAGAATAAGGCATCTGTCCTTTACGGAAAATTATATGAGGCATCTCTCCATATAACCCTGGGTATCTCCCCACATCCTATGGGAGAGACGCCTTAAAAGGCAGTTTTTAAATAATTTATTTGTAACCTGGAATTTACTTCTTTTTTGGTTTTTTATATTTCTATTTGTTAGATGTAGATGCTTTAAATGTCACTCTGTTATTTTTGCAAAAAAATATAATATGAAACTAATGATTTTACGATCTTATTTCTAAAATCGTGGCAACTGTCCCACATTAATTTACCCTACACCGTTTGCTATAAATTTAAACAATAATTTTTACAATTACCGAATTTGTTTTATTATTAAACTTATTTAAACCGTTCAGAAAACCTATTCGCCTGAAGTAAATTACTGGCGACATCTTGGACGGTTGGCAAATTCAAAAATAAAGTCAGTTTATACAGGGTATTACAAAAAGATGTTAAGAAATTTTAAGGGCAGATTCTACATCTAAAAATATGACAATAAGTTTATATAAACATGGATCCTCAAACGCTTCTTTTTCGGGATACAGGGTGTTTAATATTTTCACACCCCAAGTATTCCGAAGAGTTAGGAGAAATATGCGAATACGATTTAGAGCATGTATTGAAGCACGGAGAAGCCATTTCCGGCATCTACTACAAACTTAAATCAAAAAGCACTGTTTCCTGAACAAAACATATGTTTAAAAAAATTAATTTGTATTTTTGAAAAGGGTGCGTCAAAACGAAAAAGCTCAAGAGACACTTTTCACGCAAAATTCATTGTGCTTTAAGAAAACGATATAAATTTTGCAAAAAATCAGTGGCGTGCCATTTTTTTCGCTAAAAATAAAGACTTACCAGTAGGCACGCCACTGATGCAAGTAAATTAAATTTTTGCACATAAAGGTACCCTTTGAATAAATACTGGCATGTACTAAAATTCATGTCAATATCTGAACGCATTTTCGATTAATTAAAAAGAAACATTTAAACATTAAAATATTAAACAGCCTGTATCTCGAAAAAGAAGCGTTTGAGGAGCCATGTTTATATGAACTTATTTTCATATTTTCGAATGTAGAATCTGCCATTAAAATTTCTTAACATCTTTTTGTAACACCCTGTATACGAATATGAATAATATTATAGTTGACGGGGACTATATCGCATCCGACTTGTAACCGAGTGATCGCAGGTGCGTTCCTCCCATGGGAACACTTTTTCTTGTTCTGATGTTTTCATATTTTTTTATTTTAATAATGTAATGGGGTTTTACACCCCGTAAATAAAGATATTAATAAATTACGTCGTAAGAATATTTTAACCACATACCACACGCTATCTCTATGTTGAACTCCGTTTGAGCAAATTTAGTTATATCAGAATGCGATTTGAGAAGCGCACCCCTAACAAAATTAGGCACGCTTTATATTATGTACCTATACAATATTTTAAAACTTTTACTGAAGTATTCTTTAGAATAAAAAATAGAGCTCCGGTTAAATTTAAGAATACAATAGGGTTAAAAAATAAAAACGCGTAGAGCCCTCATTATTAAATATAACTTTTTCCATGCTTTTACGAGCGTCCAAGCAATAATTTTGATTTATTTCTCGGTATAAGCGCGAAAATTCGGCGATAGCTGAAAATTTTCTTTTGACTTCTATACGTCTATTAAATTTGTGTTACTCGTTTATAAAAACCCAATTTTTTATAGTCTTGTTTTACAATATTTTCAATGCCTACTTGAATGATATCTGTGAAATGAGAGCAAAGTTCGGAGGGACCGGAAGTGAAAAAGCAGACAGGGTTCCAAGGGAAAGTAGAGAAGCTTCAAACACCATCATCATCGCAGTTGGCAGAATTGTAGTGCCAAATCTCCGGCATGATTTAAACGAACTCGGGATGTAATGGGACAACAGACGTTAATGGGGTCGTGATCTAAGCGACCAAGAGGAGCGATACGGATTCAAATGTTAAGTATGGCTTAGAATGGGTGGCAAAGAAAAGATCTAGTGGGTTTGGATTATGAGAGGGAACGCGGAGAAAGTATATTGGCTCGGGATTAAATTGGTGAACGAGTTGCTCATTGTGAAATTTTCTGCCGCTCTGCCTTCTGGCCGGTTTTCGTGGAATCTTTTAATTGACGTTAAAGTCGCCTATGACGATAACTTCAGCGGAGGGAAATTCAGAGATAAGATGGTCAATTTTTGCCGAGAGAAAATCCATTGACTGATGGGGAGCGGTAGCTGCAACAGATAAATTTAGAAGACGATTTAAGGGTAAGTTTTAGCCAGAGGATATCAGGCTTGCCTCAGTCCAGGTTTGAAAGTCTGGTGCGAACGTAGGCGCATACCCCACCATGAAGGCGAAAAGATGAGAGAAGTTCATAGCCTGGAAACAGGAGATGATTAGTTGAGGATTGGGGATTGATTTGAGTTTCGGTCAGAAAACTAATGTTAGGTTTGCATGCTTGACGGTAGTGGTGGACAGAGTCTAAATTGGAATTAAGCCCCCAGATGTAAGCAAAGGTTATTATACGTTTGGAGTACACTGAAAAAATCGTTTGGACTTTTCTTCACACAAAATTGTAGCAAAGTCTTTGTAGAGCAATTTACTCTAACTGGATTATTAGTTACAACAGTTTTTATACATTTTCATACAATTGTAGCAAATTTTGCTACAAATTGGTCTTGGACGTTTTTGAGAACAAATTGTTGGAAAAAGGTACACAATTGTAGTGAAATGTCCCACAATGTTTTTTCAGTGTATGGTGGGGATGGTGGGTAAAACAAAATCGGTCAAGTGCAAGCTATACTTTCCCAATTAGTGGTCCATGCCATTAACCCCCACTTAACCTGAACAAACATCGACCACCCGATCTCCGCCCATCTGCTGCGCTACCCGCCGCCATCGACTCCAACGCCGTATCACATAGCGTATGCGCGGAGCTGAGTAGGGAGCGTTTCGACTGAGCCAAAATAAAAAATTTTAAAAACGTGTAAAGACAAAAGTTCGAAAATCGTGAGAAATATTTTTGTCGAAAAACTTTTTCTATAAAACCAATGGTTCAGCAGTTACAAGGAAATAAACAATTAAATTGTTTATAACAACTGATCGCGCTAGAATTTTGTATCCTGATAATTTTCGCTCAACCAACAACTAATTCTCAATGTTCATGATTTTCAGATAATTCTGAGCTATCCTTTTGGTGATAAGGGTGTGAGACAGCAATTTTTAAACGATTTTTCCGAAAAATGTTTAAAGAAGGGCATAAAAAAATACATCATATATATTGCTGAATTTGTGTTTCAATAAGTTTTCATTTGACACCCTACACGATGCCCTTGAATTTTTTTTCCATTTCCCTATTTATCCCCTTAAATTAACCACCAGGATCAAAATTCAACTTTTTAAACTTCACGTATATAATTGGGCTACCACACTCTATCTCTGTGCTAAATTTCAAATTTTTACATCGAAAAGTTTCAGAGAAAATCGCCTGTGACAGACAGACGGACGGACGGACACCGAAGTGATTCTATAAGTGTTCTTGTTCACGGAACACTAAAAATCAAAAAAATGTGCATGTAGCGTGCAAGAAAGTCTTCTTTTGTTTCAACCATCTCGGTTTAAACAATGTCTGACTAGGTTGCTGTCAGGCAACATGCATTTATATAATAAGTAAGTATGTATTAAACAAGATTAAAAAAATGTCTTCCGAATAATTTTTGGAACTCATGCGCCAATGCGTGCTGGACTATTTCGGATTTTCCTCATTTCTGGGTTTGTATGTCCGACCTTACCTTCTTTGAGGATTGTGTTTTGTCGAAATGCATGTAAAATCCATAAG
This sequence comes from Philopedon plagiatum, assembly GCA_963971165.1. Taxonomy (NCBI): domain Eukaryota; kingdom Metazoa; phylum Arthropoda; class Insecta; order Coleoptera; family Curculionidae; genus Philopedon; species Philopedon plagiatum. Next base: position 30,118,739 of record OZ020195.1, on the reverse strand, counting down.
AAGAGATGAGGCATCAAATTTTTGTAGAAACTTTAGGTTCGCAGCAGTCTTTCTTGCACCAGACTTCAGAACCTGGATTGAGGCAAGCCCGATATCCGCAGGCTAAAACTTACCCCTAAATCGTCCACTAAAAGATGTTAGAAATCCTTAAACAGGTTGTTAACTATAATAATAAAAAAAACTAAGATAAACATTCACTTCAACATAGCATGCTGCCATCCGCCTCTAGAATTTTCGGTGGTCACTAAAATAAATATGTCAAAATGTGGTCAGTTTAACCGTACACGGTAGTGCAAAAGCCATGGTAAATGTTATCTGACTTACCACATAAATATTATTACCACCTAAACTGCGTCATCTCACCTAGGCGCCAACTCTTCCGAATCTACCGTATTATTTAATTGGAGACCACAAGTCATTTAAAACGATTCAAAGGAATTAGAACTGTGAAAAATGTCCATCAATGCCATCAGAATTAAAGTATTTTTTCACCCACTAACTTTTCTTATTTTGCACAATTATGTGCCTTCCTGTCATAAAGAGCATGATTTATTGTGTCTTTTATCATATTTTCCTTTTTAAGAGCAACTTTTTTCTTGTGGTGTAGTTTGATTTAACTGGCCGCAAAATTAATTCTCGGGTGTGATGGATTAACTTCTATAGAGACATCTTTTTAGCAAACAAAATAATTTAAAAGCAAATATAAGTTTTGTACTTGGAAGAAACGATAAAAAAAACTTTTTAAAAGTAATAGCCAGAATGTATTGAGAATTGGAAAATAGAGGTTTGGACAATTTACTGTCAAAGTCTGTCTTTACTACTATAGAGGGGGTTATGAAATTCACTGCATATATTGGAATGGGTGACTCCTGGCGTAGTCTAGCGACACAATCAGTACTTTTTTTTGGTTTAATCGAACAACCGTAAAATTTTCTCTAACACCCAAAAACCAGACTATGACTGACCCAAGCGCCCGGTGTTGCGACGTTGCAAAATTTTATTTTTGAGGGGAATATTATGTTATAAATTTATTCTAATGAAAAATAAATAAATTACGCGGTCTAATAAAATATAATATATAATATATATATATATATATATATATATATATATATATATATATATATATATATATATATATATATATATATATATATATATATATATTAATATTCTTGGGTTTTATTAGTCCTGGATAAAAATTAAAAGTTATATGTTGGTTCTTACATACATTTTATTTGTCGAAAATTTAACGTTTCGGTCTTTCTTTTCACTTTCGACCTTCTTCAGAAATATTTACTGCTAAAAGAGATAGCTTATGTCAAAAAAATAATTTTTCCTTCTTTCATTCCTTTTTGAACCTTATTTGTCATTAAATAAATATAACACGAGAAATACATGAAAAAAACGGACATACCTTGAAGGAAAATCCTTGGCAGGTTTCCTTACAACATATCACAAAGATGGTAGATATAATATATTTCATATCTTAATTAAAACAACAATTTTTAGGGGGACACAAAACACGATCTATAAACACAATGCAGTAAGCATCGAAATATATATACAAGTGAATACTGACAGAATGATACTATTGTTAAGAATGGCGAGGGGAATTTCTGTTTTTTTTTCCTGTTTTTTGCTGCTTCCTTTTTTAGCATTTCTTCTTAGTGTTGTTTTTTGCTTTTGTGGTAGTAGGGTGAAGGAAGAATATGTTTTTGGGTTAATTAGTGTTACTTAATTATGTTATGATAAATTTTGCTTAGATTTTATGTATCAATATAAAAAACAGTTGTTTTACAGTAGGTTTCTTTTATATTTAAATTTTTACAGGATCTTTGTATGTTTAATACTAGGTAAATAAAAATTATTTTAAAATAATAAAATGTGTTTTATTTGTTTTAAATATTAGTACAATTGATGCAATAGAAAGTATTCATTATATTAAATAAGTATGCATTGTCCTTCAATACAGGGTGTCTCTGGAGGGGGTTACCTATATCACAAATGGGCCTAATTTTTAATATTTCGAAGAAAAGTTAATCTTCAAAAATATTTTTGGTTGTACAAAAATACGATTTGTGGGGAGAAAATTTAGTTTTTGTGTACAGGGAGGTCAAAAACTTCAGAAATATGAATTGTACCTTCGGGCAGACTATCTTTGTTTTTCGTTTTTAAGAAAAATGCCATTAGGAAATGTTGTTTAGAAAAACTTTCTTAGTCATAATCCAAGATTTAAAAAGAGGCGTGTTTAAATCGATCTTTTTCCATGCCTCATTTTTTTCAGAATTAATGGAATACTATAACCAAAATATCTATTTAGTACTACAAAAGTGTGTAGAGGAGGGCGGCTGTCATACTGAATAAAAACTTTCTAAATAAAATTTTTAGTTTAATTAACACGTTGCTTTGGATAAAAAGTTTTTCTGAAATTTTGGATTTTCACTAAAAAAGTAACTTTTTAAAGTGGCATTTGTCTTTAAAATGAAGAATAAAGGTAGTTTAGTCTTAGATTGTTTATATTTTTAAAGTTTTTGACCCCCAGTATACAGAAACCAATTTTTTATGTAAATCGCTTTTTTTTGCAAGAAGAAATTTTTATAAAAAATAACTTTTTGTTGAAAAATTACGTCCATTTGTGATATAGGTAACCCCATCCAGAGTTTGTTTAAATTTAAACAAAAAGGTGTCTTTTTATTAGAAGTTACATTAAATTAATTACTGTTGTTATCGAAACAGTAATAATAAGTATTTCGATTAAATAAGACGTATATTCTTACAAAGAAACTTTTACTGAAACCAATGATACATTTTGTATTAAATTAAGAGTAGGGTATTACTGCATCAAATAAAATGTTATATTTAAACGACCTATTAAAAACCAATAAAACCTTATATTTGAAGCAATTTTATAACCTATTAACAATGATAAAAACTGATCATTGAAAAAAACCGACTTTGTAATATCGTGCAATACGAAATAGAGTGTGCAATTGAGTGAATTAGTATCTAATTCAATATACGATAGTTTTTTTCTTTGTAGGTTAACCTCGATACCTACTGATAATTTTTTCTATCCCTTTCTTTTTGTTACAATTCAATTCATATATTACTTTATGGCATACTGCTAATCTAATACAGAAACTAATGCTTAGTCTAAGGCAAAAAATCTATAATATAAAATATAATTTAGTTAATTTTTTTTTCATTTTTCGCTTTGGACTACAGTAGAAAAGATGCTTTTTCGGTCACATAACAGTAAATTATGCAGATATCGGTAGAAAATATCACATAAGAGTGTCGTTGTATGTTTTTATGTTGCATCTTTGTATCGACATTGGTAAATATTGATAAATATATACGGGGTCTGGCGAAAAAAATTTTAGGATTAGCTGTTTCTTAAAACTTGCTATTAAATCATTTAATTGTAATAAATAAAATCATTGATAAATTGTTTATCGGTATAGCAATTGTTTGCATACCAAACTATTTCTGAATTAATTTCATTGAATTTCCCAGCTCCTACTTGTTGGACAACTACTAAATAAGAAAAATAATAACTAAAAATTATATGTCATCGCAGAGTACTCTTTTTTGTGAGTCAATGCGTCTTAATCGTAATTTGTCGGTGTATATGCAAGTCAAAATTATAATTTTATTAGCATATATTTTTACGCATATATCCTTTGAGCAAGTTAATCCAAACCTAAAAGTATTATTGAGAAAAAATTTCCGGGATAATTTAACATCTTTTTTTACTGTCAGTATAATTTATTACAGTTTAAACAGCTACCATGAGTGGCGTCAGATAGTAATATGTAAACCACGCATCGCCGTTTCGTGTTCTTGGATTCAATCATTTTCGTCTTTTTGCTCGGAGTTCTTGACAGGCGGGTGATGAATCGATTTCTTTACAACAACAGGGAATATGCATAATAAAAATCAATCTGAAATAAATAAATAAAAAAATTAAATATTATTTATGGTGGTTGTTTTTATCGATCTATTTTGGTCTTAATTACCAAAACAAAAAAAAGATTTTCGATCACAAATTTTCATACAAAATTCGAAATTTGTAAAACGATTTTGTAACGTCACATGTCATTTAAAGTTTTATAATGACTAGTACATGGTGAAGTCCAGTGGTAAATTATTTTATTGATTATTTTCCAGAGGTTAAGAGATGTCGTGGATAAGGAAGATTATATTTGAATAAAAGGAATTAACAAAATTTGTGCAAGGACAATCGGATAATTTGCTAAAAGTTGATGCTTGTATGATGAATGGCCGCATAATTGTCTTGAAAATTTCGTTACAATCACCTATTATTTATATCAAAATAAACATTAAAAAAACTGTAAAGCATTTCATTCATAAAATCGTCTTGCGCCAAATCAATCATCAGTTTAGAACATGCAATGCATGCGACTAAGAGAGGTAAACACAACGGAAAAAATGGCAACACTGTCCAACATTCCTAGCGGTTGCCTCTTCCAACACCAGTAATGTGCTTTTTTGTATTAAATGTTTGTTGTCCCAGTATATATATATATATATATATATATATATATATATATATATATATATATATATATATATATATATATATATATATATATATATATATAGAAATTGTCTCCAATTTTTAAAATGTCCATATAGGCGAACCGATCCATAGTTTCGTCAATAAAATGGAGTTGGCCCACTCCATCCCATGACATACACCCCCAGATTAGAACGGAACCCCCTCCGTGCTTTACCGTTGGAATTAAATTTTTAGGTTTGTACACTGAAAAAACATTGTGGGACATTTCACTACAATAATTGTGTACCTTTTTCCAACAATTTGTTCTCAGAAACGTCCAAGACCAATTTGTAGCAAAATTTGCTACAATTGTATGAAAATGTATAAAAACTGTTGTAACTAATAATCCAATTAGAGTAAATTGCTCTACAAAGACTTTGCTACAATTTTGTGTGAAAAAAAGTCCAAACGATTTTTTTAATGTAGGCTTCCCCGCGCTTTCTGTACACCAAAACTTTTTTTATTTTACCAAACAACTCAACTTTTATTTCGTCAGTATATATGATGTTTTTACAGTACTCAGTATTTTTCTCAAAATGCCTCAGCAAACTCGAGATGCTTCTTCTTACTTTTTTTATTTACTAATGATATCTTTCGACCAACTCGTGCCTGTATACCCTGGCTTCTTAAAAATTTTCTTATTATTGATACATGGATAACCTTTTTGTAATCACTGGCTTAACTTTTCACTGTATCTGTCGCAGTAGTTTGCGGATTTTCACAAACTTTTCTTGTTTCTCTCGAAAAGTCAGTAATTTTGCTTCCTCTCCCTGACAAAGTTTTTGTTGTATGGATTGTTTCATATTTTTTTATAATATATTCAACAGTTGACCGGCTTCTTTCAACAATTTTTCTTATGTTTCTTTGAGATCTTACTTCTTGATATCATTTTATTATCAAATGTCTAATTTATTGACGCACTTCTGATGATTTGCGACAAATTTTAAAATTTGATGTATTCTTTAGACCACGGAATCTCAAGCTGCTATTAAAAATATCTTAAAACCTATATTTAGGAATTTCTTATCACTATAAGAACAGAACGTTCTATGTACATCTTTAATTTTTTTTTGGAAATGGACGAATAATTTTGTTCGCCGATATTTTATCAAATTATTTTTCTTTTGTCTTTTTGTCCAAGGGATCCTGATAAATATGAAGAGTTATTGTTATTTTCAGTTCTCGGGAAGAGAGATATCTGTTAACTTATTTTTAAAATTTTACTAAATTTAATGTAGAAGTTTTATCTATACGTTTCAAAAATTACGAGTGGACGAATAATAAATCTCCCGACTGCGGATGTTATCAATAAAGAGAATTTGAATGTAATAAGGAACTTGAATAAAACATTAGTCACAAAAAAAAAACAAAGTTAAACAAACGTAAACTTCTGCGTCCATAATATATCTTTCCCGAGTCTTGATTCGCACAAGCTTTGTTGAAATGTTACAGCAGTTTTTCCGACGCTTAAAGTTTTAAAATACTAAGACGACCTGGCTTTTATCGCGGTATGTACACATTGCACTTTTCTATTTGTAAGCATAATAGAACATTTTGTTGTAATGACAAACAAATAGCTGAACTTTCTTAATTATAATAATTAGACAGAGAGCTTTGAGACATCTACCTCTGAGTCTAATTCGTGGAACTATATAGCTAGTATACTATAAAGTACTGGAAATGCTACTAGGGCTAGTGCAACATAAGAAGATCGTAAAATTAATTAAAAAACCTATTTTTTGATTCTGGTCTAGGTGCCCTCCTGTTATCGCGATTCCTGGACCCTTACCATTCATCTCAGGCTCACACCCAGGGTGTCTGAAGAACATACCAATTCTTTACCACAATCAAAATGAGACTTTATATCCATCAGTTTGTTATAGATGGGTAAGATGTAAGTTATAGATGGGTAAGATGTAAGAGTAAGAATCAAAAATAGTCGTTTTCAGTTTATTTTACGGTCTTATTGTATATTCTAATATTATACCTGTATAGACCGAAGAAATTTCCCATTCTTTACATTGTCGTAAAATGGTGCACTTGTACTCTCGAAGAAATTTGACAATATATTTATTGTTGTACGTTTGTGTTAACAGCCAAAAATTTTGGAGCAACACTGGGTGAACTAGTTGCCGCAAACAATATCTTACCCATCCATAACGAACTGATGGATATAAAGCCTCATTTTGATTCTGCTAAAAACGTGATTTGTTCTGCAGACACCTTGGGTGTGAGCCTGCCCGATGAAGGGTAAGGGCCTATAAATCGCAATAGCAGGAGGGCACCTAGACCAACATCACGATACACTTACAACGGTATGCTACGTTGTGGCGTCACTTCGAGAGAAAATCTTAAATTGACTAGGTGCTTACCTGAGGAAATGACATAAGACAATAATATTTTACGTCAACTCAACACACTACCCGACAATAAACTGGCCTGTACTTATGTACAAGGGGTGCAAGCGTCTAGTCAATTTAGGATTTTCCCTCGAAGTGACGTAATAGCGTAGCATACCGTTGTAAGTGTATCGTGACCAACATCAAATTTACAGTCTCCTTGCACTGCACTAGCGAAGACACAACTAAGCTACAGGTGTTCAAACTGCAAAAAAAATCAAATTTCAATATCTCGGAAACTCTTAAATTTAGATAATGCACCGCCGCACAGTAGAACCAAGAATAGGGAAAATGGACAAAAATCTAAAACTTTGGATTCATTTGTTGAGTTTATTTTATATGGTGTCAATGAGATAGGGAAAGGTGTACATAGAAAACATAAATTAATATTTAAAAACTTTACAGAGTGTCACAAAAACAAACACAAGTGTAGGAAAAATACATAAAAATAATAACATTAGTAGGTAATAAAAATAGAAACAAAAATATAGGTTTCAGTCCGAAATATTGCAGAAATAATAATCAATTTCAAAAGTCAATTTTTTAAATATAGTACAAAAATGCAATCAACTTAAGCATAGATCTATTTAGTATCTCTCTTAATGCTTTAAAGATTTTTGAGGAGTGCTTTAGTGGCGTCAGAGAATCAAAAATTATGTCATCCATATAGTAGGTATATATTTTTTATACTTAGGCAACTTCACATTATGTATATGAACCTATGTTAAGTTTATATTAGTATAGGGTAACTTAATTTAATTGATGGCCGTTTGTTTTTTTATGATATTAATTGTAACATTGAGTGGACATTGCCCGTTGAAATAAATAAATAAATAAATAACGTTTTTGATGTGAATTTGCATAAAGGTTGGTTATATGGGCAAAAAAGGGCCGTAATACTTTGTACAATTAACATAAAAAGAAAATTCATTTTTCTAATACCTATGCTATATGCTATTAAGATGACAGAAATGTCATATCCTACACACAAACATACACGTTGCAACATATAATCCCACACTCACACGCATACACACCCATTATTATATACATAAATATATTTAATTAACCAATATGGGCCAAAAATTACAATACTAATAGTTCCAAATTACCGGCTGCCGAAATATAAGTGGAGTCACAGAAACTGGCCACTGAATCACTGTTACCATCAGACTCTTTTTCGATGTCACGTGAATCTTTTGACTGTAGACTAAAATTCAACTTGAGTGGTACAGGAGCATCATACCTGACAAAGTCCGCATCTATTGTCTTCTCGCTTAGTGCCCGCCCATTTTGAATAATCTAAGAGTCAGAAGGCACTATAATAATAAAAATATGCATTGGGAGAGAATTTCAATAATATTTAATAATAGAATAATGCCCTTGTATTTCTTGTTGAGAACTTTCTGATAGTAATAGGTACGTCAGCTACTTTTTTATAAAATTTTTAATAAACAAGAAGGAAGAAGGCACTATAATAATAAAAATATGCATTGGAAGAAAACTATTCTTTTTTTTTGCTCCTTTGGTGCTGTTACACAGGTATCACTAAAGTCAGCATTTTTTATTGGGGTACTCTGTTCTACAAAGTTTTAAAAAACACGCCTTAACGCACTTTTGTTCACATGAAGATACACAAAATTAGAATGAGCCCAAAATACCAAAACCCCAATGTCCATTTTTGGGCGTTTTTAGTAACTTCTTTATAAACTGTAAAATCCTAAAAGATTCCAAAACACATACCTCTTTTTGAATTAAACAAATCTTTAGGATGTAACTTTAAAGTAAAATGTTGTTATTTAAAAATAGTATATATCTTGCATATTCTTTACCATGTGTAAGAGTTTAGCACCACGAACAAGAATCACGACCAGTAACACTTCAAATTAGGGTAAAAGTAAAATGCGCTTTACAATAGGGAATATGCATATAAAAATAAATCTGAAATATTTTTTTTTTATTCTCTACATAAATTAAATGTTTATGGCGGCTGCTGTTATTCATTTATTTTGGTCTTTATGAACAAAAAAAAAGGATTTAAAACTGCAAATTTTCGCGCGAATTTCGAAACTTGTAAAACGTGATCCCATTGGCTGTGTCGTCAAAACTTAACTTATGACTCATCATGAGTATATGGCGAATTCCAGTGTTGGAGAGTCATCGACAACTCAATAAAAATGGTATTTAATGCGTAACTCATCCAATCAAATATCCCTGCACTTAAAATAGAAGGTTCCTAAAATCTTATTCATGTATACTTCATGCCGAAATCGGTCCAGGAACCTATCAAATTTGCAACAAAAATTGGCATTTCTGTGAAATTTTGACATATCATCTTAATAATTTCGAGTAAATTAACTGCAATTCTTTATTTTCATGGCAATCTTCGAAAATTCAAAAATTTTCAAATTTTAGATGTCCCCGATGTGCCCGATAGGTAAACCTATTTATTTATAACTTTACCGAAAAAATAAGCGATTGAAATTAGTGGGAGGTATTCTTAGATAATTAACGGATAAAATAAACCCAAAAAGAATCAGTAAATGGGGTAAATAGTGTGGAATGATGTCGGTTAAAAATAGGATTTGTCGGAGAAAATCAAGAAAATCCGAATTTTACCCCTTAAATATGCTCTTGGATGACCCATTCGGTATTCATCTTAAAGTGTGATTGTCCCTTTATAAGATAGTGCTCAAAAATTAGAAAAAAATTAGATAGGAAAAAATACAGAGTGATTCAAATGTTCCGATGTCGAGGGCAAAAAAGTTTAAAAATCGAAATTTAATCAGCGATTGGTCCCTTCCTATAGAGAATGAATAAACTAAAAAATATGGATATCATATACTTCGACAAGCTCTTTCCGATGACGTATATGGAATTCTAATTTGAACCATTTTGACCTCACAAAAAATTTAAACCGTGAAATATTTGGGTCAAAAATCTAAATTTCCAGTTTTTTCCAAATATTTCCATTTTCCAGTGATTTTAGGTTTAGGGAAATGTATTGCAAAAAAAGTATTTGAGATTTTAAAGTTTCACTTATGAGTTTGTTTTTCGATCTGACGTTTTGTTTTCGAGTTATTAGGTATCAGGGGTCTCGAAATGGCATTTTTCGACCTAAAAAAGTTCAAAAGAATTACTTGCCATTTTCTGATCCACACCAGTTTCACTGGAGCTCTGAAGCTCTGGGACCCCTACACTCTCCGAAAATTGACATCGATGTAATTCACATTTGCGACTTGTACCCGATTTCAACGGAAATCGAGGAAATTTCGACTTTGACGTTTAATAGCTCCGAAACGAAACATCCTGTATAACTGAATTTTTTACCGAAGCTAGTTGAACTATTCCTCTATCAACCCAAAAAATTCGATTTCTCTCCCTCTCACTGTTTTTGAGAAAATCAAACCTGTTCGACTTTAAGTTAAGCTTTACGTTAACCTGCAGATTGTGGCTGATCTGCTGACGTCACTTTTCACTAAGGACGAATGGCTGCTTTTTAAATTGTAATACATTATACCGAAAAGTAAACATTTTTTGTAACTAAACTATCCTAGTAAATTTCTTCAAAATATTTTTTTTGGGTTTGTAAGGACTTCCTTAAACGATTTATGCGGTAAAAAATATGTGCATATTGTGCATATTCCTTATTTATTTTACTAATCAGAGCAACACACAAAGACACATGCGTTGTTGACAAATGTATTCATATACTTACTACGACCAACATTTTTTTATATAGTCGGTACTCACTTTATTGATTAGTACACATTTGTATATGTGTATATGACGTATCACAAATTGATTTTTGTCTTAGCGTCGTCCTACTGTGCACCGGCCACGCATACAAAATATTTTTGGAATTTTGAGTTGAACTTGTACCTCAACAATATGCAGATCTTTTAAAATTCAGAAGTTGCTGTTAGTCATTGCTAGAGTTGTTAAGATGGAACAGAAGTGGCGCCCACAGGAGGAGGGCTGCATCCCCCCCCCCAAACCAACATCCTAGGCACAGAAAAATTTAAAAAGTGCACTACTAATTAAAGAAATCCACAAAAATGCATTATTCAGCCCCTCCCCCCAAGACAAATCCCCCCCCCCCCCCAAGACAAAATCCTGGGTGCGCCCATGTGTAACAGTGTCCTTAAAAATGCTTTTAAAGGCTAGATTGCAATCCCACGCAAAAAATAGCGGTAATAGTTCCTTAGGTCTCCTTATAGGTCACTCACCGCGAATAACCCTGTATATATTAACTTAGGGTTTAAAAGGGCTTGAAATCTTAAAACCATACTTAGTCGCTTTTTTCGAGAAAATCCCTTCTATTTGCAAACTGAAATTATTAAAACCATTTAAATGGAAATTACCCATTTTTATGTTAGGTCATCAATTCTAAAACCATTAGGTTTGTTCTTTAGTAGCTAGCGCTCGCCAAGCTTCACCATTTCTAATTCGTATCATTTTTTATATTAAACTGGATTTAACTAATTTAAACTGATGTTTTTTTACTTCCAAGTCTTTTGTATAAGTATACATTTTCAGGGTAAAATTTGTCTTATATAATTACTTCATTTACAACAGTCTTTTGCAAAAAAAAAAGTAGTATAGGTTTTAACCTCTGATAACATAACAAATAGATAAGAACTTTGTGATGAACGTGTATTTTATTCCTCCTTTATTGAAGTTTCTTGAAGTCACACTATAAAATATTATGCGAAGATCCGAGACAGAAAAATTGCAGGTAAGTAGGTAAATAGCTTTCATCCAAGATTATGCAGGCTAAATGTACAAAATCATAACAATTTTTATTTGTAACAAATTTTTAATAAATAAAGAGAAAACTCTTTATTGTTGTTATGTTTTTTAGAAATTAATTTACAATTCTAAATAAATTTTATTCATGAAAGTTTTCGATATTGCCAAAAATGAAAGGATTTTTACTGTAGGTTAAAATTCATATTTTCTGACAGACCTCGTATATGACTGGGAAATTTCGATATCTGATGATTGAATTGTATGGTTTGGACCAAGCAGAACTTTTTATGAAGAATAACTTTTTTTCGTAAAATTAGTAATAAGAAAGTTTCCTATATATATATATATATATATACAGGGTGTTATGGAAATCATTTAATATATTGGAATGGGTAACTCCTGATATGAATTCAGATTGAATAAAAATATTCATAAATGGTGTTTCACTATAAAAAAAGGTAAATATCGGCCCTCGAAAAAAAAATTTTTAGTACCTGCGCGCCACTGTCATAAATACATGGCCATATAAAAAACAGCAAGAAATGTCAGTTACAGAAAAAAATTTTTTTGTTTCGAAGTCAGGCGTTGCCAAATTTTTTTACCATATTTCTATGAATCAAGTTTGAAAACCTAATATTTTTGTTACCTTTAAAGAAAGAACTCCTAGTAACACTAATTTCAAAAAGCTAAAATATTACAACACAAAACAATACAGAGAACTGCTCTTCAAATGAAGTGTAAAATAATAATCTTCAACTAAACGTACTTATTAGCACTGGAAACATTCTTTTACACTAAATAATAAAGTTAATATACTTAATATACTTATAATAATAAGTTACAAAACTCGATTAATGTGTAAGGAATGTAAACAAAGTGATATGACATTCCCAAACCAGAGAAGTATATCGAAATTATGTATTTAAAGACTTTAGTGGACGAACTAAAGAGTAAAAATGAAATTCTCCAAGAAAACAATAAACTTCTTAAAGAAAAAAATGCTTACTTGGAAAAGAATATAGAAAATTTCGTAAATTTCTAACCCAATAAAAAATGCCGTAAAACCAAAAATTCCGTGAAACTAGCTGCGAAAGAAACAAAAGAAGCAGAAATTGGCATCGAACAAAACGACTTGGCACAGTAGGACCACAACAACAGTCTAGCGTGACTGCAAGCCATCCCAAGAAAAAAGAAGAAAATGACAGTGACTAACCCTACTTTCAACTCCTTCAATATTTTTCTATGCTTTCAAAACAAACAGAAGCTTACAGTAAAAAATAAAAGAAACAAGTGGACCGAAAACTGAGACCAAACTCAATCGAAGGCAAAAAAAAGGATGCAACCACTTTGAAAGCCGCTTCATCAGGTAGCTATTTTCTTGGTTATTTGTATCACGACTGTCTAATGACACAAAACCTGAGGACATTGGAAAATACCTAAAATTAAATTATAACATCGACTGTGAATGCGAACGGATAAAAACAAAGTGGAAGCAGAAATATAGTTCTTTTAAAATTGGTGTGCCCAAGGATAAAAAGTCTGTCATTCTTGACGAAAATGTTTAACCAGTTGGTATTCAAGTAAACAGTTGTTTAAACCTAATAAAGTTAGAACCTCAACAGGGGCGAAGCCTGGTGGTAACAAATCGTCATGTATAAAACTGCTACATTACAATGTCCGCTCTGTGAGAAACAAGCTTCACGAGCTCGAGGCTGCCACTGCTGATTGTGACCTGGGAGTCTTATGTTTAACAGAACATTGGCTGGAACAGGAAGAAATAGATAGGCTGAGCCTGCTGGATTATGTTGTCAGCGCATCTACATCACGAAGTCAGTCACGTGGTGGTGGAATAGCTGCATCTGTCAAGTTTCTAGGGCTATACCTAGATAGGAAGCTGAAATGGGATGTTCATGTAGCTAATGTTTGTAAAAGACTTGGAAGTAGTGTATTTGTTTTACAAAATTTGAGTGAATGTGTTTCAATAAATACCCTGAGAACAGCATATCATGGAATTTTCCATAGTGTTATGACATATGACATTATCGCATGGGGACGGTCACCTCATGCACAAGAGTCTTTGGTCTCCAGCGAGAGGCAGTCAGAATCATGGCTGGCCTAGGGTACAGAGAGGATTGTGGGAATGCCTTTGTTCAGTTGGGAGTTCTTACCCTTCCTTCGGCTTACATCCTGCAAAGTTTGCTCTACATCAAAGACAAGGACGACCTACTGTCTTACCAAGACATACATGAGCATGACACTAGGAATAAGCCAACTATGTTCCACAACACTGCAGGTTGGGTAAATGTCAGGCTCGACCAGAATATTATGCAATAAAACTGTTTAATAAGTTACCCCAAAATGTTAAAGAGCTCTCTACTCAGCAGTTTAAAATGAAGGTGAAACAGTTCCTAATAAAACATGCTTTTTACATCACAAAACAGTACTTAGATTATAGTTTTAATATATTTTAATATTTTTATTTAGATTTTTTAATGTGTTTGTATTATTGTGTTCATTTCGAATTATAAATTTGAATGCATTGTATTGTCAGGAATGTTTTTATTATTGTCTAAATATGAAAATTATTTTATCTGTAATTGACGTGTGTAAACAATTTATTTGTAATAGCATGAATAAATGAATTTGAATAGAAAATTAAACTGTTTTAAACCACGATTGTATAGAGATATCCAAATAAAAGTGAACAGGCCTTATAACTTTTTTATTTTTAAAGATGGAAAAAAATGTCAAATATGAAAGCTTTGGGGATTTTTAGCTTTATACATATATCTTATCAGCAAAATAATCGAGCATCGAATAAAAAAATCCAAAAATATGATAAAAATCATACCATCCAATTTAAAATAAGCGAGAAAATCGATGTTTTATACTATATTTCTTTTATTCGATACTCAATTGTTTTGCTGATAAGATATATGAATGATTGATCCATAAAAATCCCCAAAGCTTTCATATTTAACATTTTTTCTCATTTTTAAAAATAAAAAAGTTATAAGGCCTGTTCACTTTTATTTGGATATCCCTGTACATATTACCACGTACACAGTATATCCAATTTGAATTTACTTTCCTAAGACTGAAGCTACAGGCAGGTACACAGAAAAAAATATACAGTATTTATTTACATAAGACAGTTTTTATTATATGTATAAGTACATAGATTATTATTAAGGACAGTAAACAAATTAAAAAATAATAGTAGGTACCTATATAAAATAAGATACATATATACCGGGCCAGGGTGTTTATTTCAACTGATATCATTATGGAGTAGGTATATTTTTCAGTAGCGTGGCCAGCTTCTAGGGAGGGGGGGGGGGGCGGTCAGGCTATAATGGGGGCAGCAAAAGTGATCGTATTGATAAAAAAAATTATAAATTGAAAGCAGAAAAATAAGATTACAGAAATATGCGCCGCAGACGAAAATTTTGGAAGAATTGTTGCAAAAATGCTAACAATATATAAAATAATGCAAACAAGGGGCGCCATCAAAGAGGGGGGGGGGCAAAATGAAAAGTGGAGAGCTTCCAACTATACACTAGTGGTTAAAACTTAAAATGGGCACCCCGTATATAAATTTGTTTAAGGGCACAACTATAGTGATGGTAGTGCCAGTGGCATATGGTGAAATTTCAAAGTTGTATATCTCTCTTCCTACGTTCAGGACCGGTCCCAATTTTTATTGGTTTTAATAGTGAGCCCACTGGGAATGTTTTTGTAAAGAAAAAAAAAAACGTTTTGAATTTGCGAAAAAAAAGTTGAATTTTTGCTTGAGTTTACCAGAACCTTCCCAGTGGGCACACTATTAAAACCTCTAGGAATTAGGAACAGAGATATACAACTTTGAAATTTCACCATACGCCACTGGTCATGACCTAGGTTTTACTAGCCATTATATCTAGTTCACAATACACTTACAACGGTATGCTACGTTATGACGTCACTTCGAGGGAAAGTTTTAAATTGACTAGGGCTTACCTGGGCAAATGAAATATGACAATAATATTTTAATAAACGTCAACTCAACATACTACCCGACAATAAAATGACCTGTAATATTTTAATAAACGTCAACCCAATACACTACCCGACCAGAAACTGACCTGTACTTATGTAGGTCCAAGGGGTGCAAGCGTCTAGTCAATTTAGGATTTTCCCTCGAAGTGACGTCATATGTAGCATACTGTTGCCAGTGTATGGTGATCTAGTTTAATAAGAAGCATGAAATGATAGGTGTAGGTGTTTCTAAAATTAAATGTAAAATTGTAACTATTTTATACTAGATGTGTACTTTTATGAAGACCACTCTTATAATAAACGCACTATAAAAATTACTTATAATGGCACTAATGAGTAGGAAAAAAATAACTGAAAGTCAATATCCACCGCAAGTCCTATATGTCTCTTGCTTTTCTTCAGAATTTTTTTTTAACTTCCTTCTTGTAGTTTTTCCATTTTTCCCGTAGCTGCTTACTTGTGCGTTCCACATAGCCCTCAACTACCCATTCGGCAGCTATCTGCTCCCACATCTTATCTTTTTCTTTGGCCGTAACAGCATCAGCTCTCTTGTTCTCTAAAATTTCTTTGTATTTTTCGACAAACTCCACGAGTGCCTCAACTTTCCCTTCCACGAAATTAACACACCTTCTGTTTTGGATATTCACTGCATAATTTTTAGTAATAATACTAATAATCCTCGTATATCATGGTAATAATCTATAACTGTTTAGAAAATAAACACGACAATCGGAATCAAACGAAAAAGTATGGTTAATGGTTAATTCTTCTTCCTTTCTTAAAATCGATGACGCCTTTTTCCTCTTTTTCGATATATGGGCTTAGCATTTAACTCTAGTGTTTCAAAGGTAATAATACAAACACGCGTTCTATTTTAAATTTTCGAGCCAAATCAGGGCCACCTACTTTATCAAGTACTGGAAGTGACAAAGAGACATGATCATGTTTCATGATGAAGGGAAGGGAGATCGAAACAGAAGGATTTCTTAATGTCATCAAAGAGCCTTGCCCGTGCGCCATATTTATTTAAGTTTTTCAACAGCACACAAGCCACACAATGAATGTTTTAATTTTTTTTTCGTTTAAAGTTTTAAATAATGTAATTTCTTTTCACTACCTAGAAAATGGTCTTCGTCGATCCGTTGTTAACCAATATTTTGATCAGTTTTATCTAGTTTCTTTGAGTGAGTAGCGTAATAGGGTTGAAAACTAAATTTAATTTAAAACACTAATAATATTTACGTATTATGGTAACGTTTGCCGGAGCAAAACTAATTTAGCGGATCTGGTTATACTTTTGAAGTAAGTACTATGTAGTTGTGCCCAATTAGTATTTTCGTTTTGATTTTTAACTTTTCCTTGGCAGAAAGTTTAAGCTAGTAGGAATAACTTATATCATTAATAATGTAATATAGGGTGTCTTAAATATTACTTAAAACTAAGGCTACTGACAAAAAGGACTGATTTCACAGTGCCTTTTTACTATTTTTTTTTTGTTTTTTCTTAGGAAAGGTTCAAATTTTTTTTAACTTGTCTTAAATTACGCTTAAAAACAGAAATGTCTGGCAACGTTTGAAAAAATTCAATTGTTTAAAGTTTTTCGCGCGCAAATTTCCGTCAAGCGCCTTGTGTACGTTCAGCCAGGTGCGTCGAATATTGACGGATTTTAGGGTATTTTTGAAAATTTTAAAAATGTTCGATTTAAGAAAAAAAAAGTATTGGATATGTCTGTAGACTACCCCAGGAGTCACCCATTCCAATATATTAAATGATTTCCATAACACCCTGTATATATATATATATATATATATATATATATATATATATATATATATATATATATATATATATATATATATATATATATATATATATATATATATATACAGGGTGTCCCTGGATGGGGTTACCTATACCACAAATGGACCTAATTTTTAATATTTCTACAAAAAGTTATTCTTGATAAAAATTTTTGCTTGTAAGAAAAATACGATTTGTTGTAAAAAAAATTAGTTTTTGTTTACAAGGAGGTCAAAAACTTAAAAATATGAATTTTACTTAACAGTAAACCACCGTTATTTTTCGTTTTTAAGGAAAATTTCATTAGAAAATGTTGTGTAGAATTGCTTTCTACTCATGATTCAAGATTTAAAAAAAGTATTGTTTAAATAAATTTTTTAAGCCCCAGTTTTTTTCGAATGTCGTAAGGAATACTATAACCAAAATACCTGTCTGGTACTTAAAGTGAAGTGTCATATCAGTGTCATTTGCAATCAATATTACTGTCTGTTAATTCTGAAATTGTAATAATGCTTACTTTACAGCAACGTATTTATTTAGTTAAATGCTATGGTATAGGAAACATTTCCTACCGACACGCAATTGAATTGTTCAATGAAAAATATCCCGCTGTAGAAATTAGTCGACCGAGTTTAAAAAAAATAATCAGAAAGTTTGATCATACGGGAGATGTAAAAAACCTTAAGAAGCCTAAGAAAACATACAATAGGGATGATGTAGCCACCATGCTAGTTTTGGACTCAGTAGCCGAAAATCCGAAAACGTCGTTAAGAAACAGATCCTTGCAAATTAACATAAGCAAATCTGAAATCCAAAGAGTTTTAAAAGAAAATATGTTTAAAGCTTTCAAACCTAAACAAATTCATACTCTAGAAGAAGGTGATGATGCGCACCGTTTAGACTTTTGTTTAGATATTGGAGAAAGAATTGTGGAAGACAGACACTTTTACAAAAGTATTATCTTTTCAGACGAGTGTACATTTAACACAAATGGCATAGTATCATCCCAAAATTGTCGCTTTTGGGTGCAAGACAATCCGATGTTTACACTCACTACAGGCAGTCAAAAAGCCAAAAAAGTAAATGTATGGTGCGCTATTACAATAAATAGAATTATTGGGCCTTACTTCTTTGAGGTAAATCTTAATCAAAATTCTTACTTAGAGATGCTGAATACTTATTTTTGGACAGAGTTTGAAGAAGAAAATTTAGAATACAGACGCAAAGCCTATTTTCAGCAAGACGGATGTCCAGCGCATTCGACACTGCAAATTCAAAATTGGCTTAATGGACATTTTCCACAAAAATGGCTGGGTAGATATGGTCCCATACGCTGGCCGGCTCGATCCCCTGATCTAACCGCATGCGACTATTTTCTTTGGGGATTTTTAAAAGAAAAGGTTTATAAATATAATTTAAATCATGATGTTGAAATTTTAAAATACAGAATACGTGAAGCTATCGCCGAAATAAATCAACAGATGATTAATTATACTTATAACGAGTTTAAAAGACGACTACAAAAGTGTGTAGAAGTTGGCGGCTTTCACGTTGAATAATAACTTTGTAAATAAAACGTTTAGTTTAATTAACATTTCAATAAAAAAAATTGTTTTACAAAAATAAAAAGTTTTTTCTGAAGTTTTGGATTATCACTAAAAATGTAATTCTAAGCAACTTTTTCAAATGGCATTTTTCTTTACAATGAAAAAGAACAGTAGTCTACCCTAAGGTAAAATTTATATTTTTGAACTTTTTGACCTCCCTGTATATAATAACTAAATTTTCTTACCACAAATAGTATTTTTTTTACAAGCAAAAATTTTTATTAAGAATAACTTTTTGTCGAAAAATTAAAAATTAGGTCCATTTGTGGTATAGGTAACCCCATCCAGGGACACCCTGTATATATATATAGGATATATATATATATATATATATATATATATATATATATATATATATATATATATATATATATATATATAAACGGAAGGACTGTAACGGGGTACTGGTAACTCTAGGGACTGCAAAATAACGATGGGAAACCCCAAAATTTACAGAGGAAGCAAATAAAAGTTCTAAGGTAGCTTCTCAAGTTCATGCGTTTATTCCAAGTTCAAGCTTTCGTTTGTGATTCAGGATAAACTATAAATGAAAAACACTCCATTACAAGTCCGTTTTGAGTCAATCAATGTCAAAACTCACCAGAATCGGCATTAAAGCTCTATAGATTCGTAGATCGCACATTAACAAAAGTTGGGCCTCGTCATAACCTCACAATTCAGAAGCAATAATTAATTAAAGTCAGATTCAAATTTAAAAACAAAACACGGACGTGGACTTATAAAATTGTTCTAAAACTATCATCTATAACACATTCTTCTTTAAAATGTATTTGTCCACCATGGATGGATCAAGGTAAAATTAAAAAATCAAAAATTAAAGAATTAAAAAATTAAAAACTAAAACATTGTTTCTGACATGACACAGGATGGGCAAGCAGAACCGACGGTTGACAGGCTGTCAGATGACTTAAGTCAACTTCAAAATAAATTAGGGAGTGGTTATGGTACGGCTCTGCTATCCCTTCCCGGTCCTTTATGTCGTACAGGTCTGAATGGAGTGCACGATAAAAAATCAACAAACTCCCTCCAGCTCTGTCCGACATTTAAACCACTCGAAAAAGCAACCATCAAAAAAACACAAGTGGGGGACAAAATGACCCTTCATGACAACATTACTGGCAAAGTCAGAGACAATCAGAAAAAAACAAAAACAAAAAACACTGCCACGCAACTACTCAAGGCCATAATTTAAGTAAAAGTTCTGAAATTTTCACAATAACAAAAGTAAATAAGTTTTTTAAACATATTAATGGTCAAATACGTCCGGCCACTTTCTTTGTTTAGTAAATTGTTGGCTCAAAAGGTATGTGTAAATTGAACTTAAGCTATCTATATCCTTTTTGTGATTGAGACAATTTTTACATTCACTTATATAGCACATTTCCAATATTTTCCTTTGATACAGATTCTTTTCTAAGTCTAGAACAACGGCATTATCATACTGCACCCTGTGGTCGTTCTGGTTAACATGTATACTAAGACTGGTAGCCTGTGGTTGATTTTTGCAATCCCTTTTATGCAATGGAAGTCTTTTTGAAAGCTTCTGGCTTGTTTGTCCTATGTACGGTAACCCACACTCACAAGGAATGCCATACACTATGCCTGATTTCTGTGATGTTGGTGTTTTGTCTTTTAAATTAGAGTAGAAAAGGTTAAGTTTCTTACAATTGTAATTGGCCACCACTATATTATAATTAGAGAATAGTTTTGTCAAGGAAGGAGACAAATTGTGTATGTACTGTAATTTAGCATACCTCAAGGGTTCTGCCTCATTGATTGATATAATTGATGTCAAACTTTCTTAAGCCTCTCTGTATACTACAAAATACTTTTAACCGGTAGTAAAATTAAAATAAAATTGCCAGGTTTCGATAATTTTAGAGGATTTGAATATTGGTTGAGATTTGATATTTATTTCCTTTATTGTGCTTTAGTAATTATTAACATGTCCGAAAAAATTCAAAAATTAAAACCTATATAATTCCAAACTATCCGATATAGGTATATCATAAGCTACATTTTCCGTTGAATGCAAAAATGTCAAAATATACAGGGTATTTTATTTTAAAAAATAAAGTTGACTTAAGTCCTACTTTTTTGAGCCATCCGGTATAATGACAAATATTTTTAAAATATGTAGAAAATAAAAATAAAGTTAAAGTGTTCGAGCGATTTTCCATGAAAAAAATTTTCAGGCACATTTTTTTAACTTAAGATCGCTAATCGTTTAGTGTAACAATGATCTTTTTTAAATTAACTAAATTTCTAAACTAATTTTTTTTCAGTGTTCCAAGGTTGTATGATAAACATTTGTAAAGATAAAGCTCTTTGTTGAAATAACAAAGTTGTATGTTGCTTCTTTAAACTAAAAATACGAAAACATCTGGTAAATAGTTACCAGATAGTTTTTGTTGTTAACTTTCTATTTGTAATATTATTAAAAAAAATATTAACGTATTTCCAATCTTAAAGGAAAAATTTTTAAACTCGTTTTTCTCCATTTAAACATTGTGTTACTTAGAACTGTGCAATGCTGGGCCAGCGATATCGGATTGTAAAAAATTAAAATCCTCACCCTGTATTGTTGAAGTTATTAAAAATCAGTTTTGTAGGACGGGCAATTTGTCAACAGTGGATTGCAGTGGTGAATTGATTTTTTAGGTATATTATGAAAACTTTACCTTTCCCATTAATAAGTTTTTAGCTTTGTTAAAACAAAACCCCCATGGCGCTGTTGTCACAGATTGAGTTGTTGTTCTTATTTATGTCAGATGTAGCCAAAACAACCTATGACAATATTCTACAATATTAGGGTTCTTATAAATCATCTAGATAGATTACGCATTTGTAACGATGCCTTCGGTAGTCGTAGTAATATTCGTATGAAAGGAAGCTATAAAGTTAGTGAATATTAGTACATGACTCTACGTTACTCAAACCTAATTCTAGCAGTGGATCTAGAAGACAAGTTGTCGCCCATTGAAGATCGAAGCTCTGGAAGTGATCATCTATAACGATTTCCCTGGTCGCGCCGTCTTCTTTTTGACACCGATGAAGTTTGAACTTAATAATTAATGTCAACTTGCCATTAAATAAAACCCTGGACTTTGTAACACAAATAGATATATTATCTGATTAAATTAAAAATTACTGTACAAAGAAAGATATAACAATTGATAAAAAGATTATAATAACAACAAAGATATAAGATAACAAAGAATCATTTAAAGAATGTTAAATAATGAACTGAACAATGCTGGACAAGCGTTTACATAAGACTCGAATGACAAAAGATATCAAAATAAAAATCATTGTTCTGTGATATATTAATTCCCCAATTACTCATAAAAATAAAGGTAGAAATTTACCCTTACAATCGTTAACCCCGTGAAGTTATAAAAGACCCCTTTCTACATGTTAATTAAGTTCGCACTCCCGCGCGACGAATCACGCGAACGCGACTTTAGAGAAGTTGCCGTCTCCCGATTTATTACACACCCTCTAGCACTTTGAACGATTCGATCAGAACTGCCTTTCATGTTCCTCCCCGGTACCGAGGCCCTTCCAAATCTTGCCTTTGCATCCCCTCGTAGGGCGATCTCCAGTCGGTACCATAGGCGTAGTATGCCGAGTTTTATACAAAATAATATTGAATTAAATGTTTCTTTGTTTAATGGATGGTTTATCCATTGTATACAGGTTAAAACACTATACTAATCTAGGCTAAGGCTCTTGAATACGTGATCGAAAAAAAACCTTTATTATCACTTTCCAAAGGTAAAAAAAATCACATCCAATAAGCCTATACAGAAGGAGTTCGAACTTGATAAATCTAACAGTTACTTATTATGTATTGACATTCCATCTTCTCTCAATAAAAAGAATATTCGTTATCTCGAGATATTCAATAAATCGACAAAACGTTTCTAGATACGCCCCTGTACTTTGGATTCTCTTACCCAAACGAGAAGCGCG
Organism: Philopedon plagiatum; assembly: GCA_963971165.1. Taxonomy (NCBI): domain Eukaryota; kingdom Metazoa; phylum Arthropoda; class Insecta; order Coleoptera; family Curculionidae; genus Philopedon; species Philopedon plagiatum. Next base: position 30,095,562 of record OZ020195.1, on the reverse strand, counting down.
GGCTTGTTTACCACGTTTCTATTAACCGAAAACTGATCCCCTTTTTACAATGGGTAATATAAATATTAGTTCTTAGTTTCAATATACTCTAAACCCCATTTTAATTTTATGGCATCTTTGATGACCACCCACATTTAATCTGTTGTTTTATATAGATGTATCCGTTTTGTCACAATTAGCCCCCCCTTAAGAACGAAGATTCTTATTCCAGAGAAAAATGAAGAATGAAATATCAACCTTGTAGATTTACAAATTCTCCATCCGGTTTTTAATACACATTTCCTAAACTAAACCCTGGTGGCTTCTCTCTTCCGGTGTAGCTCTCAATACGCTCGGTTGTACCATGTCCAACGCTGTTCCTGGTTCCCCAAACGTCCTCCCAAAATCTGTGCCTTCGTCTTGAACGAGGTGTGGCTCCCCGGGATGGATGCTGATGTCCTCCATCTCAACTGGATCCTCCGACTTTTCCCAAAGTCCGGTCCTGATCTCGATCTTTAAAAAGAAAATTGAAAATAACCACCATGTTTGGACCTCGTCAAACACCACCACCATTAACAATACTCAAAACACAAGCACAATATAAAAACAACTATTTTTTTTCCACTAATTAAACACAAATGAACTTCTACGAACTACAATCTACTAACAATAGGGAACTTCTACGGTACAACACTACACTTCCTGCCTCTCCAGATGTCAGCTGTCTTTTGGATGACTCGACAGTACTTCGACTTGATGTCTAACAAAACCCTTCTTATTACCAAGTGGTCACTAAATAGTCTTAATCTTAAACTTAAACTACTAATAATACACTACGTCGTCTATATCGCCCTACGATGAAATGCAAACTATATTACACTAAACAAAATTACATCATGTATAATGACTTTACTAATTGTTTACCATTCATAAATCAAATTTATGAAAGCTTCTATACTTATTTATATTCTTTAAATAAATATCTAGCTCGCCAAAGAATAAAACTGAGTGTTAACAACAAAAAAAATTGATATACTGAAACGTACCTTGATCAACTTTAAAAAACCAAATTAATGAAATCAATTTCCTCTTATTAAGTCTTTGCTAAGTACTGAAACAATCAAAACTAGAAACAAAGTGACTTAGTGTTACTTCGAAATATCTAAAGACAATGTCATTAAAGACACCAAATATTTAAACTGAATAAGTTTACTAAACAAAAAAAAAAATGACCAATTAGACTTAATGAAAGTAAACATTATTCACAAAATTAACACTCTAGTGATTTTAATAAAGCTTTCATTATAAGCCAAAAAAAAAATTACTTTTAACACAAGTGGATGTCAGTAATGTCATTCTAACAAGTTATATTCTAACTTACTCTAATCTACTCAGGATATAGCCTTACTGACACAAGGACTACCAAAACTAAAACACATTGTTAATAAAATAATATAACCTACTAGTTACTTTAATTGTACGGGTTATAAGTTATGACAGGCAAAAGAAACTTTGTATTTATCGTACTCTATAAATGAACAAGATTATCGACCAACATATCGATAATTAAACTTGACTATCGACCCAAATATCGATATTTCAACATCACTATCGACTAAAATATAGATAAGTTAACATGACTACATCTGTCATTTAATAAATTTTCCACGAATTCAATCGTTTACTCGTGATTTTATATTTAAAATAATTCAAAATATTTTGTAATATTTACTCAGTTTTTACTTTACTCTGTTAAAGTCCAAAAATCATCAAGGATCCACAACTAGGGTGTCTAAAAATTTACTTTTAAATGTTACACGTTTATGTTACCTGTTTTAATTACTACACATTCAGTAAGTAGTACCGTACACACTATAATCTATATCGATTTCCTGTTGAAAACCACTAGCTACAATCTACAGCTACAAATGCTACCAAGATACTACTTTTGCTCTTATTAAGACCACTGGTACTACATGAGATACTTAGATGTTCTTCAATCCAAAAAAAAAAAAAAAAAATTCTAAACTCCCAAGAAAACTGCTGTCTTCTCACCCCTATCTCCTAAATTTTCATGTGGCTACCAAACTTAAACGATAGTGCTTTCCTAAACCAAACTTCCCTGACTTATTCGTCCCTTTGTATATTTTCTACTGAAAATATTGTTTCTCTTTGCTGTGTAGGTATTTCTCAGGTTACAGTAATAAAACAAACTTGTAATTCTTCCGAATTACATCCATTACACTCCTGTTGGCACAAAAAAAACTCGTAATTCCTCTATCGAACTACGCACCTCGTTACATACGTGTTCCCATACACAAACATTACTTTCCTCTCGAACTACGCACCTCGGGAATGGACTACTGACATATTCCAACAACATATGTTCCACTGCTCCTACGCAGATCAACTTCCGTTCGTAAGATTTTAAAGCTTTGGCTTACTTCAGGTAAACCATGCACGTAAGAGTCACTTACGGCGGACTACCAACAGATTTCGCTACAACTTACTCCGATTTATAAGGGGGGTGGAATAATTATGGCTGAGGTATTGTAAATCCTAAGTTTGAGTCTAACTTTGTACGTACTGTCTTAATTATGGTTAATGGGTTAAAAAATGTCAAGTCATACGTATGTAGACTTGCGTATGTGTAGGTTAGTAATCGTGATATCTGGACGTCTCCACACGACTACAACCATGTGAATCTTACTTTCCATGATTCCACGCAGTCGAAACACTCTTGGGGGCCAGCCAAATAGTCTAAGACTGGTGAAGAAAAAAAAACGATTTCAAACCAAGTAGTTAACTCTCAAACTTTTCCGGTCTATTGTAAAAACTGGGAAATCTCCTGGGTCTTTTCTAGTCATTACTAGACATTTCCCTGGGGATTTTAAACAGAGGGTAAGTCAAATCGAACCAGGCTAGTATACTTCACTCGTACAGGCATGACGTCAACTTTCTAGCGATCTGGGCCAGTGTACTTGATCCCTTCGCCTTACCAATACATATCTGTGAATTCACTATGTATATTTTACCATTACACGCATACTGTAGAATACCGTGCCTTGGACCCATACTGTAAGCTTAGCTCTTGTTAAATACACCGCTCTCACCTCCGTGAAAGACGCTAGTTCAATAACATCGTCGCCGTCACCGTATACAGACAAAGACAAGTAGAAGCACTCGACGTCGGGCGTTTGATGATTCGAGATCTAAAGCGATGTGCCGACGCACCGGCTGGTCGGGGTAGTGCATCGAAATACGAGATACAAAACCAGCCAACAACCTGGTAGAAGCAAGGCGGGATGCGGGCCGAACGACGGCAGGTCGGATTAGACCTTGAGCAAGAGTGATTCTACTTGTCTTTTGTCTGTATACGGTGTCGCCGTGGTTGGCAATGCGGTAGTGTCATCTAGATGGCCATTCCACGAGTCGAAATCATATCCATATAACTCCAACCAAACATCAAATTTTTTTTCAAAACCGATTTATGCCAAATAAACTTTTCTAAGAACTCTGAACTAAATAATGGGGATAACCATATTTATATCACTGCAGAAACACACAAAAAACTGTATAAAAAAAAACTCTACTGCTGTAGGCATTCGATGAAAAGAATACTCGGTATAAACCATTATCAAAGGAAAACATATTCACACTAACTGATAAAAAAACTAAACTTTATGACTAAAAAAAAAAAATCTAAACCAAAATAAATTCTTATCTTCCTGATATTTTAAACACAATGTTTTCCTTACGTCGTTTGCTTACTGCTCTGCTGTCCTAATTATTCGTTCTCCAGACTATCTGTTAAATCTTCTGCTAAACAAAACTCATTAAATAAACAAAAGAACTCTCCTTCACGGACTTCTTTTCTATGGATATATTTCATGTAACGAACAGGCTTAAGCACACTAGCTTTTAGCCTACTTCATGTAACCTATTCGCTCAAGCACTCTATGCTTGCCGCGACATCAATATAATATGCGTCAAAATTGCACGCAAAACTCCATTAATACACTTTTACACAAAACCCATAGCTTCTTATTTTATTGCACTATCTCTGCCACGTAAAAGCTACTGTTTTACTACACCTAACAGGCTTTTGACGAATACAATCAAACAACTTCTAACTTCCCTCGTATACACTTCTCTGTATACCTTACTACTCTACATGCCCAAAATTTAACTGTCAGTCAAAACCAACATCAACAAAAATTTATAATGTGGTACTACTCTACAATACGTTAAAACAAAGCATTACACATTAAAAAAAAAATTTACCTGTAGTACCTGCGTTATTTTGACCTTAAATGTTACCTCGATAATCCAATATGTCGCGTTACTCTTTAGTTATATCTCTTTACCTCATATTATGTAACCTCTTATTTCTTTTAGCTTCAATTAAAATTCCGTATGAATTTAAACACCTTTGTTCTTTTCTGTCGTTGGGCAATAAACTATACATATGGTATTCTCTAAACTTGGATTATTTCTGACCTAGATTTATATGTACCTGAACAAACTTCCGCTAAACATATCGCTCTAATTATGTTCAAAGATCTAAAACATAAAAACATAATGGCCGTTCTGGATAAGGTGCTATTTATTTATTTAATCACATTTAATTATTCAATTAAGGAATAGAACTTAGAAAAAAAACCCAATATAAAACCCTTTTATACCTGCTATAGTCACATTTCCAGATAGGTACCATTATATTAAACCAAAACTTTACGTCAATAAAGTGCTAGACTGGTTTATGGCTTACGTAGCCACCCCGAAATATTTTCCCAAAAACAAAATTTAGCTAAAATAAGCTGTCTCTAAACATTATGGTCCCCAAATAAACAGAACCCCTATAAAAGCAAATTGTTCTCATCTAGCATTCTATCTCCATAAACAAACCTTTTAGTTGTGCATGTGCGTATTATTTAATAGAAAACAGGCTACATCTATCTAAACAAACAAAATCTAAGAAATATTGTAATAACATCTTCTACCAAACTTCCTCTATAAAACCTTTTAGAACCTTTTCTTAAAACTTACCGTTTACCATATGTCTGTTTTATGTATACAACCAGTATTTTTGTAGGATGGTATGTATATACCAATTCTCAAGTAAATAAAATACCTAAATAGATTTTAAATTACGAATTAGCGCCAAATCAACTGATTTAAAATGAAACCTTATAACGCAAAAACACAAATTGCAAAAACGTAATACCCTGTATTTAAACTGATATATTACCTGAAAGAAAACCATTAAGAATTCTTTAAATTAACCAAATACACAAATTACAATGCCTCAATATTATATAGTAATAAAATGGGCGCCTGAACACTACCTGAACTTGCAAAATGTACCTACATGTTTGCAAAGGATAAAGCATTATACCTGATGATAAAATAAATTATTTTACTGAACTTTAAATTCCTTTAAGGCGCCAAAATTCGCTTTACCATCTTGTAATAAACAAACCAAATCAACACGGTAAGAGTTGATTAAAACCTGAATCTTAGAAAAATAAAATCAATCACAAATATAATTCCAAACAAATTACTTACTTTTATGGACCAAAAAAAAAATTATTCCTCCGGAACATGGCATCTATTAAATTAACAATCTCTAGCGAAAACAAAACTCCTTGTCTCGTTCTTGTAATTACTAAAAGAAAACTCTGCTAACTCTGGCTGTTCTACCAACTTGAAGATAACAGAATGCGTCCCCTTTGATTCTCTGGGTCGCGGCTTCAGCTGCTGTAATGTATGGCGTCTCGCGTCGAATCTCTCGATTCCTTCCGGCTGATGTAATTAAAAATGCTTTTTCTGGATTAAAAATTCCAACCTGTTAAAAAAACTACTTATGTGGCCTATGGACTCCACTGTCTCTCTCTGTTTCTCCACTGTCTGTAACTGGTTCTAACGTTGCCAAATAGGTTTCACACAAGCTCGAACGCCACGTTTCCAATTATCCCCAAATAAACCAACAAAAGACCTCCCTGAAAACAATCTTTGCAACAATTCCGCATAAAATTCAAATTGCAAATAATTTCAAATATTTCCGCTAAAATATTGATTTGTTAACCCAATAACATTTTTAAAATCACCTTGTATATACGAAAATATAGCAAATCATATAATTTTCATGGTATATTATATCAAATTCAAAAACTCTACATAAATTTCAACCTCTGTCTTCTATTAAATATCCAAGCATTACTTTAATCCAGTCTGCACAACTTTACTGCATTAAAGGCGTTCTAACCGTTAGTTCTACATCAAATCTAATAAAAGTTGTGTCTTGATCCCTAATTTATTCTCTTTTAACAAATAATTCTCCCCTTAAGCTTTAAGTCTCATAAAAACGGATGTTTCCCACAATTTCGCGTTGACACACCTTGTATTAGTATTAGTGTCTACAAATTTCATGCAATTTTTCTTTCTTCGGCGATCTTCTTCTTCGGCTTCGTCCTTGTCTACCTGAAAATCCCTATATTTTGTCCACAATAAAACGTTTGAAAATACGAACGCAATTTTCCTTAAAAAACTTTTAAAACTTGTCAGACGTGCTTTAAATTTTACAGAAACAAGGTAAAATAACATAATATTTACCATTAAAATCAAATGATAGCGCATTTATTTAAGTGCAATTTTAGCACAAAAAATCAAAATTTACTTTACTGATATTAAGACAAAATTAAAAAATACCCGATTTTAGGTTTTTCTTATCAATTGGAACGATCGCACCAATAAAGAACAAAGCTGCTAGTGTACACAACAAAGTTTAGCAAAACAGTGTTAAGACAAACTCGATTAATTACCCATTCAAAAATTAATAGATTCTAAAGAAAAACTTTTACTCTTATATTACAGCTTTTCAAGACAGAAAAAGAAGTTTTAACGAAACTTATTGAAATATTCTTAAAAAATCAGCTACATAGCATGTAATAGTACTGTTATAACAAATTAAATGCACATATTTTCACTTTTAAAAAACAAGGTATGTAAACAATCATTACTGAAAAACAAAGTTTTCCGACAGAAAGTGCTTTAAAGGTTCATGGGATTAAAATTAATCTGTGATCATTTACTATTCTGGCAAAACAAAATACAATGCCCAACAAAAAACAAAACATTAAATCAATTGAAATTTTCTTTATAGTTAGGAATTTCTGTGCGACTCTAGTAAAATTACTTGAAACAATGAGATTATGTTAAATTCTTAGAAAACAAAATCAATTGCCTCTAAACTTAGTTAAGTGAAAATTTTTCAACAAATTGGTAATTAATATGAACAAAAAAAAATCATACTATAAATTATGAAACAAAACAGAAAAATATCACAACAAAATACACGAAAACATATCTCTACATGGAAAAACTAGCAAATTCATTCCTATCGTCTCTCAAGGCTTTAAACTAACCCTATATGGCCTTATAACATTGCTCTATCAGCACAAATTAAGCTTATAAAAACGCTTTATGAACACAAAAAAAACTTAGTTACTGCATGTTAAATGATATAGTTTACAAAAAATTAACGTTAAGCACGTGATATTCTCTCACTAGCGCAATTACTTTTATCAAGAAAATCTAGACAATTTAATAAATCTTGAATACGTCGCAAGTTATCCGCGAATAATAATAAAAAAACGTATTAAAATTACCCCACACCTGACACCAATTTCCTATTGTCACAGATTGAGTTGTTGTTCTTATTTATGTCAGATGTAGCCAAAACAACCTATGACAATATTCTACAATATTAGGGTTATTATAAATCATCTAGATAGATTACGCATTTGTAACGATGCCTTCGGTAGTCGTAGTAATATTCGTATGAAAGGAAGCTATAAAGTTAGTGAATATTAGTACATGACTCTACGTTACTCAAACCTAATTCTAGCAGTGGATCTAGAAGACAAGTTGTCGCCCATTGAAGATCGAAGCTCTGGAAGTGATCATCTATAACGATTTCCCTGGTCGCGCCGTCTTCTTTTTGACACCGATGAAGTTTGAACTTAATAATTAATGTCAACTTGCCATTAAATAAAACCCTGGACTTTGTAACACAAATAGATATATTATCTGATTAAATTAAAAATTACTGTACAAAGAAAGATATCACAATTGATAAAAAGATTATAATAACAACAAAGATATAAGATAACAAAGAATCATTTAAAGAATGTTAAAAAATGAACTGAACAATGCTGGACAAGCGTTTACATAAGACTCGAATGACAAAAGATATCAAAATAAAAATCATTGTTCTGTGATATATTAATTCCCCAATTACTCATAAAAATAAAGGTAGAAATTTACCCTTACAATCGTTAACCCCGTGAAGTTATAAAAGACCCCTTTCTACATGTTAATTAAGTTCGCACTCCCGCGCGACGAATCACGCGAACGCGACTTTAGAGAAGTTGCCGTCTCCCGATTTATTACACACCCTCTAGCACTTTGAACGATTCGATCAGAACTGCCTTTCATGTTCCTCCCCGGTACCGAGGCCCTTCCAAATCTTGCCTTTGCATCCCCTCGTAGGGCGATCTCCAGTCGGTACCATAGGCGTAGTATGCCGAGTTTTATACAAAATAATATTGAATTAAATGTTTCTTTGTTTAATGGATGGTTTATCCATTGTATACAGGTTAAAACACCATACTAATCTAGGCTAAGGCTCTTGAATACGTGATCGAAAAAAAGCCTTTATTATCACTTTCCAAAGGTAAAAAAAATCACATCCAATAAGCCTATACAGAAGGAGTTCGAACTTGATAAATCTAACAGTTACTTATTATGTATTGACATTCCATCTTCTCTCAATAAAAAGAATATTCGTTATCTCGAGATAATCAATAAATCGACAAAACGTTTCTAGATACGCCCCTGTACTTTGGATTCTCTTACCCAAACGAGAAGCGCGGGCTTGTTTACCACGTTTCTATTAACCGAAAACTGATCCCCTTTTTACAATGGGTAATATAAATATTAGTTCTTAGTTTCAATATACTCTAAACCCCATTTTAATTTTATGGCATCTTTGAAGACCACCCACATTTAATCTGTTATTTTATATAGATGTATCCGTTTTGTCACACTGTTGTTGTTGCTAAAATATGCAAAAATGTATTTTGTAAAAAGAACGGCACATACAGGAAACGTTTAAGTCATTTAATGTAACGTAACACGACGGAGAACTTTGTCTCGTGTTAATGGGGGCCGTCTTGTGTATTAACAGTTGTTTATGGTCCTAATTAGTTAAGATAATTTTTTCTTAATTTAAATATATATAGAAATGCAAATTACTTTCCTTGGTCGCTCTTGTTACAGATATTAAAAAAAAAAAACACCATTTAGTTTCTGACATTGTAAGACTATTTTTCTTTTTAACTTAAATATCATGTACAGGGTCTTCCAACGAGGACTGAACAGGGGCTCATTTTTGAGCTTCCTTGTATTTAAAGAAAAATCTAAAATAGCCAATCGATGTACTTTTTCCTGCAGAATTCAAAAATGAAACCAAAAATTTATTTGAACCAGAAACAAAAGAGTTACGCTATGGATAAGGTGTTTTTTAAATGGAACATAGCTTTTTTTATACGATTTTCGGAACGAGTGATTTTTTTTATGTCCGTTCTGATTAAAATATTTAATATTGTGACAGCTATTTTTATTAAATTTTAATGTTTTATCCAGTATAATTTAACTTCAACCTGTTTCAAACATACACTAGGTAATAAAGGTAAAATCACCTTGAAAGTCAAAAAATTTGACAAATTTGCTATAATATTGCCGAAATGAAATATTCATTAGATGAGAGATTGCAATACATCTTCTCCTTGCTTCTCTTGCATTTTCTTGGCATTTGTAGAACAAGATAGCAATCTGCAATCTCTCATCTAATGAATATTTCATTTCGGCAATATTATAGTAAATTTGTCAAATTTTTTGACTTTGAAGGATTTCAAGGTGATTTTACCTTTATTACCTATAGTAGTGTATGTTTCAAACAGGTTGAAGTTAAATTATACTGGATAAAACATTAAAATTTAATAAAAATAGCTGTCACAATATTAAATATTTTAATCAGAACGGACATAAAAAAAATCACTCGTTCCGAAAATCGTATAAAAAAAGCTATGTTCCATTTAAAAAACACCTTATCCATAGCGTAACTCTTTTGTTTCTGGTTCAAATATCTTTTTGGTTTCATTTTTGAATTCTGCAGGAAAAAGTACATGGATTGGCTATTTTAGATTTTTCTTTAAATGCAAGGAAGCTCAAAAATGAGCCCCTGTTCAGGCCTCGTTGGAAGACCCTGTACAACTGTAATTCTAAAAGTAAACGGATAATATCTTGGATAAATATAATACAATGTTAGTACGTTAAAACCGTAGAATGTTGCTGTGAATAACTGCCTAGTCACTTTTCTCCACAAAAACCACTCTATTTGCAAATTGAGATTAAACCATTTAAATGGAAATTACACATTTGGGTGCTGTGAAAAAGTGTAGGAAGCAGTAAATACTTCTTAACATCTCCACCAATTTTGTAACTTTTCCTTGAAAACAGGAAAAGCAGCGGATTTTTTTATAATTAAAACGTTGACAAGTAAAGCCAGAAGTATTTTGCAAATTGGATTGTTATATTTTTTTGTTGGGAACACTTTATTTTTTTATTTATTTTTTTTATCTAAGACATCCCACGTAGACTTCAAGTCTAAGTACTAACGTACCGTGGGCGTCTGAAGGGAAGGGAAATTGAGTCTATTGACACGGGATTTGAAGGATTGTAGGTTGGGACGGGAAAACATCTGCAGGCAATTTGTTCCATAATCTGGAGACCCTAGTTATGAATGAGCGAGAGAAGTGGTCTGTTCTAGGCTTTTGTAGCTGGACAGTAAAGGGATGCAGTCAAGGGCGGTTTCGGTCACCGGTGGCATTGAGTTAAAACTGGATTTAAATAATATTTCTAATCTTAATTGAATTTTTTGCACGTGACTTTATAAAGATGTTCAAACATCACAAAAATAGACAACATTTATCACAAAAGAGATACCTAATAGCAAATTAAAGAAACCAAAGTCAAGTCAAAAGCATAGAGCAACATTTCTTTTTCTATTCAAAGCTTTCCTTTCAGGAAACAATATACATTATAAAATACTTTCTAATCTCAAACTTTTAAAAACGGTGCCAAAGAAAGTAAGCGCGGATCCACGGGGAGGTCATGGGGGTCATGATCCCCCCAAAATCATCAATAATACGTGTAACTATTAAAATATAAATATAAAAAAGTAAAAAATATATTACTGTTCACTGAATGATCCCTCCCCCCAAATATTACTATTCCCCAAACGAAGTTCTGGATCCGCGCCTGAAAGAAGGCCTCTCTGAAGTAGGTCTTGTTCTGTCTTTTACAGATCCGAAATGAAAAAAGACCCTTGTTACCTCGTTCAATCAATATTTATCTCTTATAAAGAAACGTATTATTTTTTTCTTATTTTTAATTGCAGGCTATATGTCTGTTTGTCGCGGGTATTTAGAAAAATACGTTTTTCGCTTTTACTTCGTCTTTTTTAGTGCCAGAAGGGTAAGCAGCGAACTATTAAGGAATAAAGGGTACCTTCTATTTACCTATGACTACTTTTTACAATGATAGCACATATTTACATAATCCTATTTTTTTACTGAAAAAATGATAAAAACTTTTAAAACAGGAAACATTCAACTTCCTAAAAAATGCACTTCGAAAAAATGGGATAAATTTGGTCTTTTTTAAAGAGAAAGCACAACATAAAATTTGTATTTCTTTGACAAATTATATTTCTTTTTTACGTGTCTATCATGGAAAGTCACTAGCTGTTTGTAGCAACTAACTGAGCAGTAACAATATTCAAACCAAGATAATAGAGATGTTGCCTGATTATTACTATTTATAATAATACCAGACACTTGGGAAGTGTCTGGTTTCTAACATTCAAATCTCTGATTTCTACCATTCAAATTAACATACAGAGCTTACAACTAAAGTTTATATTTTAATAAATAAAACTGTACCCTTAATTTAAAAGAAAAAATCTTGATTAGGTCAACTATTACTAAGTATTAGAAGAAGTTTCCATTTTCTGATGGATATTTTTTCCAAGGAAAACTACGTTATTCGGGAGTTCCTAAGCATTTACACTACCCTTTGTTACTCCTATAAAGTAGGAAATAAAGGAAATTTAATACATTTGTTTCTTTGTATGCGAGAAAATGCTTTTTGGGTGTTATTTTTTTCTCTCTCTCCCTTGCGTTCGCCAATGTTATGATTATTGTTACGATAGGGTGTTAAGGCCTAAGGATAATTACTTAATTGTATTAGTAAAGAGACGAAAGGAGACATGTGCGAGTCATCACTTTTATATATTAAAACCCGGAAGATGGAAGGGAATCCATTATTTGCTTGCTATTAGGGATTGCAATCCCGCAAAGTGGGATCCCGCATCATTTGACGGCCTGGGGGAACCCGCACCAGGTATGTGGATCCGTATAGCCATGAAAAAGCCGTAAGCTCTTAAAAAATAAGGCGAAAACGTGTATCTGCCAAATATCCGTGGTATTATAATATTATTAATGAGACTGCTTAGCTATTATGAGTATCTTACTTACCTTACAATCAAAATAATGTAATTTACTATAAAAAACTAGTAAGACTTATTATCTCAGGTAGCAAAATAATAAACATTTAAAGTTCATTTGCTCAAAGTTACTTGTTAATTTAATTGATAAGAAATTTGACTGATTTGTAGCCATAGTAGAGAGAGGCTAGACTTGAAATTACATAATTTTGTTGACTGAAATACTGTTAATTTTTGATATTTATAATAAAAAATTAAAGTTGGTTTAATAATTAATTAAATAAACGTTAATTTATCAAATTTTATAAAATTAAAAAACCTATGCGGGATCCCTCCTATAAACATTTGAAGTTCATTTGCCCAAAGTTACTTGTTAATAATTTAATTGATACGAAATTTGACTGAGTTATAGTCATAGTAGTATAGTTAAGAGAGGCTCGACTTTAAAATACATAATTTTGTTGACTGAAATACTGTTAGTTTTTGATATTTATAATAAAAAATTAAAGTTGGTTTAATAATTAATTAAATAAACGTTAATTTATCAAATTTTATAAAATTAAAAAACCTATGCGGGATCCCTCCTATAAACATTTGAAGTTCATTTGCCCAAAGTTACTTGTTAATAATTTAATTGATACGAAATTTGACTGAGTTATAGTCATAGTAGTATAGTTAAGAGAGGCTCGACTTTAAAATACATAATTTTGTTGACTGAAATACTGTTAGTTTTTGATATTTATAATAAAAAATTAAAGTTGGTTTAATAATTAATTAAATAAACGTTAATTTATCAAATTTTATAAAATTAAAAAACCTATGCGGGATCCCTCCTATAAACATTTGAAGTTCATTTGCCCAAAGTTACTTGTTAATAATTTAATTGATACGAAATTTGACTGAGTTATAGTCATAGTAGTATAGTTAAGAGAGGCTCGACTTTAAAATACATAATTTTGTTGACTGAAATACTGTTAATTTTTGATATTTATAATAAAACATTAAAGTTGGTTTAATAATTAATTAAATAAACGTTAATTTATCGAATTTTATAAAATTAAAAAACCCTTGCGGGATCCCGCGTATAAACATTTGAAGTTCATTTGCCCAAAGTTACTTGTTACTTTAATTGATACGAAATTTGACTGAATTATAGTCATAGTGGTATAGTTAAGAGAGGCTCGACTTTAAAATACATAATTTTGTTGACTGAAATACTGTTAATTTTTGATATTTATAATAAAACATTAAAGTTGGTTTAATAATTAATTAAATAAACGTTAATTTATCGAATTTTATAAAATTAAAAAACCCTTGCGGGATCCCGCGTATAAACATTTGAAGTTCATTTGCCCAAAGTTACTTGTTACTTTAATTGATACGAAATTTGACTGAATTATAGTCATAGTGGTATAGTTAAGAGAGGCTCGACTTTAAAATACATAATTTTGTTGACTGAAATACTGTTAATTTTTGATATTTATAATAAAACATTAAAGTTGGTTTAATAATTAATTAAATAAACGTTAATTTATCGAATTTTATAAAATTAAAAAACCCTTGCGGGATCCCGCGTATAAACATTTGAAGTTCATTTGCCCAAAGTTACTTGTTACTTTAATTGATACGAAATTTGACTGAATTATAGTCATAGTGGTATAGTTAAGAGAGGCTCGACTTTTAAATACATAATTTTGTTGACTGAAATACTGTTAATTTTTGATATTTATAATAAAAAATTAAAGTTGGTTTAATAATTAATTAAATAAACGTTAATTTATCAAATTTTATAAAATTAAAAAACCTATGCGGGATCCCTCCTATAAACATTTGAAGTTCATTTGCCCAAAGTTACTTGTTAATAATTTAATTGATACGAAATTTGACTGAGTTATAGTCATAGTAGTATAGTTAAGAGAGGCTCGACTTTAAAATACATAATTTTGTTGACTGAAATACTGTTAATTTTTGATATTTATAATAAAAAATTAAAGTTGGTTTAATAATTAATTAAATAAACGTTAATTTATCAAATTTTATAAAATTAAAAAACCTATGCGGGATCCCTCCTATAAACATTTGAAGTTCATTTGCCCAAAGTTACTTGTTAATAATTTAATTGATACGAAATTTGACTGAGTTATAGTCATAGTAGTATAGTTAAGAGAGGCTGGACTTTAAAATACATAATTTTGTTGACTGAAATACTGTTAATTTTTGATATTTATAATAAAAAATTAAAGTTGGTTTAATAATTAATTAAATAAACGTTAATTTATCAAATTTTATAAAATTAAAAAACCTATGCGGGATCCCTCCTATAAACATTTGAAGTTCATTTGCCCAAAGTTACTTGTTAATAATTTAATTGATACGAAATTTGACTGAGTTATAGTCATAGTAGTATAGTTAAGAGAGGCTCGACTTTAAAATACATAATTTTGTTGACTGAAATACTGTTAATTTTTGATATTTATAATAAAAAATTAAAGTTGGTTTAATAATTAATTAAATAAACGTTAATTTATCAAATTTTATAAAATTAAAAAACCTATGCGGGATCCCTCCTATAAACATTTGAAGTTCATTTGCCCAAAGTTACTTGTTAATAATTTAATTGATACGAAATTTGACTGAGTTATAGTCATAGTAGTATAGTTAAGAGAGGCTGGACTTTAAAATACATAATTTTGTTGACTGAAATACTGTTAATTTTTGATATTTATAATAAAAAATTAAAGTTGGTTTAATAATTAATTAAATAAACGTTAATTTATCAAATTTTATAAAATTAAAAAACCTATGCGGGATCCCTCCTATAAACATTTGAAGTTCATTTGCCCAAAGTTACTTGTTAATAATTTAATTGATACGAAATTTGACTGAGTTATAGTCATAGTAGTATAGTTAAGAGAGGCTCGACTTTAAAATACATAATTTTGTTGACTGAAATACTGTTAATTTTTGATATTTATAATAAAACATTAAAGTTGGTTTAATAATTAATTAAATAAACGTTAATTTATCGAATTTTATAAAATTAAAAAACCCTTGCGGGATCCCGCGTATAAACATTTGAAGTTCATTTGCCCAAAGTTACTTGTTACTTTAATTGATACGAAATTTGACTGAATTATAGTCATAGTGGTATAGTTAAGAGAGGCTCGACTTTAAAATACATAATTTTGTTGACTGAAATACTGTTAATTTTTGATATTTATAATAAAACATTAAAGTTGGTTTAATAATTAATTAAATAAACGTTAATTTATCAAATTTTATAAAATTAAAAAACCCTTGCGGGATCCCGCGTATAAACATTTGAAGTTCATTTGCCCAAAGTTACTTGTTACTTTAATTGATACGAAATTTGACTGAATTATAGTCATAGTGGTATAGTTAAGAGAGGCTCGACTTTAAAATACATAATTTTGTTGACTGAAATACTGTTAGTTTTTGATATTTATAATAAAAAATTAAAGTTGGTTTAATAATTAATTAAATAAACGTTAATTTATCAAATTTTATAAAATTAAAAAACCTATGCGGGATCCCTCCTATAAACATTTGAAGTTCATTTGCCCAAAGTTACTTGTTAATAATTTAATTGATACGAAATTTGACTGAGTTATAGTCATAGTAGTATAGTTAAGAGAGGCTCGACTTTAAAATACATAATTTTGTTGACTGAAATACTGTTAATTTTTGATATTTATAATAAAACATTAAAGTTGGTTTAATAATTAATTAAATAAACGTTAATTTATCGAATTTTATAAAATTAAAAAACCCTTGCGGGATCCCGCGTATAAACATTTGAAGTTCATTTGCCCAAAGTTACTTGTTACTTTAATTGATACGAAATTTGACTGAATTATAGTCATAGTGGTATAGTTAAGAGAGGCTCGACTTTAAAATACATAATTTTGTTGACTGAAATACTGTTAATTTTTGATATTTATAATAAAACATTAAAGTTGGTTCAATAATTAATTAAATAAACGTTAATTTATCGAATTTTATAAAATTAAAAAACCCTTGCGGGATCCCGCGTATAAACATTTGAAGTTCATTTGCCCAAAGTTACTTGTTACTTTAATTGATACGAAATTTGACTGAATTATAGTCATAGTGGTATAGTTAAGAGAGGCTCGACTTTAAAATACATAATTTTGTTGACTGAAATACTGTTAATTTTTGATATTTATAATAAAAAATTAAAGTTGGTTTAATAATTAATTAAATAAACGTTAATTTATCAAATTTTATAAAATTAAAAAACCTATGCGGGATCCCTCCTATAAACATTTGAAGTTCATTTGCCCAAAGTTACTTGTTAATAATTTAATTGATACGAAATTTGACTGAGTTATAGTCATAGTAGTATAGTTAAGAGAGGCTCGACTTTAAAATACATAATTTTGTTGACTGAAATACTGTTAATTTTTGATATTTATAATAAAAAATTAAAGTTGGTTTAATAATTAATTAAATAAACGTTAATTTATCAAATTTTATAAAATTAAAAAACCTATGCGGGATCCCTCCTATAAACATTTGAAGTTCATTTGCCCAAAGTTACTTGTTAATAATTTAATTGATACGAAATTTGACTGAGTTATAGTCATAGTAGTATAGTTAAGAGAGGCTCGACTTTAAAATACATAATTTTGTTGACTGAAATACTGTTAATTTTTGATATTTATAATAAAACATTAAAGTTGGTTTAATAATTAATTAAATAAACGTTAATTTATCGAATTTTATAAAATTAAAAAACCCTTGCGGGATCCCGCGTATAAACATTTGAAGTTCATTTGCCCAAAGTTACTTGTTACTTTAATTGATACGAAATTTGACTGAATTATAGTCATAGTGGTATAGTTAAGAGAGGCTCGACTTTAAAATACATAATTTTGTTGACTGAAATACTGTTAATTTTTGATATTTATAATAAAACATTAAAGTTGGTTTAATAATTAATTAAATAAACGTTAATTTATCGAATTTTATAAAATTAAAAAACCCTTGCGGGATCCCGCGTATAAACATTTGAAGTTCATTTGCCCAAAGTTACTTGTTACTTTAATTGATACGAAATTTGACTGAATTATAGTCATAGTGGTATAGTTAAGAGAGGCTCGACTTTAAAATACATAATTTTGTTGACTGAAATACTGTTAATTTTTGATATTTATAATAAAAAATTAAAGTTGGTTTAATAATTAATTAAATAAACGTTAATTTATCAAATTTTATAAATTTAAAAAACCTATGCGGGATCCCTCCTATAAACATTTGAAGTTCATTTGCCCAAAGTTACTTGTTAATAATTTAATTGATACGAAATTTGACTGAGTTATAGTCATAGTAGTATAGTTAAGAGAGGCTCGACTTTAAAATACATAATTTTGTTGACTGAAATACTGTTAATTTTTGATATTTATAATAAAAAATTAAAGTTGGTTTAATAATTAATTAAATAAACGTTAATTTATCAAATTTTATAAAATTAAAAAACCTATGCGGGATCCCTCCTATAAACATTTGAAGTTCATTTGCCCAAAGTTACTTGTTAATAATTTAATTGATACGAAATTTGACTGAGTTATAGTCATAGTAGTATAGTTAAGAGAGGCTGGACTTTAAAATACATAATTTTGTTGACTGAAATACTGTTAATTTTTGATATTTATAATAAAAAATTAAAGTTGGTTTAATAATTAATTAAATAAACGTTAATTTATCAAATTTTATAAAATTAAAAAACCTATGCGGGATCCCTCCTATAAACATTTGAAGTTCATTTGCCCAAAGTTACTTGTTAATAATTTAATTGATACGAAATTTGACTGAGTTATAGTCATAGTAGTATAGTTAAGAGAGGCTCGACTTTAAAATACATAATTTTGTTGACTGAAATACTGTTAATTTTTGATATTTATAATAAAAAATTAAAGTTGGTTTAATAATTAATTAAATAAACGTTAATTTATCAAATTTTATAAAATTAAAAAACCTATGCGGGATCCCTCCTATAAACATTTGAAGTTCATTTGCCCAAAGTTACTTGTTAATAATTTAATTGATACGAAATTTGACTGAGTTATAGTCATAGTAGTATAGTTAAGAGAGGCTCGACTTTAAAATACATAATTTTGTTGACTGAAATACTGTTAATTTTTGATATTTATAATAAAAAATTAAAGTTGGTTTAATAATTAATTAAATAAACGTTAATTTATCAAATTTTATAAAATTAAAAAACCTATGCGGGATCCCGCGTATAAACATTTGAAGTTCATTTGCCCAAAGTTACTTGTTACTTTAATTGATACGAAATTTGACTGAATTATAGTCATAGTGGTATAGTTAAGAGAGGCTCGACTTTAAAATACATAATTTTGTTGACTAAAATACTGTTAATTTTTGATATTTATAATAAAAAATTAAAGTTGGTTTAATAATTAATTAAATAAACGTTAATTTATCAAATTTTATAAAATTAAAAAACCTATGCGGGATCCCTCCTATAAACATTTGAAGTTCATTTGCCCAAAGTTACTTGTTAATAATTTAATTGATACGAAATTTGACTGAGTTATAGTCATAGTAGTATAGTTAAGAGAGGCTCGACTTTAAAATACATAATTTTGTTGACTGAAATACTGTTAATGTTTGATATTTATAATAAAAAATTAAAGTTGGTTTAATAATTAATTAAATAAACGTTAATTTATCAAATTTTATAAAATTAAAAAACCTATGCGGGATCCCGCGTATAAACATTTGAAGTTCATTTGCCCAAAGTTACTTGTTACTTTAATTGATACGAAATTTGACTGAATTATAGTCATAGTGGTATAGTTAAGAGAGGCTCGACTTTAAAATACATAATTTTGTTGACTAAAATACTGTTAATTTTTGATATTTATAATAAAAAATTAAAGTTGGTTTAATAATTAATTAAATAAACGTTAATTTATCAAATTTTATAAAATTAAAAAACCTATGCGGGATCCCTCCTATAAACATTTGAAGTTCATTTGCCCAAAGTTACTTGTTAATAATTTAATTGATACGAAATTTGACTGAGTTATAGTCATAGTAGTATAGTTAAGAGAGGCTCGACTTTAAAATACATAATTTTGTTGACTGAAATACTGTTAATTTTTGATATTTATAATAAAAAATTAAAATTGGTTTAATAATTAATTAAATGAACGTTAATTTATCGAATTTTATAAAATTAAAAAACCATTGCGGGATCCCGCGTATAAACATTTGAAGTTCATTTGCCCAAAGTTACTTGTTACTTTAATTGATACGAAATTTGACTGAATTATAGTCATAGTGGTATAGTTAAGAGAGGCTCGACTTTAAAATACATAATTTTGTTGACTAAAATACTGTTAATTTTTGATATTTATAATAAAACATTAAAGTTGGTTTAATAATTAATTAAATAAACGTTAATTTATCGAATTTTATCAAATGCGGGATCCCGCGTATAAACATTGGAAGTTCATTAGCCCAAAGTTACTTGTTACTTTAATTGATAAGAAATTTGACTGATTTATAGTCATAGTAGTATAGTTAAGTAATGCTAGACTTTAAATTATATAATTTTTTTTTAATTGAAATACGGATATTTGTTGATTTTTATGATAAAAAATTAAAGGTGGATTAAATTAATTAAATAAACATTGATTTATCGAATTTTGTTTAATTTAAAAATCCTATGCGGGCTCCCGCGGGATCCCGCGGGATTAAAACCACTCCCGGAAGTGACCTACGAGATTTAAAACACTGCGAGATTGCAATCACTATTTGCTATGTCCCCTCATACGCAAAGTACTTGATTAAAAATTAATTTAAAATATAATCAGTCACTCCTTAAATGTAAAAATGGTATAGTAGAAAAATAATAAATTATAATTTACAAAACAATGAAAACAGTGAGAATTAATCTTAGTTATTTGTTACTCTTAAATAATCCAACATTCACCAACATCGTACGGTGGGTGTCACATACAAAAGTGTGACAAATATTTAAATTTCTTTAAAAAGGGATTTTTCTTATTTACAATAATTATATTTTTTTTAATTAACCGACTTGAAAAAAGCAGTGGTATAAAGTAATATTTTTACGTATAAATTACTAAATGATAAGCTTAATATTGTTCAAATTTAAGTATAGTAGTTTTGATTGATGTTAATTGCAAAAAGCAATCAAAAAAAAATTTTTTTAAACGTATTAAATGTTATCGACATTAGGTTTTTCTTAAACTAAAACAATGCATTTTAGAATTTTAATCCCTACAATCACAACTAAACTTGTAAGCGATATAAACAAACAACAACAAATTACACCTTTTAGGCAAAAAAGGGCCTGAGCGAAGCGCGGCTTCGCATCATGGTACGGGAGGTCGTCCGTGCCACAACGCCGCGCATGTAATTTAACTTTTTCAACCCCCTTGAGGGGTGACGCTAGAGAGTTAATGTCAAAAATTTTAAACGCAACCCTTTACCGAGTGGTACCTCATTTTGAAAGTCTTTAAAAAAGAAACATTTTAGCGCAAACCCGAGGTCCATAATTCATTTTTAAATAGCAAGCTGTTAAGAACTAGAAAATGGCAATTTTAGTACGTATTTTTGACAATAATAGAACTAAATTCATTACAGCAACTCGTTCCAGGATGAAAATCATCTGAAAACCAAGCAAATCGCTGAAATATATGAATAATAAGTTTTTAATGACAATGTATTGACAATGACATGACAAAACCTGTCAAAATATAATTGATTAACAAGACCTTAATTTAAACCAGTACTAAATTTGAAACCTTCTTACAGAATCTAAACGTTAAAATTCTAATACCTTTATTTCTCTTATTTTTTTTAAGGTTGTTTAAAATTACAACCATGAACTTTCTGGCAGTAATAAAGTCGATTTTGGAACTCACTTCTCATATTTTCAAAAATGGCAGGTGTTAGTTCCTGGCAGAGTTCCAAAATCGACTTTATTACTGCCGAAAAGTTGATGGTGGTCATTTTGAAGAACTTTTAAAGTAATCAGAGAAATAAAGATACGTACATTTTTATTTTGTTTCGCGATTTTAAATTTTTATAGGCTTGCCATTTAAAAACAAATTAGAATACCGACTTTAAATTCGGTAGAATGTTTCTTTTTTGAAGACCTTCAGAATGAGGTACTACACGGCATAGGGTTGCATTTAAAATTTTTGGCCTCAACTCCCTAGCGTCACCCCTCAAGGGGGTTGAAAAACTCAACTTACATACAAAAGCAGATTTATTAACCAATAAGATACACCAAAAATTTGGTGTCTCTATTTTTACTAATTGCAAAGATATTTTGCTATTAGTTTTATTAAAAAAGCGTTTCATTTCCATTTGCCTAAAAAGGGTTTAGGCAAATACCACCTTCCTAGGTAAATTAATAGTATTTGCCTAGTCTTTAAGCAATTAAATATACAGATAGCATTTGCCTAGACAAAAGTCATTTGCCTAAAATAATCAACTGCCTGCGACATCTATACTGATCATTATTAATTAGGGGATCAGTAAATATTATAACATCATTGCCGTACTTTTTATCACTAGGTACCACTTAAATGTAATTTAGATTCACCAATAAAATCAATATACAGATGAAGTTTTTGAAAATGTTCTTTCAAACAATGCAATTTAATCTTCTGGCAGTCCACGAAGACCGAAACCTAAGTACCATCTACCATAGATGTACTGGAGAAGTCCGACTCACGCATCCACAGCTGGAAACATCCGTAGGAATTTCACCAGCCCTTTAAGAGGATATTACGTGGGGTGGTACCGCCTCGGGCGAGAAAAAATTCCTCTACCACCTTCCTAACCACATTCCTTAGAATCTTAGTGGACTAAGAACACCTTTAGATAAAAGAGATTTTTTCATGCAGGGTAGCTTTCTAAGAAAACATTTTAAAACCATTTTTACTGAGCAATAATTAATTAAGGCGACCAATCCGCTGCATGTAACTCAAAATCTGATAGTATACAAAATGATAATCGAAAATTGATTGGAGCGCGTTAATATCAAATAATCTCCTGTTTGGGATGCCCATGTTATGATGAAGATTGTTTTTCTTGGCTGCTATATTACGTTGCTATATTGAAAATAAAGCAAATCTACTTCCCAACTTTCGTACAAAGCCTTTTTTAAATTTTAGTTAAAAACAGGTAATCTGTTTACAATAACGTTCAAACAAAACATTCTTGAAATTTGTTTTCGATCATAACGATAGATTTTTACCTGTATTTTCTACATTATATTTTTAAAAGGTTAGTGGCCAGTTAGTTGTGTGATATTGTTGGTATTATTGGTAAGATCAGGCCAGATTTTTAAAGAAAACCCTCTTGTTTCTAATGACGACGTTTTGATTTATTTAACCGCCCTCAGAGCTCTGCGGCAAAAGGAACAATAATTTCCAGTTAGTTCTTTTGCTTTTACATAAATAGAAATTATACATTTTTTTTTCATTATACTATTGTGTATAGTTAAAAAAATATGTGTACGCCTTGCCATAATATTTTAATAATCGCTAATTAAAGGTTTGGGTAGAACACCTAATGTAATAAATTTTATTCTGTTCTCTCGTTTATTATTGTTTCCTTTTTTTTTTGTTATTATATTTGGTATTCTACCCTAAACCTTTAAATAATGAATATTAAAGTATTATGGCAAGGCGTACTATACATACCAATAATATAATACAAAGAAATGTCTTATTTCTCTTTTATTTAAAAGAAACAGAACTAATTGGCACTTATTGTTCCTTTTGCCGTAGAGCCCTGAAGACCATTTTAAAGAAATCGAAACGATGGCATTAAAACGAAAAGGTTTTCTTTAAATAACGGGACTGATCTCACCAACACTACGAAATATTTCTAATTATGTTTTAAAAATCGAGTTTTGTACAGTCCTCACTGTTTGGGTTACCAAATTGGACAAAAATTCTTTGCTGCGAAACGTCTCGAAACATTTTCGATTCAAATTATAAAATTGTGTCGATTCACGTGTGTTCCGAAACTTTTGCGACACATTTTCGAATTTAGTTACTAGAAACACTTAAGAACTGTTTGTTTGATTGGGTTTGATTGGGTTGTAGCGACACATTTTCGAATTAAGTTAATCAAAACAAATTGGCATTTTTCTGTTTCGAAATATTTACCAAAGAATGATATCCATTCATTTATGAAACTTGTGAAGAAAATAATTTTCGAAAATTCCAGAAACTTACACACTAAGACCTCTTCGGAACAAATTATCATAACCTATAATTTTTACATTTTGTTTATTTTGCTTTTTTGAATCGCCTATTTAATAATTTTACGTTTTTTTTTAATATGGGAAGAAAACAACAGTATAAATATTCCTCAAAGTTTTACAAGACACTAAAAAGAAGAAAGAAAATTGAAAATTGAAAAGGAAGAAATGAAGCCACTCAAACCACAGCCTGATTTTCTAATTATTAGTGATGTCTCATCGACATCTATAACGACCAATCGATTTTTTCCCTTGGTTTCAACTACAGAGTACATTTTTATTGTCCGTTCTTTTTGTTTAAAAGAAAATATTAATGATACTATTTCTGTAGGTTTCGGTTTTCGGTTATGATTTGGCAGTGTATCTCTGGTCTAACGTGACGGTACCGTAACAATTATTAGTCGGTTTTACTTTAGCTGTGTTTGTAGTTTAACAGTGTTTCTGTTTCGACACTGTTTCGATTAAATATAGGTAGATGATGTATGAAATATTATAGAAACCAAATACTAGAAATTGCGTGTTGACTCCATTTTAGGCCAGAATAATTTCTCGCTTTCTGACGGCCATTTTGACAAATGAATGTTTATCTTGTTAAACTTGGTTTTAATTAAATTCCTGCATCTTTCGAAAAGCCAAAAAGCTGTTAAGTTAGTTCCATTTTACTAGCTAATTCAATTTAAAAAAGGAAAAAGTGGAATTTTAAAAATATTTTAAATTTAATTTTTTTTACATAGCATGATTTTTTCTGTAAATGCAAATAAATGGAGAGCGCGTTAAATATATAAAGCTAAAATACTTAATTGCACAATAAAATTTAGTTCAACAATGATTTTTGGTTCTCTTTTGCAATAACTATGAAATAAATCTACCATAACATATAGAAAATACACTTGTGACAAATTCCTACTAGCGAAATTATTTTCTCTTCATATTGTTTTTCTTTTATTTCACAACGTTCAGGTATTCCTAATTATTTGTTTCCTTATTTTGTCCATTTTGACATATAGAAATACAGATATCAGCCACACTTGCAAACAATTTTACGAAAATGTTTGCGCTGGTTTTGCCCATGCTCCAACAGTACAGCACCCTCTATGATGTTGAACTGTCACTTGTCACTCTTGAATAAACACATTTGATGTAACAGTTTAGAAACATTTTCGAAACATTTCGGAAACATTTTCGATAAAAGTTTCGATTGTGTGTCGAAACAGCGAGAGTCACACGTACTACCAACCACTTGGAAACTCGTGCAAATTCACCATTTAACATGTATACGCTTCGAATATTTCCATATTTGTTGCAAACAGTTTCCTACGAAAGCGTATTGGGGCCACCGAAAAAATATTTTAACTCTAAATTTACAGATAATAAGTGTAAATTTACAGATAATAAGTATAAATTCACTTATTATCTGTAAATTTACAGATATTAAGTGTAAACTTACAGATATTAAGTGTAAATTTACACTTAATAAGTGTAAATTTACACTTAATAAGTGTAAATTTACAGATAATAAGTGTAAATTTACAGATAATAAGTGTAAATTTACAGATAATAAGTGTAAATTTACAGATAATAAGGGCAAATTTACAGATATTAAGGGTAAATTTACAGATATTAAGTGTAAATTTACACTTAATAAGTGTAAATTTACAGATAATAAGTGTAAATTTACAGATAATAAGTGTACATTGACACTTATTATCTGTAAATTTAGAGTTAAAATATTTTTTCGGTGGCCCCAATACGCTTTCGTAGTTTCCAATTTGTGTCGGAAACAGAAATAATGGTTTATATTCATTTACCAGAATGTGTCTAAAAATGCTACTTGGGTATCTTAACCTCATTTTGAAAATAAATATATTGACAGTTTAACAAATGGGCGCAGATAACTATGAAACAAAATTAAAAGTTCTGAAGTTGTTTAAAAAATATAATAGGTTACACAGCTAAGAGTTTTGAAAAATGTAAATAAGAGCACTTTAGCTTTAGCTGTAGTGATCCCTACCTATATAAAAATATGAAAATTTGCTAGTTTAGGTAACCACGTCTTCCCGGAGTAACGGATCGCGATGAAACTTGGCACAGAGGCTTACGTCACAAAAGAGAATACAGAGTAATGTTTATCCCGTCTGTATAGTATTTTTTTGCGACGAGCTCGCATGATTTGTCCATTCCTTAATTATAACTCATCAGTTTTTAATGACGACTTGTTAACAATGACAGGACAAAGCACTGTCAAAACCTAACTGATCCACTAGAAGATCTTAATTTAAGCCAGTACTAAATATTAAACTTTTTAGTGAATCTGAACGTAATTGTTTTCAGTTACTCACTCTGTATAGGTTCATCCGATAAATAAGAACTATTTTTCGGTTATATAGATTTTGAGTTTTCGCGTCAACAGATAGACAAACTGACCGCAACAGAAATGATTTGTCTGTAACCTTGGGATTCCAAATCGTAAAGATCTGAACAAATCTCAAGACGAATGTTTTAATCGATTACAATAGGTACCTACTTATGGCTAGCCAGTAAAGAAAAACATATACATATTATGTAGATTAAATCAATCAGCAACCTTTTACTACTTAAAATTGTTTGGAAAGAGCAAGTGTTGTTATATTACATCTAGAGATCGGTATAACCATGGATTTATTAGGACTGGATACGGGATGAGTTCACATTCTTTGAAGCCAAAACAAACCATTCTAAACGACACTGTAAACACAATTTGTAAACATTGGCCACATCTTATTTTACCTTGTATTTTTGTACAAAAATACGTTAGAAGCATCACAAGATTTACTAAAAGTAATAAAAGCCCCAAAATATTTTATTTTTCTGCTAAATAGTAATAAATTTCAGTTAAAAAGGTTTTATTATTTATAGGTTATGTTATGTTAGGTTATTTCTAAAGGCGATTATTTAAAGTCGCTCTGAGTCATTTATAAATCTATATAAATCTATACGTCGCACTTTTTCTTTTCTAGTTCATTAGACAAAGACGTACGTGTAACCGAGCGTTCCCAGACGTTTTTCCTAAGCACCCAGCAGACAACAACACTTCTGAGCTCCAATACTCAAATGCTATTTTATCTCTTTCTACTACCATTCTTGATTCA
This sequence comes from Philopedon plagiatum, assembly GCA_963971165.1. Lineage (NCBI taxonomy): Eukaryota > Metazoa > Arthropoda > Insecta > Coleoptera > Curculionidae > Philopedon > Philopedon plagiatum. The sequence continues at coordinate 30,068,501 of OZ020195.1, read as the reverse complement.
ATTACGTAGTAATTCGTAGTCTATGTTCGTAGTTCGTAAACTGCTCTCTCAAGAGAATAACAAACAACAAAATATTTATATTATATAAGGCTTCACGTTCGATACGCTCACAGTATACGGATATCGAATCCATATTATAATAGATCCATGGGTATAACCTACATAATTATTCAGTACATTCATTTGTGATCTTTTCTAATTTTGCACAGGATTAATAGAACAGCCCATTTAATAATACATACTGTAAATAATGTAAATTTTGAAAAAGTTTTAATAAACATTCATGTACTTTTTATATTACCCTCGTAATACTGGGGGCTAAATAAGAAAACCGAACGATAGAAATAATATAATTTCGGCGAACATGGACTGCTTGACATGCGGGGTGAAGTGAGGTAAGTAAGAATGCGTTTCGTGTTATCGGTAAATTAGGAGATTGGTGGTTGCCAGTTTACAGGGATTTTCGTATTTTAGTAGTTTGTAGTCTGCAAGCATAAGGCGCACCCCCAGAAATTAAATGATAAACGAGTAGTTAAAAAGTCTTCATGAGCTTTTTTCTGAATATCGATTTTTTGGAAAGTTTCGTGAAGCTCCGCCCAGTCGTGACGTCAGGACAAAGGTAGTCTATTACGAATTTGACAATAACTTGGCAACACAGCACTCGACGCACTAATATTTCAGAATTATTTTTGCGCTGCCGCCAAGCTCTTGTCACTGTTACTACTTGGATGGGTGACCGCCCGGTAACGTCATGTCCCGCCGCTCTAAACAAGGAAGGTAGTGGATGAATTCTTTCTCGGCCGAGGTGGTACCACCCCACACATTCTATTAAAGAACTGGTGAAATTCCTACGGATTTTTCCAGCTCTGGATGTATGAATCGGACGTCCCCAGTACACAGACCATATATGGTACTTATACTTTGGTCTTCGTGGGCTGTCAAAGAAAAAAAACATAATTTTAGAAAAGGATTTTTCTTTTTTATAATTGTATTTAAATTATTAGAAATTAAACAAATGTATGTTCCGAACCAACAGTATAAGAAATTAATTATATTTTTCTATAGCTTCGGGTTGTGTTTTAATCTTTTTTAAAAATTCGGTTACAAAGAATTCCCCTTTTACATTAATTCATTTGACGCTTTTAATTTTCTTTATTATTCAGATTTAAACCTCTTTGAAATTAACTTTTACCCAATGTTGCTGTAATCTCTTAAATTTATGGGTTTTATTTGAATTACTTATTTGAAACATTTTTTTTTAATTGGGCCAAAGAATATAGAGAAACCACATTAAAGCCCAATTACAATATCCCTTACTTATGTATTTAAATATAAGCTACACATTTTACAGCCACCGTATTTAAATCGACTTTTTTAAACAGACCAAGTTAAACATTCCCAGTACTGTGTTCGAGATTTTATTTTTCAAGCACGCACCGGTTTTTCTTTAGTCGGGTACCTAATATAAAATTTACACCAGTAGACAAAAAATAACAAAAGAACGAAAGAATATGGACAAAATTTAATATTGTATAAGTTTCAACATGTTTTAATAACTTTTTCGACAAATATTTGCTATATTTATCGAGAATATCATATGCTTTACGATTTTGAAGCAATTATATGAGGGGATACAAATGTCCTAAAAGCTTGTTGCGCGCGAAAAGCTTATACAGGCATTAATTTTGTTTGGCAGAAATTGTAAGTACCTAAGTAAGGCAATCAATTTAACATAACTATTATATCTGTTTCAGTGAAATTTTTGATACTACTTTTATTAGGGTCCGCCGAAGCGAACTACGTCCGCTAATGTAAATAGCACTCAACATTGCCCCAATGAAAAAACTATACTATTTTTTTTTATTTTAGTATGTTTTTAAAAAGTGTTTTTTACATAAGATTTTATTTACAAATTTTTAGTTACCCCCTGTTATCGTGTTCTACTCGCCAAACCCTGTCATTTGACACCCATGTCAAGGGAATTGTAAAGAAAAAGGTAATACGCCATCCTGTGGCGTCCGCCATATTGGGTTTAGAATGGCGTCACATAGCTTATCGTATTGTACTCGTGAGACACTGTCATTTGATACCTATACCAAGGGGATTGTGAAGAAAAAGGTAATCCGCCACCTTGTTGCGTCTGCCATATTGGGTTTAGAATGATGTCACATCGTATTCTACCCGTCAAACCCTTTTGTTTTATACCCATGTCAAGGGGGTTGTGAAGAAAAAGATAATCCGCCATCTTGAGGCCTATATTGCATTTAGAATGACATTACATAGCTTATTGTATTCTACTAGTCAAACACTTTCATTTGATACCCATATCAAGGGGATTGTGAAGAAGAAGGTAATCCGCTATCTTGTGGCGTCCGCCATATTGGGTCTAGAATAACGTCCCACATATCATCGTATTCTACTCGCCAAACCCTTTTATTTAATACCCATATCAGGGGGATTGTGAAGAAAAGGGTAATCCGCTATCTTGGGGCGTCGGCCATATTGAATTTAGAACAACATTAAATATATTATATCGCATTGTCACCGGACTTATACACATGTGCACAATTTCAAAACTCTAGCTTAATTAGAACTAAGTAGTCGAAATTTTGATTGCAATATTTGCCGTAAACATAATAACATACATACAAACAAACTAACAGGTGAAGTTAAATAAAAGCTTGTAAAAAACAATAAATTAGCTATACAATTACCTATTCATATTCATACACAGTTACCACAAAAAAGGTTTCAGTAAAGAATTAATTTTTCTTACCTCTATCTCTCCCATACTGAGCAGGGAAACCTTGTATCTGCACTTCCTCTAATACTTCCATAATATTTTCATTAATCTCTGTAAATTTCATTCTTGTGTTAGGGACACCTTCAGTTTTAAATCTAGAACATTTTTCATCAGCTACTTTTTTCTTAGTCGCCTTTTTAATGTTTTCATTTTTTTTTTTAAGAACTTGGGCACTTCTGTATATTTCACCACTTTCAGATTTCAATTTTTCCCCTATTTGTTCCCAACATTTGCCCTTTTCTCTGTAGGCATTTGTGTCCGTTTTCTTATTTTCAAGAATGTGTTTATAACGGTTTGCCAAACATATAACAAGGTTTTCTTCTCCATGCGTAAAATTTGCAGATCTCTTCGCAGCAGATGACACTTCCATATTTTCATAATCCCTACAATATTAATTATTAACTTACAGAAACAATAAATAAGGCAAACGTACAGTCGAGCCAGCAACCAACAAACATTTTTAAAACTAACCATAAAATATCTTCTGTTTATGAGATGGGTTTTGCAGTAATTCACTCAAATACAACGTTGTCAGTTTGCGAAACAAAAATTTTGTTAAGGAGACAAGTTGTTTAAGTCAAAATGTACACGTACATGCTGTGATAAATTTAAGACCGGCTTCAACTTGGTTTAGCTGAAATGAGCCTTAAGCTCGAATTGTACAATCGGCCATAACTGGACAAATATGTGTTTTTGAATGAAAGGGAAACCTCATTTTTTATCTTTCTGTGGTTTGTTTCCTTGTATTACAGGATATGTATCGAGCAGCCGATTTTCCTTCAATGAATTAATTATTGTCGGCAAAGTTTGTCGTAACATAATAAATCTGTGAACGACATTAAGTTGTTTTTGTCACATTAGATGGTATTTTTTATAATTTAAATGCTCCCGCGCCATCTATTGACAACACTGATATACAACAATATAAAAATAATTCTGCGCTATCTATGAACTCTATCATATTACACAAGAACCATGCTGGTTTAATACAAAGTACTCCACATCTATACTTCAACTCCGTGGACAGGTGATTGTAGTAGTATCCCCATTGGCGTAACTAGGACTTTTATGGGGGGGCGGGCAACCGAGGCCAAATTTATACAACACACACCAATCACAGTCAAGTCATATTTTGTTTTTCTATACCTGTAACCTCTCGACTGACGCAGTGACGCAGCGAGGGGGGGTTTTGAGAGAAAAACCCTTCCCTAAACGCTTTTAACGAGTTAACAAGTTTTATAAGCGATAATTATTCGGAATAATGGAAACACCGAATTTTTTGATGAAATTTTGCATATACCCAAATTTTGAGTCGTAGCACAAAAATCAATTTTCGGCAGTCCCAAAAAATATCTTTTTTTTAGCTTTCAGGTTAGGTTTTTCTATAAACATCTTTAAATTTCGATAGTTTCACTTAAACACATCTGTAAACTTATAATTTGTCTTTTTTTCGGTGCAAGAAATGCAAAAATAGCTAAGAAGATTGCTTTTTTTTCGAAAATTCCATTTTAAATCGCTATTAGCCGCCAATATTTGCCCACTAGTCAACACTATTGTTTTGTGCGGTGCTGCTACGTTTACTTATTTTTCTTGAAAACATTGTAAACTAAGATTAAGGAATAAAAGCAAACCACAACAAACTAAAATTAAAATAATTCTGTCCAACGTAGTCACCAACATTTTTTATGTTTAACCCACATCAAACTTTAAATCCAGTAATTATTCGGATTAATGGAAACATCGAATTTTTTCATGAAATTTTGATCGGGTTTGCTCACGTTTGATATTTTGCATAGACACTATGTATGACATTTCCCAATGCTCGAGATTTTGAGTACCTACTACATATAAGATTAGTAATTATATATACAACTTAACACACTAACCGGCTCTAACCCGCGTAAATGCGCCTTTTATTGTCAGTTTTATCTGCGAATATACATAATTCAGAGAATTACAGTTCAGATTTTAAAGCCTTACTGGTGTGCGTGTATAGTGCTAGGCATTTTGTACCAGAAGTCCCGGGTTCAAGCGCGATTAAATTCCAAATTATTTTTTTCTCTAAAATATTTATTTAATGAACCGACAATAAAAGACGCATTCACGCGGGTTAGCGCCAGTTAGTGTTAAGTTATATAAATAATTGCTAATCTCATATGTACTACTCAAAATGTCATCATTAACGGAAAACGAAAACTGTTAAAATTTGTGCAAAAAGCCAATCGCACCATTTCCCTTTCCTACTCCTGATAATAAGGAAAATTGGCAGAAAATATTGAATGATTACTTTTATATATTTGGTATTTTCCGTTCAGCTAATTAGTTTAAAGCTTGAAGTACATATACATATATATATATATGAATACCTCTAATTTTACTGTTTTAAACATAGCGGACAGCGACCATTTTCATACAAATTTTTATAACTGGCAAAACTACAAAAGCAATAACTGAACCTGGAAGATGCGCTTGCATGACAATTTATACTTAGATCTGATTATCGACAACAGCTACAAACTAACAAACACCAGCCGCATCAGCTAATAAGCTTGGTTTTCTCTTTTGAGCCAGAAAATACTTCTCCCCTTCCAACTTACATACTATCTATGTTTCCCAAATAAGACTTAACCTAGAGTACTGCTCCCACGTCTGGGGAGGTGCATCACCTTCGACCCTTAACATCCTTGATTCTATCCAAAAGAGAGCCATTCGACTTATCAATGACCCAGCCCTCACGAGAAAACTCCTTTCTCTCGCTCATCGCCACGCTGTTGGGGATTTATCCCTTTTCTACCGCTATTTCCACGGATTTTGTTCTGAAGAACTAGCCGGTATTATTCCCCCATTGACTGTTCCTAACAGAACAACAAGAGGCGCGTTACGTATGCACCCCTTTACTGTCCAGCTACAAAAGCCTAGAACAGACCACTTCCCTCGCTAGTTCATACCTAGGGTCGCTAGATTATGGAACAAATTGCCTGCAGATGTTTTCCCTTCCCGTCCCAACCTCTAGCTCTTCAAATCTCGTATGAATAGATTACATTTCCCTTCTCTTCAGACGCCCTAGGTACGTTAGTACTTAGGCTTGAAGTATGGCTGCCTCAGATAAAAAACAAAAACAAAACGAATCTCTTGACGTCAAATATAGCTAACAATTTTTACGGACTGTGTTGTTGCATATTGTATGTGTCACTCAAATAAAATTCTAAATCTCATCTCACAGCTGACCGTCAAGCCAACAGACTTGCTGTTATTTCTATTAACTACGAAACAGGGCTGTAGAAATAAAAATTAATCGGAACAATTAAAAACTCTAATGCATCGGAAACTATTCGTAGGCTTTAGAATTTGTGGCTACAATTTTGTTTAGGGTGTTATTGAATACATTACATCTAAAAGAAAGTTAGGGCTAACATAACATTTGGTTTACGACAACTAATTAAAATCAGCTTGTTGTTTTTGTTTTTCTAGCGTTATTTTTTGCATTTATATATGTTGTTCTCTTAACAAAAAGTACTTCTGATAACATAAACATAGGAATAAATAAAAATTAGTCGTATGTACAAAGTAGTCTTTAAGAATGCAGCTTAGAAGCATCTGTTTTGGTTGACGGTCACTCATCTAACTTCCATCCTATCAATGCTGGCATCCCCCAAGTTTCAGTCCTGGCACCAACCCTATTTCTTCTTCACATTAATGACCTGCTCTCTTCAACTACCAACCCCATCCACAGTTATGCTGACGATAGTACTCTTCACTCCAATATTCATTTTTCCAGACAAGTTTCGAATTAAAAGAGTTGGATAGTAGACGCAGATCCCCTTTCCCAAGATCTCCAATTAATCTTAGACTGGGGTGCCAAGAACCTTGTTCAGTTCAACGCCTCCAAATCCCAGTTTTGCTCCCTGTCACGCAAAAAATCTGGCAACGCTTACCCCATCCACATGAATGGCCAGGCTCTACAAAACAATGAAACATTCAATCTTGTTGGCGTCGCTTTTGAACATGATCTCATCTGGCACAAACACATTATTGCAGTAGCCACATCGGCAGCTAAGAAGCTTGGTTTTCTCTTTCGAGCCAGAAAATACTTCTCCCCTTCCAACTTATACACTTTCTATGTTTCCCAAATAAGACCTAACCTAGAGTACTGTTCCCACATCTGGGGAGCGACATCACCTTCAACACTTATCATCCTTGATTCTATCTAAAAGAGAGCCATTCGACTTATCAATGACCCAGCCCTCACGGGAAAACTTCTCTCGCTCATCGCCGCGCTGTTGGGGATTTATCCCTTTTCTACCGCTATTTCCACGGATTTTGCTCTGAAGAACTAGCCAGTATTATTCCCACCTTGACTGTTCCTAACAGAACAACAAGTGGCGCGTTGCGTATGCATCCCTTTACTATCCAGCTACAAAAGCCTAGAACAGACCACTTCTCTCGCTCATTCATACCTAGGGTCTCCAGATTATGGAACAAATTGCCTGCAGATGTTTTCCCTTCCCATCCCAACCTCCAATCTTTCAAATCCCGTGTCAATAGACTCAATTTCCCTTCCCTTCAGACGCCCACGGTACGTTAGTACTTAGGCTTGAAGTCTACGTGGGATGTCTTAGATAAAAAATCTACCAAAAGAAATCACACGGACCTGTTTTAAGTAAAAATACTACTGGTAAATACTACTGCAGTACTTTAAGATATCAATACAAGTAGTGTATTACTATTTGCAATTAGTGTTTGTTTTTTAAAACAGATAGAAAAGAAGTCATGAATAATGTGATAGTTTCCATGCATGTATGGTAACACAAATAAAGTGGGACAGCCCTACAGACAAATTTTATTCTGGTGTCCTTTTAATTTATATTATTCTCCAAAAATTAAGTTTAAGAAATATAATTTATCTTCCTAAAATATATAAGTGTTTGGTCTATTTGGCTCCAAGACTTTAGAAGCTATGCTCACTGTATTTCAAACCTTAATTTTAATTTTAAAATAATCGAAAAAGAATCCAACACCAACAAAGCCACGAAAGACAATAAGTTCAATACAGAAATGGAAAACGATCTAAGATGACATTTCCGTGACTTCAGGCAGCAATATTTATTACAGAATTTCCATTTTCTATAAATGTAAACAAAATAACGAACAATGCTACGGTTACGGTTATTTGGTCGTATGACTTTATGATGTGTATGGTTTAATATAATTAAATTATTATAACAAATGTATTTGAAAACGTAATAGACAAATTAACTAGATTTCTATTTGAGCATAAAATGTAGTAATTGGTATTATAAATGGAGCGGCGACGCAACGGCAAAAAAATCTACCTAACAGAACAACCCATACTTTATGTTAAATTTGAAAGAAAATATATCAGAAAACATCTAACCGTTGGCAGACCTTTACGAATCCTAGACCAGTGCCTCTAATTAAGTTAACTAACTTTTGCGATAATTTTTTTTTCAAAAAAATACTTTATAAGGTACGAAGATAATTTCTTTTTTAAAATAGAGCTCGATTAATAATACAAAAATCTTGGTTTGCCAATCTCTCTGATTTGCAAACCACATTAAAAATGGTCATTTTATCGAGTAAAAATGTAATGTCTTTTATTCACGAAATCTACTAATCATGGGACAGTAATCGAGAGAATTGATTAATACTCTAAAGTACAATACACCAGCCACAATAACAATTTTGTTTACGTATTATCATGTAACATCACAACCAATATGATCACGTTTCGCAAGTCTGGTATTTTATATGAAAATGTGCAATAAAAATTTTTATTTCTGAATAAAAACCAAACGAAATGGATAAATATTTAATATACGTAGAGAGTTTTGTAAAAAAATATTTCAGATTTATTTTGATTATATGCATATTGCTTTTTATACCAATATTCTCGTAAATAAGCTTACGTTCTCTCTCCATCTGTTGAAATAAGCCGACTCTTGTTGTCATAGAATTTGTATAAAAAGGGAATTTAAATTGACTTGTTTCAATTATTCAGTGCAACAAAAACGCTACTAATTCGTTAAATTGTTAAATATGCGTGGTTGTTGCTTAATTAACTCTGTATGGCTTGGCAGACCTCGCTGTGCAGACAAAATCAATATCAACAAATAAAATATTATAGTCATTTATACAGATCTAGGGGCGCGCCCTCGCTAAGTACAAATAACGCAACCGAACACCCTTTTCTTGAAGCAACTTGGCCTACTTTTGGGCCTCCAATACTTTTGCACTGGAGAAGAATATCTATATAGAGTTTCGATACTCACTCACTCGCTCATTGATCATAAAAATTGTAGGATACTTGGCCCCAGGTAGAATCTAGCACACAAACAAGAGAAAACACCGACACTTTCTTCTTTTCAACTCCAAAAATCAGGGGTGATAAAAAACAAGAGAATATGTAGATCATAATCTTGTGTATTGTGACGTGATTAGCAGAGAATAGGTATATCATAATTTTATGTATTGTGGATTGATGAGTGGTCGTTGTAAATTTCGTTTATCGATCCCAGTATATAAATAAAATTAATTTGGCAATCATAAATGCATAAGTATAGTAAAATAAATACACATTACAAAAATTTACGCATATAAACTGCGCATGCTTTATACCATGAAAATCTAATAATTATGACCGTGCACATGAAGGGAAATCTCAACAAAAACATTATAAAGCGGAGTCAAATTCTCGTGACTATTGGCCGCTAAAACAAGTCCGAGTTGAAGTAGAGCCAAGTTCAACGTCATGGTTACTACGGTGTGCTGTCAATTCACCGAAAAACTAAATTTATTGAAAAACAATTCACCGATAAATAAATAATTAATCAAAAATGCGGCGTAATTCCAAAAAAATTATTTCAAAGCGAAATATTTCGGTGAAGTACTACTTCGGTTAGCTGTTACTTTGGTGAATTTTTCTATGGAGAAAAATATTTTAGATTGTTTTACTGTGAATTAGTTTTCCGGTGAAATGTCTTCTGTGGAATAACCTAGAACCGTTACTTACTGAGTCTAAACCTTTTTATTTTTCAATTCCTCAATGGTTTTTTAAATTTCAGGCTTATTTGGCCACATCTTCTCACTGCTTGCATACTTTAAAGAACAATAATTCAACTCTATATTTTATCTACATTTAATGTTAAGAAACGAAGGTCCTACCATATCGAAAAAAAAATTATTGTTTTTTATCTTATAAAAAGTTCTGCATCGTGAGAAAATAGCATTGCCATTCAAAAATTTGATCTAGTACATACAGGGTGGCCCAAAAATATAAAAGTCGTAATCCACGTGAAGCTAAAGATACATAAAATCTCTATATAAACGTAAACTGCCACTGTAAGTGTACTAGGGTTAACTTGGTATGTTAGTAAATTACGTTTGGAACATACAGGAGGTCCCAAAAACAAAATTAATTTTTATTATCACCTTTACAAAAAAGCATATCTTCATAGAAAGTTCTACATTGTGAAAAAAGAGCATGGTTATGCAGGATGGCTAAAAACTTAAACTTAAATTGTGACTTTCAGCTTGTTGAGCCACCCTGTATTGTCCTACATCAAGCCTTCGAATAACCATGCTCTTTTTTCACAACTTTTTATGAAGATTTTTTTGTAAAGTCGATAATAAAAAATTAATTTTATTTTTGGAACCTCCTGTATGTTCCAAACCTAATTGACTAACATAAAAAAGTTAACTCTAGTACATTTACAGTGGCAGTTTACCTTTAAATAACGATTTCGTGTCTTTTTAGCTTCATGTGGATTAGGACTTTTACATTTTTGAGTCACCCTATATATCCTAGATTAAATTTAAATGGCAATGCTATTTTCTGATGCAGAAGTTTTTATGAAGAGACACATTTTTCGTAAAATCAATAATACATTTTTTTCCATATGGTAAGAACTTCCGAAGACAAGGCTGTATATACTTAAATGTAAATACAAATTAAAAATAATTTAACTTGTCTAAAATTGTAAAACTCTTTTTTTTCAGTTACTAAGTTCACCCGCATAGGCGATGCTGAAAAAAATGACACATCGCCGTTTTTCGACAAGGTCTTTTATGAAACTGAAGTGGATGAAAATGAAGATATTGGCCATATTATCCTCAACATTTCTGCCAAGAATCACAATGAGGGTAAGTATTGGATTAAATTATAAATATTTACCAAGCTGAAACTTCTTCCCCCGAATTCTTAAAAAGGGTCTTAATTTAAAATATGTATATTTGACAATTATGAGTTTAAAATAACAAAAGAACTCTCGAACGAAGTTTCCTATGTTGTAAATGAGTTTTTGCGTTTTTTTCCTAAATAAGTAACAAAACAAATTGATTTTTTAATGACACATGATATCGTTATAGTTAGCTAAATTTAAACAGAAACCAACTAATTATATTTCTATCGTCCCTTTAACCAAATTATTAATAGATCAATATATAAATACAAGTATATTGACTGATATTGGGGGATATCAATTTTTAAAGGAAAGTTAAAAAAATGATTTTAATGAATACCCTCATAACTGGGTGTTCACCTTGGTGGTCACAGTAATTTTTAGGGGCCACGCCCTAAGTTCGTCATAAAATCGAAATGAAAATCTTTTTTTTCAGATAGCTGGGGGATTGGGTTTAGACCCCAAACCCCTCCCCCCCCCCTGAATACGTCACTGGGCGGTAATACAAAAAAAATACGAGAAGTAATAATAATAATAATAATAATAATAATAAATGCCTTTTTATTAACAAAAAAAAAAGAAATACAATTGACCTTTACAAAATAAAAATACAAGCAAGTATAGGGCGCAGTCTAGCCAAAGGGGCTACTCTACTGAACCCCAAACCGCTTGTGAGATTAAAAATAGAGAGAAAAGAATTAAAATAAATCACTAAAAAAAAATACAAGATAAAATTATAATGAAATAAATATTAATCAAAAGAAAGAAAAGAAGAAACCCAGCCACCACTCCATAAAATCTCTGTCATAAAGAAAGTGGAAGAAAAACCAAAGAAAAAAAAAATATCCGCCCTGCCTTGAGAACACAAGGAACACATGATAATCGAAGCTACAAAAAAACAATAAAATAATAAAAAATAAAAAAAGCATTGGAGAAAACAAGCAAAATTTTTACAGATGTTGTTGATTTTGACGATTAAGTAAATATTTTTTAAATTGCAATTTAAATTTGTTACTATAAAGAGAAACCAATTCCTCTGGTAAAGAGTTATATAATTTTACAGCGTTGTAAGTAAATGATCGCTGAAACATGGCACTCTGATGATGAGGCATTGTGATTCTATTAGAAAATCTCATATTGCGCGCGTGTACAGCCTCACGAAACACAAACTTACCTCTTATGGACAGCGGTAAAGCAGGGTTATTTAATATTTTAAACAAAAGCCCTACGACTGCTCATTGTAAGCCAGTTAAGATCTTTAAACGTATGTGAAACATGGTCAAATTTTCGAAGTCCAAAAATTAGGCGTGAGCAAGTATTTTGTACCTTTTGTATTCTGCTTATGTCAATTAAATCCAAACATGGCCCATAAATAAAGTCACAATAGTTAAAACTGGACAAAACAAGACTCTCACAAAGCATTTTGCGCAGTTTAAAACTAAGGATATGACGGTTATTATAAAGTAATCTTAGAGACATATATGCCCTTTGAATTAACTTCTTAATGTAGTCCCTAAATCTCAATTCAGTGTCCAAGATCATGCCCAAATTCTTAGCCCTCCCGACCACAGGAAGCCGAACCCCATCAAGAATTATGTTAATATTTTCATTTAAAAAAGCTCTATTATTCTTGTTTCCAAAAACCATCACAGTTGATTTAACAGGATTCAACCTTAAATTATGATCTGAAGAAAGTTGACTTAATATACTTAAATCTTCGTTAAGTAAATCTGTCGCGTTGATGTAGTCTTTACAGTTAAAATGAAGGTAAACTTGAGTGTCGTCAGCATACGCCTGAACCTTACAGTGCTTCAGAGACTTTAATATGTCAGAAGTATAAATAATGAAGAGAAGAGGTCCAAGGATAGATCCCTGAGGCACACCCGATAAAATTTGAACTTGTTCTGATAAATTACCATTATAAAGAATTGTTTGAAATCTGTTTAAAAAGTATGAATTAATTAGATCCAATGATGGTTTAAGAAGGCCATAGTATTTTAACTTTGCCAACAGAAGTGAATGATTAAGGGTGTCAAAGGCCTTCGAGAAATCTAAAAGTACCAACACACTATTTAATTTTTTATCAATAGCTGTCACTATGTCATCGGTGATCTTGACCAACGCGACAGATGTACTGAAGTCCCTCCTAAAGCCACATTGGCTCTCAGGTAGTATGTCATTGTTTACACAATATTGAAACAATTGTGTGTATAACACTTTTTCAAATATTTTAGATAAAATTGGCAAAATGCTTATTATTCTGAGATCATTATAAGTTAAAGGGTTATTAGTTTTGGGCAAAGGTTTACCAATAGAAACCTTCCACTGATCTGGAAAATAATTAGCCTCTAAACAGCAGTTGATAATATGTGTGACATATGGGTCCACAAAGGGATTGCAATACTTTAACATTGATGAAGAAATACCATCAACACCAGAGGCGTTAGAGCTAATAGAGTGAATTAATTTGTGGATTTCTGGTATTTCTGCCATTCTAAAAGAAAAAGTTAGGTTATTATTAAAAGTATTGTTATTGTAAAAATCAACCCTACGACTACAATCTGAAATGCTTTGCAAATAGACACCAAAGAATTTACTTATTTCATTTGGATCAGATAAGCTATCAGGAATGGTAAAGTTTTTATTAGAGCCTATGTTAAAGGATTTTAAGGACTTCCAGGTTTTTCCAGAATTATTCTCTGCGCAAACAGAGTCCAGATATCTTCTTTTTTCTCTCCTGACCATAGCAACGGTAAAATTTCTTAAACGCTTATAATTTTCCCAATCATTCAATGCCCTCGACCTCTTAAATTTTTGTAGTGCGCGATCCCTTTGTTTCATGAAAATTTTTAAATCTGGGGTAAGCCATGGTGCTCTAGGTTTAGTAATTCTGGACTCCGTGAGAGGGGCATGCTTGTCAAAAAGTGAAAAGAGCAAGTTACTAAATAATATAATCTTGACATCTATGTTCTGTTCATAGAGAATGCCATCCCATTGAAGTGATTGAAGATCCAAGAGAAATGAATTAAGCTTAAAATTGTTGAAATTTCTGTATTTAATAATTTTAGGTGCATTATGAACATTTTCAATTTTCAAACAGCAGTAGACTAAACAATGATCAGAAACACCTGGCGCGGGAACAACTCCAAAATCACTGACCAAAGAATCATTGGTAATAAAAATAGGATCTAAAAGTGTGCTGGATGTTATCGCTATTCTGGTAGGTTGGTTCAAAATTTGTTTAAGATTATAATTTTCAAAAAGTGACGAAAGGGGGTTATCTACCTTTAAAACATTTATATTAAAATCACCCACACAAATTATTTCATCCACTGTTGGATAAATGGCAGAAAATATGTTATCAAAATCATTAATGACATTGTTAAAATTAGTGTTTGGGGGGCGATAAAAGACGCAGAATGCATAATATTTATTTTTGATTTTAATTTTAAGGGGTAAAAATTCAAGAAAATTCGTGACCAAAAAATCAAAGTGCATAACCTCAGGAACTAAACTATCCCTCACATAAACCGCCACACCCCCACCTCTACCCTGTCTATCCTTTCTAATTATGCGATAACCTGCAATAACAAAAGCAGAAATGTCATCAACATCAGAGAGCCATGTCTCTGTCAGAAAGATAATATCAAAGTCATAATTTCCAATTAACGTTTTAAATTCGTAAAAACCTGTAAAGATTGAACGTATATTAAACTGAGCAATTTTAAAATTTAAACCGCTCATTTGGCTTCAGCCGTAACAAGCTAAGATCAAAAGCTGAGAGATAATCAAAAATAATAAATAATACTTATTCTCACAGAAAAGTCAAATCACACTCACCCAACGAACCCCTTTATATCTTATATACATAATAGGAACAAACAAAATAGTGATATATCTTTTTTTCCTTCTTCCCTCTCTTCTTTTCCTTTTCCATACATCAATACACATAAAACATACTCCTTGTTACAGTTATAGCAGCAACACAAACTATAGCATGAAAAACCAGTAATGATCAGATGCATCAGATGCATACTAATAAGTAAATTAAATTAAATTAAATCAAATTAAATTAAATTAAATTAAATTAAATTAAATTAAATTAAATTGCGCACAACCATGTTATTATCACCTGATTTGTTACAAATCCAATAAACATAACAAGTTACGCTAGCATACTACAAAAATAAATTGCCCTAACATATAAATTTGTTCATTCATCTATCGATAAACATAAACAATTAATCATAACCCATAATTTGTATCTTCCAATATACGAAATTTATTTTTAAACCAAAATTCATCACTACAATAATATTTACTATTTTTAATAAAAGAACCTTAAAATGTATTCGGAGATAAGAAAACAAAAAAAACCAATTTTAAGCAATTTTAGGTAGTAAACATGGTACAATAAAAACCATTTTAGAGATTATTCAAAATCAGAGGTACCCAAACAGACGTGCAGAATTTATTTACAACTATAAATAGGTATTAATTAAATGTCTTTTATATTGGAAATTAACACCTTAGAGTTATTGGCAGGATCGAAGCAATAAATTTTTCCTCCTGCAGACCAAGCATTTTTACCATATTTGCGCTTTGCCGCCACCAACAAGTCATATCCATCGCGAGTGAGGTCTTCATAGATGACTACACCAGAATCTTTAAGCAATTTCTTTGCCGCAAAAACTTTACTTTTCTTTATATTAGATAAGAAGCGCACCAATAACATTGGGCGCTTTTTGGCTTTATCATTTCCCGCATTATTAACACGATACACAAAGTCAAAGTCATTAATCGAACAAGGTATTTTTAGCTTATCGCTCAAAAAGGAAGCAACACTATCAGATATGTCGTCGCTGTTGTCAGTCTCTAACCCACAAATTCGCAAATTATTTTGTTTACTGATTTGTTCCAGTTTAACAACACGAACCCTTGTATCCATTATAGAATCATTGTTTTTGTTAACCAACTGTTCCAGATCTTTTAATGACACAATCAATGAAGACAAGTTATTGTCCAATTTACTAAATTTTGCGTCAATTTTTGCTTCAAGCTTGGCAGCAAAACTGGAACATACTTTGGTAATAAGCTTCTCAACGTCCTCGGAGTCTGATTTAGAACGGGTCATTTTGGGAACCTCTGGTCGACAAGCTGTGCGCAAAGATCACCTAATTAATTTTTGACCATAGAACAAAAGCAATGCACATTTACAATTAGAAAACTATAACAACATATGCGTACTAGACACACAAACACTGCTATTAGGAAAATTACATTCTTTTCAAAGAAAATACCACTCAACTTTAAAGGTATTTCAGGAGCCCGTGGTACGCGTGTCTACTGACAAGACACCTTCACACACTCCCCCTATTGTAAAAAATACATACCAAGTTAAGCCTATTTATATAGAAAGTCCATTCCCCTGTTCTTCATTTTTGCAAAACCTACATTACATGATAAGCCCCCTGTATTTACCCCGATTTAAACTATCAGATGATTCATCATGTCCACGCAATGCAAGTTCAAATATGCCACAAAATTTTACGCAGTCAATAAGTCGAGACAGTACATAACGATTTCTCGAAACTTGTTCATTAAAATCTTAATTGATTTGCGGTAAGCAGAATCTAATAATTGTCGCACATCTACATTACCTATATCAGAGAGTTGCATCTCATTCTTCGTATGAATTTGGGAAGATCCGTGTTTCTTTATTTTTGTCGATAAATGAGACAAATCTGAGACACCTGTTTTTGTCCATTCGACATTCACGTTATCGTTGTTAGAAAAAATTAAACACGGGAAACAAAATAACGCATTTAGTTTGTTACACCCGCATAACCACAATGTTTTCTTATATTGTTCCACTTTAAAAACGCGGTTAAACGTTTTGGTTTTTACTTTACACTCTTGCACTAAATGTATTAATGGCCGAGGTGGCCCATTTTGCTTAATTAGTACGCGTTGTTCGAAATTATTCTCGTTTTTTTGAATAAATTCAACGGAACACGACTCTTCCGATTCCATTTTAATCAAAATAAACATCCAAAATAACCTACAAATATAATACCCGGATTCAGCTGATCGCTACTCAAGTGCATTGCAGTATTGCCAGATGCATTTTTCTGGAAGCAAGTCTAGTTATCTTAAGTACATTAAAATATTTTAATTTTTGTAAATATCTTGGGTCATTGGCCGTCTTAATTCATTGTTTCTCTTAAAATTAGAACAAGGACTTGTAATGAGCCTCTTGCTGAATAGTATTCCCATTAAAGTATCAGTTCTTGTTCTTAAACGGTTTCCTTGATTAGTTTTTAACAAATGTATAGTTGAAACAACTCTCTTAACATTAGCACCAAGAAATGGCTCTAGCAAATTTGCGTACAAACGAAAAAGCGGTATTTTACAGAGCTAAAACTGGAGAACGGTAGATGACTTTCTAACTGATCGCTTTAGCGGTAGTTCTGGCAACGCTGGTGCATTGTGCAATGCACGCGAGAAAGCTAAATTTGCGTTATTATGTTTTGTTTCACGCGCCGTACTCCTCTTTCTCCCACACACGGTCTTTGCCAATACTCGCGGTGCGCCGCGAGTATGGCGCTCGGGGAACGCGCTAGAGTTCGTATTAATGTTAATGTTAGACGGTAGAAGAAAAGAGCTTGACTGTTATAAAAATATAAGTCAAATTTAAATAATTATAATAAAAAAAATTAAAACAAATTATGATTGATGTATCCATTATTACCCGTAGATTTTTGGGTGTTCACTGCACAAGTGATCCTACACAAAAACCGCCACTGCGTGCAAACCTTGTTGTGGACAGCTGTGTTACCTGCCCTACATCATTTATTCCTATCATAACCTTCTGAAAGTGCTGCGCGAAAGACAGATTATTTTCTTTTGCGCGGCAAACCGAGAAGGATATTAGAAATTATACAGAAAAAAACACATCTTATATTGAATTGGGTACCAATTCACTCAATGACACACTTTATTCCGTATTGCACAATACAAATTCGGTTACTTTCAATGATTTGTTTATCATTGTTAACCAGTAGGTTATAAGATTGTAGGAAATATAAGGTTTTATTAGTTTTTAATAGGTCGTTTAAATATAAAAAGTCTTTGATGCAGCAATATCCTATTCAAAATTCAATACAAAATATATCATTGGTTTCAGTAAACATTTATTTGTAAGAATATCTATTTTATTTAATCGAAATACTTATTATTATTGCAAAGCTTTTTAGATTTGTTTTACTTACATACCATAAAACACTGAAATGAGTTGCTCCAGTCCCTTGAATTGCAAGAGATCCATTATTTTTGGCGTAACATTAAGGCAATAAAAAAACAGGCTGCAAGCTTAAACGACTATTCAACGAACAAATACCAACAGCACAACCTTTCCAGAGGGTGTCCGCGAGCAATAGAAATAATATTTCAGCCAACAATAGAACCCATTGAATTAATATTTTTTATTATTTCTCTAATACCTTACATGTTCTATTTTTAGATTTTCTATTTAAACTGTAGTTATTGTTTGTTTAATAAAATAATATATTGTAATCTGAATCACACGGCCTACAAATAGCTATTTCTCGCCCAATTATGTTTAAGCATTCTCATCAAATAGTTCAATTTTTTGGTTCTAACAATTCTGCACTCTAGAAAAAACAGAAATTTATTGATTTCCAATAATATTTTGGTCATTAAAAAATTGGTTATGTAGTTTTCAAAGAAGTAGGAATACTTTCGAACTCCAATAATAAGTCTATATTTAAAGAATTTTTTTTTAGAGTATTTCAATAATGTTTTGCTGAGACAATATCAACTGTAACATAACTAAAGTGACAGTGGTCATAGTAGATAGCAGTTTTTTTGTGTGTTAGACATTGCATAAACGTTTAGAAGCTTTTGAGATGTGGGTGTACCGTCGGCGTCGTTTGCTTAGGATCAGCTGGGCGGACGAAGTAAGAAACACGAAAGTAGCTTCCAGAATGAACTAATAATTGGAGGTAACCGTAACTGTCAAAAGACGTAAGCTTGAGTACTTCGGTCATATTATGCGACACCGTGAGAAATACGAAATACTGCACCTGATTAAAGAAGGGAAAATAAATAACAAACGAGGCCCTGGGAGAAGAACATCATGGCTGAAAAATCTTAGACAGTGGTATGGGAAATCCTCCCCGGAATTGTTCCGTGCAGCAGTGAACAAGACAATGATTACTAATATGGTAGCCAACCTGATGGCCAACGATCGTTAAACGGTTTCGTCACTATAAGAAGATATCTGCCGAATCTGGCCGATAAGGTTTAAAGTTCGAAACATATACGAGCGGCGGCTGCAAGTTCTGTCTCTCGCCTAGCACGTCCAGAAGGCTATAGCTGGAATAATTGATATTGGGCGAGTCTCACAGTTTTACTAATATCATTTTTTAACTGACCTTTATAAATTGGTATCCCGAAATCAGTCAGTGCATTTGAATTTATACCTTAATATATTAATTTGGTTAAGAGGGCCAAAAAAATATAATTAGTTGGTTTGTGTTTAAATTTAATTTGTGGCGAAAATTTAGACAATGTTTCTCAAATCATTTTATTATGAGGCCTATTTTTATCCTTCACAAATACTTTATGAATCGGGCTTCGGTCTAGTTAAATTTCGTTTTTCAAAAAACAAGCTAAAGTATAGTCTGTTAAGTCAGCCATTTGTAAATTACCTTTCCAACATTTTCCCTGAGCACAACTTTAAACATCATTCTATGGCCGCCCCTGTGAAAGCTCTCTTTACTTTTTGCTATTTCTACACGATTTTATTTCTTTCTGTAAGTTAAACCCCAAAGAAAGCTATTTGAAATAGATTGGTATATTTTTATCGACAGACCAGACCGTACAAAAAACTGATAGAAAAGTGGTTTGATTTTGGAAGAACTCTTTAAATATTATTTAGGATTATGTGCAATCCCTTTTTTGATAGAAAGTAGACATTTTATAAAGTAGGTAGATTACTATTTTAAATTAAAATCAGTTTTGTCGATTAATGTTACCAAGTTATTTATTAAGTTACTAAAACTAAACAATCTTAAGAATGCATTAAATTTGCACGAAGCAAAATTTTTACCATACTAACAATCTCTTGCTCAAAACTTTTAATCGTGTAATAATTGACAGTTAGAGTGACCTTTAGCAATGTTATTAACATGAGTTACATTACAGTATCTAATAAGTTTAATTCTTGATTAAATTGATTGTGCAACTGGACGTAAATACCTTGTTGCTATTAACGCCCTTGCTATGGTGACAATTTGTTTTTTATGACTGTCTTTATTTAACCATTAGGTTGTATCTTTATGATTAAATAGAATAATCCCAATCCCATATAGAAATTCACATAAGCACATTATTAAAATAATTAACAAATACTTAAAAATCTGTTTAAAATTAGATCAAATATATATCATTGGAAGTATAACTAGGTAATCCCAATATCAAAGCAAAAACCCAAATTTTAGTAATATAGATTTTTCTGATTCGCTCGGTTGGATACCTCTTTTCTGCCACTGTGCTTATACGCCCGTCATGAATTTCCAATTGAGATATATCACTGAACATAGTGGCATTCTATTCCATGTTACAATGGGTCCTTTCTCTACTCCATTGTTATCACTGACGTCGATGTTCGGCAGTAAGGGGTGAGACAACATGTGGACGGTACGAAAAATGCCCAAAAGGTCTTATTCATCACTAGACTGTTCGAATTGTTATTGGCTTATCTTCGCTATTAAAGCATTAATTCGCTACCCCTCTAGTAGTCGAAAATCGATCTCTTACAGCCAACAATCTAATACTGTGATCTTGGCGCTCTGTATTGCATCTTTGGCATACGGTACTTCTGGCTCTTTATGTTCTGCCTTCCTGAAACTATGCCCGATAACATCTCAACCTCGTGCTTTCATTTCTATTCACACGGTTGTCAATATCCCTAAATGACTACAACTTCACGCAACCCC
Source organism: Philopedon plagiatum (assembly GCA_963971165.1). NCBI lineage: Eukaryota > Metazoa > Arthropoda > Insecta > Coleoptera > Curculionidae > Philopedon > Philopedon plagiatum. Next base: position 30,047,478 of record OZ020195.1, on the reverse strand, counting down.
GTTATGCGACGTCTACCAAACTCACTCAGCTGGGTAAAATTGCCGCATTTTCGTATTCTGGGCGTTTTAAAGGGAATAGGGCAAATAAACAACAATTTTATGCAATAAACCATCATATGATTTATTGCTTTATGATTGAGCCTTGAATGGTACCAAAACTATGGTAACAAGAAAATTGTTTTGCCGAATGCCTTCAAACTTTAATCTGCAGTGCACGTTGTTATGGAAGTAACCATGTATAGAGAGTTTCGTCAAAAAGTATTAACTACCTCTACTAGGTGTCCATGGTACAAAGACCGGATCTGGGGTGGCCGAGTTGGAACCGCGCCAGCTTCGCAACCGAGAAGAGCGGGTTCGAATCCCGCTTCGACCATGGATATTTTGTGATTGTTGGAAGGTGGTAGAGGATTTCTTCCTCGACCGAGGTGGTACAACTCCACACATCCTCTTAAAGGGCTGGTGAAGTCCGTACGGGTGTTTCCAGCTCTGGATGTGTGAGTCGGATTTCCCCAGTACCCCCACGGTACATAGTACTTAGACTTCGGTCGTCGTGGGCTGTGAGAACATAAAAAACGTAATTTTCATAAACAACAGTACTACGCAAAGTTGTGTGTAGATATTTTTAATTATTTTGAAAATGATTTATAGGAGCATTAGGACAGTACTTTCAATTCTAAAAAATTGATTTAACACAATTGGATTTATATTGATTAAATATTAATTCGGCGGCTGAAAGCAAAACAAACTCGTGAATCCAAACTTTTAGTATAAATAATAGCAGAAATTCAAATTCACCCTCTTTAAATTTTAATGTCAATAATAGCTGGAATTTAAATTTCGTAATAATTAAATTCAATTTTCCGTCAAGCAGGTTAGCGTCTCTGGTTAAAAGTATTATTTTATCTTATTTTAATTAATCATTTGTTGATCTATGCAAGCGATCAGTGACAGTAAGTTAAAGTTTATTATTATGTTCGCATCAAGTTCTCGATATCTTACCACGTAGTGCGTCTCTGTCCATCAGCCATGCACCGATTTTAAAGCCTATAAAAAGAGTAACCCTCCCCTCATCCTTTCCATACGCGTCACCACGAATCTGTTCTCATTCGTCTTCGGTGCGTCAGCCGTGCTGCCGTGCTGCTATTGGCGTTGTCTCGACACGTGAGTAAATCTAATTTAATAGAATATTTTTTAGGAATCTAACGAAAAATGGGTAAGCATAAGAGGCAAAGGAGCAGGGATCGATCTTCCGAGAGACATAGGAGTTTAATTAGTAGGATTGAGTCGCTGGAGAAGGAATTAAACAAATCAAAACAAAAAGTACGTCGCCACAGATCAAGGTCGCGATCTGCAACTCGACCGGCTCTGAGCATGAGCCGGGAAAGTGGACGACAGGGCCGTAATAGGCTAAAACGTGGTGGTCGCAATCCGAGTGCTGCGTCGCCAAAAAGTTTAGGTGGTCATGGCCTGCGTGGCGTGTCGCCGAAAAGTATTTACTTGCCAGGTGGTAGTAACCCGAAGGGTGCGCCGCCTACTAATGTTTCGGAAGGCTATACTCCGAGTGAGGTAGATTTCGAAGATAATGATTGGCTGAGTCAGGGTAGTCGTAGCCCGCGTGGCGCGTTACCCCACACAGTAACAAGTGAAAGTATATTAGTCACGGCTGATGCACGGTCACGTAGTCAATCTCCACCCCATCGCTTCGGCACCTTCAATTCCCATAGATCTGCATTAGCACTCATATTAAACTGCGATCTAGGTTCGAACTCCCTTGTAAAAAGATTTTTAAAAGGAATCTCGCGCATGCGACCCGCAAACCCCCGTTACAATAATACTTGGGATCCACAACCCCTGTTATCTTTTATTGAATCCTTAGGGAATTCACTAAACTTACGCATTTTATCACTAAAGCTTATAACTTTGTTAGCCTTGATAATAGGGGGGAGGCTACAGACCTTATATTTAATACGAATAAGTAATATTAGAGTTTCGTGACCACATTCAAATTCCTATTACAGACCCTATTAAGAGTTCAGGTCCAGGAAGGTTTCAACCAACCCTACACATTCCGTTTTACGAAGAGAATAAAGTACTCTGTGTAGCTACAACACTTAAAAATTACATTAAACTAACAGAAGCATTAAGAGTTCCTGACAATGATTTTTTGTTTATCACTACTAGAAAGCCACATTCCAAGGCTAGCAAAACAAGCAATGAGCAAATGGGTAAAGGAAATGTTAGAGATGGCGGGCATCAATACAGAAAGTTTCAAACCTCATTCAACACGACATTGTTCAACGTCTGCAGCTTGGAGGCAAGGGGTACCGATAGAAACTATTTGTAGGACGGCAGGTTGGACAATGCGTAGCGGTACCTTTGCTAAGTATTACAATAGACCCCTCTCAGACACGACCGCGTTTGCAAAAACTATCTTAGGTGTAAGTAAATTAAACAATAATGTACGATAAACAGTTTTCCTGACTTGTAAGCAGGCTGTATTCTAGTTGCAGTGTTATGGTTAAGCTCCATGATTTACTTTGTTTCCATTTTTATACATCGTTTACATTACATAGTTGACGTTTCAATCTTAAACTCAGCTGTCTTTTATTTTGCAGTATATAGTAAAATGGAGTAGACTATTTAGCCTGCAACCTGTGTATGCTCTAAACAACTACGTGGAAAGATATCGAGAACTTGATGCGAACATAATTGTACGATCAAACGAACTTACCTGAAGTGAAGTTCGATCGTAATTATGTGACTCATCAAGTTCTCGATATCGCATCCCTCCCGCCACTTTTTTGATATTTCACTACAGGTTACAGGAAAGAGCATTAATCTCTAAACAAAATGAGAACAGATTCGTGGTGACGCGTATGGAAAGGATGAGGGGAGGGTTACTTTTTTATAGGCTTTAAAATCGGTGCATGGCTGATGGACAGAGACGGACTACGTGGTAAGATATCGAGAACTTGATGAGTCACATAATTACGATCGAACTTCACTTCAGGTAAGTTCGTTTGATCGTACAATTATTAATAATAATTATTATTTATTAATATTATTTGGTTACTTTGACCTATAACCACAAAAGTGTAAATGAATGGTAATATTTTATTAAAAGCGTAAAAAGGAAAGAAACATAAATAAATGATCGATTTTCATTTAGCTTTAGTTTTTTGCGTTCATCTTATTATTTAAAGAAATATTTTTAAATACTCGTCTCGAATATTCCAGGAAATTAATTTTGAGAGCATTTACCAATTTCCTACTGGGTATCAGGCGCGGCGCGTGAAATTTTAAAGTTTCATATCTCTGTTGCTACTTATGGGACCCATGCCAAGTTTAGGTTTTTTATTAGTGAGTCTACTAGGAATGTTTAGGTAAAGAAAAAAATGTTTTGTAAATTGCGAAAAAAAGTTGAATTTTTGAATTGACCCACCTGGGAAAAAAGTTAACAGGCGTAGGTATTTTATTTATTATTTTTTCCAAACAAAGTTTACATGATTTTGTCGACAATTCTTAAATTTTAAGAGAAAAAAAAGTGTTAGTAGGAAGTTATAGTCATTTGAATTTTTTTTAGTATATTTTAGGTTTCAAAAAATTCAAATGACTATAACTTTCTACTAACACTTTTTTTCTCTTAAAATTTAATGAATTTTCGACAAAATGAAGTAAAATTTGTTTAGGAAAAATAATAAATAAAATACATAAGCGTGCTAATTTTTTTCCCAGGTATACAAAAAAATTGTTGTTATGTAAATATGTATATACTACCGTGCTGTATAATGTTTATAATAACTACTATAAGAGACCAATTGGGGGGGGGGGGGGTTAACCCCCCCCCCCCAACGGTACGCCTCTGCAGTATATCAGTAATGGTTGTTAACATAAATATGACATAAGATGCTACAAGTGACGGGTTTGTTACAGGTGTTAACAAATATGATTAAAAACACAACTCCCAACTATCTCTTATTCCTTCTGATGGTTCCCAAAGTTAAGTGAGTGAACCCAGAGGTGTTTTATGTACTCTTTTTTTCAGTACACATTATATGATGAGTAGTTATTTCTGTTAATATTTCTGTGGAATTCATGATGCATCCAAACTAATAGGGAGCAACAACCTACAGTTATTTTTTTAATTTCACTATGAACAGTGGCGGCTCGTTGGAAAATATTATAGATGTTCTACAATAAAATTAAATTACCGAAATAAATAGCGTGTATTTTTTGGGGCTTATTTCATCAATACTAAAACATACCTGTTTTTTGTCACCTTATCATTGTGTAGTTGAATGTTTCTCCAATATGCAGTATCGAGCTGAGCACTAATATTAACTGATCCTAATAAAGCGAATTCCATAGCGTTATGAAGATGACTCCTTGAATTTTCATGTTTCTGTACAACAAATTCAATCATTTTGACAATAATTAAGATCTGATAATAGCCTACCTCTATTTTTAGCTCAAGTTTTTCCTTTTCCTCATAAGTGTATTTAAAGCTTTTTTATGTTCACTAAATTATACACAACATCCATTATTTTAAAGTCTACAGTATACAAAACTAAAAACCGACAGCTAACAATAATAACAACAACGATAACTACAAATAATTAATTGTCTTTCCTGGTGATAATATAAAACGCGCACGAATTTACCAGTCTATAACTGTCACGAATGCAGCTAACTGACTAGCAGCATTTCCCGTCAATTTTAGAAACAACCGAACGGTGGAGCCGATTTCTTCCCTATATTCATTAGGTTGAAAAATGCTGTGCACGAATAAAAGCAGTTCAGCTCGGCACTCGAGTAAAGTTGCGAGAAAATTATTTTAACTTTACTTGGTCAACTGGACCGGTGCCGGCGTGTGGATTAGCGCTAGCCTATTATACTACTAGCATTTTCAGCCGAAAATTCGGTGTTTTAATTTTAATTATTTTATTTTAAGGAATCTTTAAATATGTACTGCAAAGTATGAAAACATTAGTCAAGTGGCTCAAAAAGTTTGGTGGTTCTGCAGCTCTGCAGAAAAAGAATTTTATAAATTCTATTCGATAATACAAAAGAAGTTTATCTCTCTCTACACGGCGACGCGTATTTGCTAAAATCTAACCAACTTAAATGATGGGGAAAGCTTGAATCTTTTGCAAAAATATGCTTGTGATACTTACGTGCAACTATAATGGAGCTATAAGTGAAAATAAATCCTTTTTGAGAATATTACTTTAGTTTAATTATACCGGGTGGTTCAATAAATATCTGCTTGAATAAACGTACAAAATAAGATCCTGAGCTATAACAATTTTATTGCTACAAGTGCTGCGTTAGCAATACTAAAAAATGCACGTTGCGAGGCGTATCTAAGAAATAATAGTACTAAAAGTAGAAAATAATTTTTTTCCTGCAAGTATGGGGTAAAATTAGGACTCTTTGATTTTGCAAGATTTCTGTGTTAGACCTTTTTTATACATATGTATTCCAAGCAGGCGCGACTCGTCCATAAGGTCATTTGGTCAATCACCCACATAAACTTATTTTCAATGATCCACCTACTTAATACTTTATGTTTTAAAACCAAAAAATAATTATCTTTTGTTTCAAAAAAGTGCAAGTTTGATATAGCCTAGGTCCGCTGTCTGAAAACGAGAAAAAATTTTAGAAGCATTTTGACTATTCCGGGTTGTAGGGGGGCATGTCTGAGGATATCTGCTATCCCAGTAACAGCTGAAATTGCTGCTACGATTTTTAATTATTTTTTGAATATGCTAAAACTAGTTTTTCCTCCGTAGCTCTTTTCCTTTGCTCTGTAGGTAAAAGTGGTCAACAGGAAAGTTGTAGGTATTACAAAAACATTTCATTTGAGTGTCTAAATCCGCTTAATAGTTAACAATACAATTACAAAAAATTATTAAAAATTGCCATTTTTTTGACAATAAATAACTTTTGCTAAAAAAAATTGGTCTTCTCAAAGTACACCAGGGGATGACTTTTTATATCTTTAATGTGCCCTGTTGGTTTCAGCCCGATCACATTTTTAGTTCAGAAGTCATTCTATTTGTTTATTCTCCAGAGGAGCAAGGAGCAAGGTGAGCGATGAACTTTGTCTTAAAAGCTGCATGAGAATACCAGTTAACCAAACCATCAAGTCCGACGAAGATCCGATGGGTAGGTCCCGAGATATTGTTAATTGTTTATAAAAAAAAACACAGGACAGTTTTTGAGGTTTGAATTTCGCCGCAGTAACAATGCAAAATAACATAAAACCGGTTTCTCCATTACACCATAAGATAATATAAGTCTTAAAGAATTTGCAAAAATTGAGAATAAATTCTCTAACCACCTGAAAATTCCTTATACAATAAGGATTTCAACAAATAATGGCAAAACAGCTATTCTCCGGGCTATATGCCCCTCCGAGCGCTGAATTACATGCCAAAAATTTATTCTCAATTTTTGCATATTTATATGTACCCCTGACAAGTAGACTTTCATTCATACGTTTGAAAATTTTACCTTACGTTAAACTCTACTCTGAATGCTTGAAACTGCTAATGGATGGCGCTGCCTGTGTCTCACTTCTTATGCAGTACGACAGTTGTAGCTTTAAGGGATTACTTTTTCGGAAGGTTGGTATGTTCGTCTATCCTGTACTGATGAGAACCAACGAGTTCGAAACCGGTCTGCAGGTGACGACATTCTAACTAAAGAAAAAGCTTCCTTCTTCCTGGTAGTTTCTTGAATTCGAAACATTAGTATTTTCTTATCTAACTGTGTTAGAAGAAAATACGGCAAATTTTGGCATGTAATTCAGCGCTCGGAGGGGCATATAGCCCGGAGAATAGCTGTTTTGCCATTATTTGTTGAAATCCTTATTGTATAAGGAATTTTCAGGTGGTTAGAGAATTTATTCTCAATTTTTGCATATTTATATGTACCCCTGACAAGTAGATTTTCATTCATACGTCTTAAAGAATTGTTTGCGACCAAGTTGGGTATGCAACCTTACCCAAACCAAAAAGTCGGAAAAGTGTTTTAAAAATTGCTCCTCTGGAGCCTAAACCGTATAAACAAATAGAATAACTTTTGAATTAAAAACGCGATCGGACTAAAACGAATAGCGCACATTAAGAATACAAAAAGTAATTTCCTGGTGTACTTTGAGAAGCTCAATTTTTTTCTGCAAGGTATTTACCTAATATTTTAAAAAATGTCAATTTTTAATGTTTTTTTTGCAATTATCTCGTTAACTATTAAACGGATTTGGACGATCAAAAACTCAGATGACAGGTTTTTTCGATACCTACAACTTTCCTGTTGACCACTTTTACCTACAGTATAAAAGAAAGGAGTTAAGAACGAAGAGCTAATTTTAGCACATTCAAAAAATAATTAAAAATCATAGCAGCAATAATTTCAGCTGTTACTGGGATAGCAGATAACCTCAGACATGCCCCCCTCTATAACCTTGAACAGACAAAATGCTACTAAATTTTTTTTCTTGAAATTGACCTTTTTGGAGCAGCCAGCCTGGGCTAATACGAAAACCTACCATGAAAAAATCGCGCGAAGCTTGCTCCAGCCTCGGCCGTATTTTAAATTGACCTCATAGGTTTATGTGGAAAACTACATATGTAAATGCATTTAAACTAAGAGAGAAACAAACATAAGCGCTTTAGGTAGTTAAAAAGAGACAAATATACAAACGAAATTGTCGACGGCCCACCAATATTACCACTTTCGGCGCGCGCGTGGCCGTCGACGCCGCCGGTTCTCGAGTTGTCCCGGGCCACTATGGAAATACACTCGAACCGCTCTGGGAAATATGCTATTGCAAAATATTTGGGATAGGGAAAGAAAAACTAATTATCTAATATGCGCATTGTATTTACATAAACTCTTGTTTACATTTCATTACGTCGCGCCGGTACTTATTATTAGGAGATGTTTCGGCCTTTCTCATTTTGTTGTGTAATATGTTTTTAGATATTATTTGATATTTGTGTTGTGTCCTTTGTGTAGCAGTATAGTGCTAGTACTTGTGTTAACAATGGCTTTAACAATGCAAGAAACTGTTTGCAGATAATTTAAAAAAAGTCACAGCAAAAATTCAGTTTTATTATTTTATGTTTTTGCGATGTTTATTTGTAAGTAAATAATTTCTTGGCAGAACTGGGCACATTATTAAAAAACCTTCCTTGATTAGAAAAGTGTATTTTGCTTGTTACGTTGATATCACTAGTTGCCCACAAAATTTGCCATACCCTGCACCTGTAAAAACCTCACGGGCCGCGCCTGATTTCAAGCAGGTTATTTTGAAAGCCTCATAAATCATAACATAAAAAATCGGTTGAAGTTTAGTCAGGTTTCAGTAGAGATATTAGATCTCGAATTCTGACAACAAAAACCCATTACCTTTTTAATATAATAAAAATTTGGCTTCGTTCTTATAAATTACATCCTGCTCACTACCGTCAAAATTAGGATAATATAATTTGAATTTAAATATCGTAGCATGTCTTTCGCTCTCTGCATGAGCCTGCTCCTTTGGAACTTGTAATACTCTGAAATACATAATTAATCAGTACAAATCTTACAACATAATCTATATTTTGCCAGTTTTGCTAAAGGTTTAGTATTCCTAGAGAATTTAATCTGAACGAAAGGAAGACTTTAAAATAGATATATGGCTTTTATCAAAATTTATATCGGCAGAAGAGGCCCTAGGCTATATATTTTAAAAAACTAGGTGTGTATCTCAGTATTTCATTTAAAGCTTCCTATAAATTATATCTTCCGCCATTATTCTCGCAGAAATAAAAAAAGAGGTTGTATTTTTACATAAAACAGATCTAACACAACAAGAATTTCAATGAATATATAAATAATTTTTATGTGCTTGTGTTTCACATAAAATTGCATTTTTACTGTTGTACTGTATATTCTAATCAGAAAACACAATTTGATGATAAGTCGTAAGTTCGCGCTAAAAACATTTATGATATTTGTTAAAATATTGATTATTTTGCTACAATAATTTAATTTATTACATAATATTTCACCGGGAGCGCTGCCGATATCAAACCCAGACAATGCAATTTTTTTTTCGTGTTTTTAGTGTTCTGTGAAACGGCTCAAATATAGGCGTGAAGTATAAAAATTTGAATTTTGATTCTGAAGGTTAATTTCAGGTGGTAAATTGGGAAATGGAAAAAAAAACATTTTTTAAGGGCATCTTGACAAATTCCAAATTTCGTGAAAATATTCTAATTTTCTTTAAAGAAATGACATTTCAAATTTATTTCTTAGACCAAATATTTTAGGGTAAAAATTTTAAAAACTAATTAATTTCAAGATATTAGAGGTAATTCAATGAAATTTGATTTCTATCGATAAAATCTGATAAAATTTATGAAAAAAGCTTGGAAGTAAAATTTTCTTCAGAACTTTCTCAGATCTCAGGTGAAGCGGCTCAAAAAATTAACTTTTTTTCACACATTTTAAAAGTAAATATTTTTTTACGAAAATGTTTCTAGAGTACCCAATAGTATCATCCTATAATTTGGTGTGGGTTCCATGCGTAGGAACTGCTGAGATATGACACATCTAAAATTTCAGGAGTGATAATTAGATAAAATTAGAAATCAAAGACAAATAAAAATGTAAAGAAAAAGCTAGGTTTCTTTGATAATTCCCACAAATTTTATGAATTGAAAATCGCCGCCAGAATAGATCAGACCCAAAACAAATTAATAACCGTCTTAACCAAATATATTACTACACTTAACAAAGCTTATATGAAAATTTAGAAGAAAAAACGAATTTCATAAGAAAAACGGATCAAACTAGTTAAATCAGAAAGTAGTTAGAAAACGAAACTGATTTTAGATATCTAATTTAGTTTACTGATAACCTAGAGGTACCGCCCGTTTCTCAATGTAAAATGCATTTATGACTATGTGACCAATGTTAGCTTTCTTTAACTCTCTTAGTATAAATTGTCTTTGAATTTCTGGAACCAATTAAAAGAAATGACTTTTAAGATTTCTTTACTCAGTTGGTTTGTATGTCAAGAAGGCTAATAAACGCTGTTTTAGCTATTCATCACTAGATGACACTATGAGTTTCAAAATTAATAATCTTTTGCAAATTACTATCATTTTTACTTTATACAGTGACCGGCAAAAAGTTCGCAACATATGGGAAAAATTTTTATTAGGTGAGTATTGGAAAAACTTTTCCGGGGGATCGGTTCTGCATGTCCGATAACCTAAAAATCGATTTTGACATACGTCACGTGACCACTGGTATAGCGTCAAATTAAAAAAAAATTTGTTAATTTACAAAAAGTGAGGTTAGTTGACGAGATATCAAAAAAAGTTATTTGAAAAAATTGCTTAGAATTAAATTCTAGGTCCTTGTGCAAAATTTTAAGATTTTATTTAAAAAAATTGGAAAACTCAATTTTTTTTAAATATTTTTTTATCGATTTACAAATTTCCAGTTTTTTTCGTTTAGATAGCTTGGCTAATGTAAAGCCCATGTATCTGGATGAAAATAAACGAATGTAGTAGTTTTTTCTACAATTGACAGGACAAAATTGAAAAAAACAGGGTTTCGCCGGACGCTAGCTGTTGCAATGATTTGTATCTAGCAGCAGTGTCAAAATTTTAGAGACATTTCAATGAGATTACATTGAGAAAACCTTAATCGTCTTAAATATATCTGAAGTTCGACTTTTTGTAAAGTTAAGGGGAGTAAAATAGATAATAAACAAAAAATTACCTGTTTATTTAATCGAAATTTCATAAACGAAAACCAATGTAAGAAAAACTTAAAAGTAGTCAAATTCTGTACTAACAACACAAAAAATCATTGTTTTTCCTTGGGTGCACAAAATTTAAAACTCAGTATGACCACCATTTCTCTCCATACATACTATTGTTCTCGAGCGCAACTCTCGATTAACATTTCGGAGCATTTTACGATTTATTTGCAATACACAATTTCTAATGACATTCTCTAAATTTTGTATATTCCTATAGGGTCGATGTTTGTACACAGAGTTCTTTAGGTATCCCCACATAAAGAAATCTAACGGAGTCAGATCTGGTGATCTCGCAGGCCACGGATTTTCAGAAAACCGTCCTATCCACTGGTTTCCAAATTCTTGATCCAGCCATCTCTTCACCTCATTTGTGGAATGAATGCTAGCTCCGTCTTGTTGAAAGTATAAATTTCTTCTTTCGGCTAATGACAAATTGTCTAAAAAGTCAGATATCTCAGTTTGTAGAAATTCTAAATATCGTTCTGAATTTAAATTGTCTCTAAAGAAAAAAGGTCCCACTATTCTGAGGTTGAAAATTCCGCACCACACATTAACCTTAAAACTATATTGGTCTTTACTCTGAATTACAAAGTCTGGGTTTTCGGTGGCCCACCATCTACAGTTTTGTGAACTGACGGTTCCGTTAGAGGTAAATGTAGCTTCATCCGAGAAAAGAACGTTCTTTGGGAAATTAAAATCTTCCTCAATCATACCCTGGAACCAGGCACAAAAATCGAAGCGGGCGTCATAATCCCTATCTTTTAATACTTGTACAAATTTAGGTTTGTACGGATGAAATTTGTTTCTTTTTAATATCCTCCGCACAGATCTTTCGTGAATGTTAGTGATCTCCGATATTTGACTAACTGCTAATTGGGGTGTTTCTGTGATCGACAAACACACATCCAGAGAACCTTCGTCACCTGTTACCGGTTTTTCATGGGAAACTTTATACTGATTTTCTACCGATCCCGTTTCTTTAAATTTATAGACTAGACGAGATACTGTGGAATAATGGAGGGATTTATCGGGGTGCCTCTCATTAAAAATTGCTGCTGTTTCTCTATGGCTTTTGTAATTATCTCCAGAAATTAAAATAATTTCTATCTTTTCCTGAAGAAGTAGTGTGGGTGCCATTTTAAGGAATAAAATATTAATAAACTTATGTAAAATATCAAACTTAGTAAGATGCGAGACATAAACCAATGACATAGGTTGAAATCAAACAAATTATAATTTGTTTGACATTTTTCTGTTGTTTTTAACCTACTAGATTATTTGGTTGTTTTAATTTCAGAGCCTGCTTTGGTAGTTTTAAGTACAACTAAATAGACCTGGTTGTTAAATTTATGTGCGAAAAATCTTAATAAAATCTTGATACAGTCATTTCATTAGATTCAAACCATTGCAACAGCGAGCGTCCGGCGAACACCTATTTTTTCGATTTTGTCCTGTCAATTGTAGAATTGTAGATCTGACTCCGTTAGATTTTTTTATGTGGGGATACCTAAAGAACCCTGTGTACAAACATCGACCCTTTAGGAATATACAAAATTTAGAGAATGTCATTATAAATTGTGTATTGCAAATAAATCGTAAAATGCCCCGAAATGTTAATCGAGAGTTGCGCTCGAGAACAACAGTATGTATGGAGAGAAATGGTGGTCATACTGAGTTTTAAATTTTGTGCACCCAAGGAAAAACAATGATTTTTTGTGTTGTTAGTACAGAATTTGACTACTTTTAAGTTTTTCTTACATTGGTTTTCGTTTATAAAATTTCGATTAAATAAACAGGTAATTTTTTGTTTATTATCTATTTTAATCCCCTTAACTTTACAAAAAGTCGAACTTCAGATATATTTAAGACGATTAAGGTTTTCTCAATGTAATCTCATTGAAATGTCTCTAAAATTTTGACACTGCTGCTAGATACAAATCATTGCAACAGCTAGCGTCCGGCGAAACCCTGTTTTTTTTAATTTTGTCCTGTCAATTGTAGAAAAAACTACTACATTCGTTTATTTTCATCCAGATACATGGGCTTTACATTAGCCAAGCTATCTAAACGAAAAAAACCGGAAATTTGTAAATCGATAAAAAAATATTTAAAAAAAATTGAGTTTTCCAATTTTTTTAAATAAAATCTTAAAATTTTGCACAAGGACCTAGAATTTAATTCTAAGCAATTTTTTCAAATAACTTTTTTTGATATCTCGTCAACTAACCTCACTTTTTGTAAATTAACAATTTTTTTTTAATTTGACGCTATACCAGTGGTCACGTGACGTATGTCAAAATCGATTTTTAGGTTATCGGACATGCAGAACCGATCCCCTGGGAAAGTTTTTCCGATACTCTCCTAATAAAAATTTTTCCCATATGTTGCGAACTTTTTGCCGGTCACTGTATAAAGGTATGAAAGAACTACATACCTAAACTTATCTAAAAGTTCAAAGCGATGAAAGAATCCTACTCATCTTCATTTAAAAATTTTTATCTTCATAAGTATGTATTATCTTATGTGAGCTAGGAAAAAATCGCTAAGATTTCACGAGTTTTTATGACCGTTTAAATTACAATAAGTATATAGAATATAATTGACATTTTCCTGATTTTTCTATCATTAGAAAAATGGATCGGTAGATCTATTTTATGTAATATGCCTTTGCGGGTGGTCTCGGCCACATGTTTTATATTTTCGACCTACAAGGGTCTGATATATAAAATTCTTTTTTTTTTCAGGGTCATAGAATTAATACTGACATGTTTATGTAAAAAGCCTTTTACTAATTTTGGAAGTTCCTAATCTCATTTTTATGTGAGATTTCGATACAAATATTTATGTCTGAGAGTATGCTATTTTATTACTTTTACTGGTATTCTAAATATGGCTTATCTACAGATTTTTTTTATATTCTGACAGCTCACGAAGACCGAAGTTTAAGTACTGTGTACCATGGGTGTACTGGGGGATCGAGTCACACATCCAGAGCTGGAAACATCCGTAGGGATTTCACCAGCCCTTTAAGAGGATGTGTGGTGTGGTACCACCTCGGTCGAGGAAGAATTCCTCTACCACCTTCCTATTAAACCACATGTTAACTTCCAATGAGAAAAACTAAATACAGCTTTTAGGTTCTTCTTTTATTCGTAGATTTCGACCATACCGACTACTATCCAACAAATTGTAATAAATCATTTTGTTACATTTCCGTCTTCATTTCACACTTAGTGTCATCTCTTGAGTTAGCACATGCAGACGGCAACCGATAATATTTATCAAACTTGTCAAAAAGAAAACACTAAATTGTGTAAAATTCCACTTTATTTAAACACTTGAACTTTTTCTAATAAAAATCCGACATGTTTCGCTACACGGTAGCTTTCTCAATCTCATTCTTGAGAAAGCTTTTTAGGAACATTTGACACCTAAGCCGAAGAAATTTGGATTTGCATAATATATTGCTATTAGCCAGGACTGTACAGACACACATACCTCCTGTATATTGTTTAATTTTTTGTTAGTACACCGGTTGCCATTTCAAGTGGAATTTTCAAATACAGAATATTTTTGATTTTTCCGATTCACTAAAAAGGTTTAAGATCTAGTACTGGTTTAAATTAAGGATTTTTTAGTTAATCAGTTAGATTTTGACAGGTTTTTGTACTGTCATTGTTCATAAGTCGTCATTAAAAACGTACAGGCAATTCTAATTTTTCAGCGATTTCCTTGGTTTTAAAATGATGTTTTTGTCTTGCAAGTACACAATAGAACTGTCAGTTTCTGGGAGATCTGATGCCTCTGGTTTTTCACATTTTAATTGATTAGTCAAAGTCGCTGTAAAGTCCTTTAAAAGTCCTTAAATTAACTGGCTGTCTATATTGAATATATTAAAAACCAGTCAATCGTGCTTATTAATATGTTTTTGATTTAAGGGATCCAACTCTCCTCCATCGTTTGTCTACCTTGGTAAATATCTGATGCGTCCGTAGTTTTCTGTTTAGAAATTTTGAAAACATTAGAAGCTAAAGAATATCTTTAATGTTCCTAATTAGGTTCACATATTTTTAGGTCTGGTGATGCCCAAAAGGGCGAAACACGTGTAACACTTGTTTTTAATTTTTTATACATTGACTAAAAACACACTTAAAGTGGAAATTTTGTGATTTTATATACATATTTACATGAAAAGGTTTCTCTCCGAATCATAATCGATTTATTTATAAACTGTGCTATTAAAAATTTAGGAACCAGGAAAATTATTGTCAGCTTCGTCTACCTCAAAGAGGAAAAACCTACTTTTCCTGTGTTTCTGCACTTAGGTGTAACAACCTGATACGTGACAGCAAACGTCAATCTAGGACGGGTGACGCACACTTTAACCCGGGATCGGTCGCGCCGTTAGAAAAAATCTAACAATTTTAGTTTTTTACTGATAAAATAGAACCCGTTAGATTAAAATCTTTATTTTAGCTCAGGGCAGGTTATCCTTTGACCTTTTAAAAATTATTTATACTTACGTAATATTTTTTAATTAATTTTTTTTCTTAATTGTTATGTTGTTTATATAAATAAACTTTAAAGTTCTTTAAAATTTGTTTCATAATAATCTTAAGCACTAAATGATGATTTATTTCTATTTCTGTTAGATAAAATCTGACACGCAACCGATCACGTTATGAGAAGGTACGCGACTGATCCCGGGTTAAGGGCAAAAAGACGATCCTTCTTTCCGATAAGCGAGAATATGATTTTATTTTGTTTCCACACTAATGTTTTGAGAAAATATATTAGACGATTTACACTTTAATTTAACTTTAAAATTCCCTGCTAAAATTAGCATTTTACTACGTTTTCTAGTTTCAAAAAAAGACTCTTGTAGAACTCTATGCAAATTTTCTCAGTTTACTGCAAATATTTACAAAATTATTTCAGGCATTAATAATTAATCTATATAGTATTAATATTTACGATGGAATAAATTTGTCAATCTAGAAAAAACTGTTTTTTTTTTCACAATAATCTCTGGAACTAGTAGATTTTATTATTATATTGATCACAATTATTATGAGAATATTTCATCTGGGGGGGCTGGCGAGCCCCGTTGCTCGTCTATAGTATGCTCCAAAATGATTGCAACAAACGAAACGTTAATGCCTACCTAAAATCAAAATGAACCGTTACTGTACCGTATCCAGTTTAATTGGAGAGTGATGACAGAAATCCATTTTACAACGGAGAGATCAATTAGGCCTCCCTCTCATGTTCTTTCTCTCTCATTGCTTTCTCTCTCATCTTCTTTCTCTCTCTCATACTCCTAAAATTTTTACAACGTAGAAAGTTAGGTTATGAGAAACATAAACATAACATATTATTTGATGCCTGTCCCAAGTTGTTTTTGCTGTGTAAAAATATACCCAAAATGTGTATATAAAGTATTAGCTGCTTAAATTCCTGTGTTCTACGAATCTGCAACTGGCTAACAACTACTGAAATACTACGCAAGGTGCATATTACATATTTGTTTTTCTTTACATTACTTGGACTAGGCGAAACGCCGACCCGATATAAAGTTGAGAACAGAGGGCATCGCAGAAGATTTCTTTAGTTTCTGAGAAAGGAGTGACAGTTGCGCCCTAGAAACATTTAGTTTCAGTTTAAAGCTGAAGCTACAGTGCCATTACAAAGTGTATCTATTCTTCTGGAACTAAGTTTTTCAACATTTCCAGTTAAAAATTGTGAAACTACTTGGTATATTCGAGTAAACAATTTTTATCGCGTCTTTTACTCACACAAGCGTCACGGTTCGCAGATTGGCTGTATTATAGATCCATTTTCATTATATCTTGGAGAATGAGAATAGGGAATACTTTTTACCATTATTGTAAATTGTTAATCTTAATAAAAATATTTACTCATTTTTGTTATTTTTTCTTTATTTATTTAAAAACTTTTTTCCGATGTTTTTATTGCAAATTATTGTTTAGAGGGAGTATTTTTACTTAGAGGGGTAGGAAACAATTTTACGTAGTATAATATAAGAAAATTAATGTGGCTATGCTGACACTGTTTTTGCTTAATAAGAACGAGATTTTTGCAAATGATGTTTGTGTGCAGTAAAAACAAAGGTCTTTTGCTATACCAACTTACTGATTTGTCATTTTTAAAAATTCCAAAGATAATATCATATTTTGAAATTTCTTGGAAAAAAGTCAAATTACAGACAATTAAAAAATCACATGACTGCTTTTGTGCATGTCATTTGGCATTATTTTTCAAACAAGAACTTTCCATTTCTGCTAAATAAATGATACTAAATGAGAGGTAGTTTTCGTTCAATTGATTTCACAGCACTCTTAGTACCTTTTGCGTTGTAATAATTAGTCGTTATCAATAAAATAATGTTTTATGGTTTAAAAGGTACAGTAAAAGGTAAAATAAAGATTTTTTATTGGAATTGTTTTTTAATTTGGTTCATGTATCTAGCTACTTGGAAAAAACCTAAATAAAGTCAAATGTTTAGATATTTGCACAATTATGCCAACTTTGACATAGTTCTTGCTGGTATTTCTCATTTTTCTAAAAATGGTTGGGTAAAAAAAACCCAAGCAAACAATTGGTGATAAAAATACATTGAAAAAATATGTTTTGTATGAAGGAATAATTTTTAACAGGTTTGGTAAAGTTTAACAAATCCAGAAATGCCAAGTGTAAAAAAATGGAAAAAAAAATAAATTTAAGCTAAAGAGCTGAAAATTGATTAGTGGGTAAAAAATTAAAAACAAACAACTTCTCTCTTTAACATTTTTCGAAATTTTGAGAAATAACCACGTTATTGGACATTTTGTTTTTAAAATATCATATTTGACAGTTAAAGAAAGCCAAATTTGACAGTTAAAAATGCCACGTGACTGCTTATGTGCATGTCATTTGGCATCATTTTTAAAGCAAAAGCTAATAGCAAAATCAAAATTTTGTTTAACTAAGAGATGGCGACGTCAGGCGCGGCCCGTGAGTTTTTTAACAGGTGCGTCAAATTTTGTAAGCAACTAGTGATAACAACGAAACAAGCAAAATACACTTTTTTATTAATGAAGGTTTTTTAATAATGTGCCTAGTTCTGACAAGAAATTATTTACCTACAAATAACACCGCAAAAAACATAAAATATTAAAATTGCATTTTTGCTGTGACTTTTTTTAAATTACATGCAAACCTTTTTAATCTTAGTTTTTTTATAATTTACTCGCCTTTTATGTAGTTAAATGTGTTTATATATCAAATCAGCCCGTCTGCCCTTCTGTTTGGAGAAATGTTCAATCACTAGCTCATTAAAATTATAAATACTTCTAATAAAAGGATTTTCAATGCTTAACATAGCTAAAGCGCTTAACCTTGACTCCCCATTGTGTTTCTTAAGAAAGTCTTAATTCTTTTTAGTGTCGAAAATCACTTTCCACTGTCGTTATTGGAATAGTACATAAAATCGCGAATAATTTTACGCTTTCCGAAAAGGTTTCACTGAGGTGCATTTCCAACAAAAGCTGTAAATTCTACCCAACCCAAGCAAACCCAAGCACACCCATTTTTTCCCTTAAAATTTAAGAATTGTCGACAAAATGATGTAAAATTTGTTTAGAAAAAATAATAAATAAAGTATCTAAGCGTGTTAATTTTCCCTGGTGGGTCAATTTAAAAAATTCAACTTTTTTTCGCAAATTGCAAAATATTTTTTTTCTTTACCAAAACATTCCTAGTAGGCTCACTATTAAAAAACCTGAACTTGGCAAGGCTCCCATAAGTAGCAACAGAGATATACAGCTTTAAAATTTCACGGGCCGCGCCTGACCATTTAAATGTTTTATGTCAGTAACGCCAATTTTAGTCCATAACAAATCATCGGTACCAAACAAAACACGCGGAAAATAAAAAAGGCATTTTTTACGTTGCACCCGCAAATACAGTCAAACATATTGTACATACTGGCTCAAAATATCAGTTGATGTATTTCCCTCTATCTTTCGTGGTCTTTTTAGACCCAGAAGAGGTTTGGGACGTCCTTTTTCTTTAATTTCTAAACGTTTTTCAGATGTTAATTTACTATTTATTGTTAAAGTCATTGTTAGCACAAGTACTCAAGTACTAGTACTCCACTACTACACAAAGGACACAACACAAATATCAAATAATATCCAAAAACATCTTACAAAACAAAATTAAGAAGGCCGAAACATCTCCTAATAACAAGTACCGGCGCGACGTAATGAAATGCAAACAAAAGTTTATGCAAATAATATCCAAACAAAACACAACAAAATTAGGTCCAAAGACGAAACACTTCGTCAACTTAACAAATGCCGGCGAGTCTGGCGACTAATAATGATGAACGATGAACAAGAGCTTGGCCGCAGCAAGGATACAATTCTGAAATATTAATACGTCGAGTGCTGCGTTGCCAAGTTATTGTCAAAGTAGTAATTACTGTGGATTTTAATATTTAATAGGCACAGTTACAATTATTATTAGTAGTAGTAATTACCTAAATATCTTAAAATAAAATTAGGTACGCAGGCCCCAAAAGCCGTAGGCGACAAGTTTTGTCTCTTTTTATCTTTCTTAAGCGCGTATGTTTGTTTCCCTTAGCTTCAATGCATTTTATATAGTCCATATACACCTATGAGGTCAATTCAAAATACGGCGAGTCCGGAGCAAGCTTTGCTTGATTCTTTCTTGAGGAGTTTTAGAATGGAACTTCCACTTTTTGAAAGAAAAGATTATTTTTTGGTTAAAAAAAATAAAATCATTAGGTAGATCATTGAAAATAAATTTAGGTGGGTTTATTGATCAAATTACCCTAAAAAATAGAGAGCATTTGAAAAGTGTAAGTGTACATACAATGATCAACAGAACGATTATTAGAACATTCAAAACAGTACTCTAATACAAACACATGTAAAATAAAAAAAAAACATGTTTTTTTTTTATGGAAGGCATACAAATTTTCCAGAGAATAGGGTAACTAAATATTTTGGAAGATAAGAAAAAATCATTAATCAAACATCCGTGTGGTTTAGTCAAAAATCGAAAAGGGAGCACTCCGGGAATTTTAAAAACCCGTCTTACATGCCACTGTCGGGTAAAAAGTATTAAATCTTTATAAACCGCAAAAAATATTCTCAGATCTTCGTGGAACGCACGTTTTAGTATAGTGCCTTGTATTCCGGATGGATTCCAACGCAGCTGCTGTTCTGTGTGTTATTACAAATAAAAAATTTTCCTTCGTAGGAAACATTTTTTAGTAGTTTCTGAAAAATACTTAATTTTCTAAAAAAATAAAGTACAATAATTCGGCAAATTAGTTGAAAAATGGCCAAATAGAAGAAACAGTTCATACACTTTTGGTTTTTTGACAATGAACTCTTGGGAGGGTTGAAAGTAAGGAAATAAAAAAGAAATAAGGAAATAAAAAGTTCCCCCCTACTTCTCCTCTTGGGTAAAGAACTTCCCTGGAACATACTCTTCTGGAGTTTACCTACCTCATTTTTCTTCTAAGCCGATAATCAAACAAAACAATGTCGAAAACAAAAAATGTTCGCTGAAAGGGCCTTATACACTATAAAACTAGTTTCTGATAGATTTCTCGCAATTCAAATTCAAATTCAAAATTCGAAATCGTTTATTGTCTCTTTTGTATGATGTAGCGTTCGACATTTTTTAAAAACCTAATAGTAAAAAATCATGAAATTATAGTGTAAAATTTCGACAGTTTAATATATTCAAAATGTCACAATTACAATATAAAGTCACACTGAAGTGTTAAACAATTAAGTGTATATGAGACAAACAGTCAGAGTAAACTATGTATAACAACAGAGTCACAATTAACTTTACAGTACCAAACCGATGGACAGCGACAGTCATTTGTGTAAAGGTACACAGATCTTAAAAGGAAACCCAAACACTGGCCGAGGACAACATGAAAGAAACACAACATATTACCCAAAGAAAGTTTCATATTCCAGAATATTGTAAAATGCATTTTTAGCTAACAGCCTTTTTATGTTATATTTAATTTTTTTTATTTTTCTGGAAGCAAATTGTCATGATCCTTGCTCTTATAAAATAATCACGGCAGCCTGTCTTAGAATTAAGTTTAAACATTTTTCTTATGCATCTCTTTTGGAGTCTTAAAAATTAAATTACTAAAAGTGGCATTTCCCCAGATTTGAATTGCATAGCTGATAGTTGAATGCAAATATCCATAATAGACTTGTGTTAGTAACTTGTTTTTTCAGCCACAATGTCCATTAGATACCGCAATGAATAGCAAGTCGCGCTCAATTTTTTACTTAAATTCATAATGTGATTTTCGAACCTAAGAGCAGAACCAATAGTCAAGCAAAGGAACTTTGTTTTTCTGATGTCACCCACTGCAACACCATCATCCGCGGATCGCGGACCAAAATTTAAAATATTTGTTTTACTCATATTTAGGAGGAGTTTGTTAGCTGAGAACCAACTATTCACCTGCGTTACCGCCAACAGAGTTTAGTCCTCGATCATTCTTCCATCTGTACTGCTAACAATACATCTAGTGTGCATACATGACGAGTTCAAAATCCAGATGCTCAGGCAAATCATTAACACAAGTAATAAAAAGCAGTGGACTCAGAACTGACCCCTGAGGATCCTCGGCCATAACTTCATAAGCAGCTGAATTGTAAGATGGTTCGTGGTCAATTAGGGACACAAATTTCTGTCTTTTGTGTAAATAGCTCTGAAACCATTGATGCATCCCTCTGCGGATCCCATACAACAGTATTGGATGATCTACCATATCAAACGCTTTAAACAAATCGCATACAGTTGCTACAAATGACTTACCTTCATTACATCTGTCATAGATTACATCAAGAAAATCATACAGAGCACTCTCAGTGGATCGTTCAGATCGAAAACCATGATGACAGGGAGTCAAAATGTTATTATGACTTAAAAATTTCATTAATCTATGCTAGGCAGCCTTCTCAATAATTTTTGTTATAACGCAGGCCAAAGATACTGGTCTGTAGTTGCCAAGATCGGCTTGAGAGCCTTTTATGTGCATTGGTATAATTTTAGATATTTCCAGCTGACTAGGAAAAATAAAAGTTTCGAAAGAGCAGTTGATAATGTCTACAATAGCTTGATCAATTAGGTTAGCACCTTCGTTAATCGTCAATTCCAGTTGAGTTTGAATTTTTAAGAGAGAAAACTGTATCAGTTCAAGTATAGTCTGGGGTGTAATGTAAAAACTGTTTGCTGTTGATTCCACTAATGGTACCCTAGATTAGGAAAATTGTTATGCAATGAGATATTTCTGAAATGTTCCACAAAGAAATTTGGAATAACTTCTTTTTCTTTATTAACGACGTTTTATAGTTAAAAATTAAGCGAACTGGAGCACGCACTGAAAAAATCGCTCTAGCGCTCCTGTTCGTGCTCTTAAGTACATAAAACATAAGAAATAAAATTTTAGAGAAGTAAAGGATCATACACGAAATTATAAAGATATAATAAAAAATTACGCCTTGCTTGCTTATTTTATTATTTATTTAAAGATCTCCTTAAAACTAGCGCGATAAAATATCGATTTACTTAGTTAAAGTAAATGTAAATAACTAATAACAGTCGAAATTAGCGAAAAAAATCCATGCCGAACATTAAAAAAATGACATAATAACTTTTATCCTCTCTTGTGTAAAAGCAGGAATTTTGGAAATATTTGCGATAAGAGAAAGAAAGAGAAATTGCGTTAAGACTAAAGTAGGTACCCCCATTTTTCACTTTAGAATTATTTTTATTAAAAAATGTTGTTTTAATTTTAAAGTTATACCCAAATATAAATTTTCGCTTACTTTGGACAAAAAGTAGTGAATTACCCTGTGTTATGGTTACAACTGTCATCATGTCATTGTCACAAACTTTTTCCCAATTTAAAAATTTGAATATACAAAATCTACTGAACCAAATTAACAGTAATCAGCATCAAAATTTTACAAAAAAATCAAATTTCGTTGAAGTAAGTTCCAAAGATACAAGAGAATCTGGACCATCTAATATTTTGTGTCAAATTTGTGAAAACGTCATAGAAGATAAAGAATTATCATTAAAATGTGAAATATGTTGTGGAACCTTTCACATATCTTGCGAGAATATAAGCAAAAGAAAATATAATGCTATTAAAAAGGAAGAACATTGGACTTGTGGAGACTGCTCGAGAAATAAATCTTTAAATGTGGTAAGAAATGACGAATTTTTTGTAGAAGAAATATTAAAAAATTTAATCAAAATACAAGATGATAACAGGGAACTTAAAGAATCTATAAATTTTATTTCAAGTAGATATGACGAACAATTAAAAAAATTTGAAGAAATTACTAAAACTTTTAAAAAAGTAATAGAAGAAAACAGATTTTTAAAAAATGAAATTAACACTCTTAAAAATCGTGTAAATGCAATGGAGCAGGAAAAGAAGGAGAACAATATAATTATAAGTATATATATAAGATCAAAAACAAAGAAAGATGAAATACTGAACAAAAGAAAAATTAAAAACACGTTGTCAACTGCAGAATGCGGTCTCTCAGGTAATAATCAGATCTATTTCAATGAAGATCTAACCTTGGCCAACCAAGAAATATTCAGAAAAACAAGAGAAATAAAGAAAGAGGGAAAAATAAAGTATACATGGGTCATAGATGGAAAAATATTTATTAGAGAAAATGAAGAAAGCAGAGCAATACGAATTACGGATATTGAAACTTTAAAAGACATTTGTAGTTGCTAATATGGTATGTAGTTTGGTCATATTTAAAAATTAAAAAAAATAAAATTCAACTTTATAAATTTACATAATATTTCTAAAACGTTTATTGTTGATAAAAATAATGAAAAAAATATTTTTGAAAAATTAAAAGATTTCTCTTGTCTAAATTTAAATATAAGGAGTTTAAGAAAAAACTTTGACCATTTTTTATTGTATCTCGAATCTTTAAAGATAAAACCAAAAATTATTGTTCTCTCTGAAATATGTATCTATGATTATGAAATGAGTTTATATAATATTCCTAATTACAATTCATAGTTTAAATGTAATAATACAAATGAGGCGGAGTTGTTATATTTGTTGAAAGAAACTTAAATGGTTTAAATTTAAATAAACATGATGATATAAACACTGCTGATGTGATAGAAATAGAAGGTTATTATGAACATATTAAATTTGAAATTATAGCTATTTACAGATTGCATCGATACTCAATAACGAACTTTATAGATCAAATTAAAAATATAATTAGCACCAAGAATGAGAATGTTCTAGTTATTGGTGATATGAATATAGATATTTTAAGTCAAAACAATAATGTTAACCTATATTTAAATATGTTTTATGAATTTGGATTTATACCTATAATAAAAGAAATTACAAGACCAGGTTTAATAAACCCAGGATCATGTATAGACCATATTTTTTTCAGATCTAAATTTGATTATGACGTTAAATCTTCTGTCATTCGAACTGACATTACTGATCACTATATTTCAACTATTTCGATGAATTTGTATAGTATTTTTTCTGACAACAAACAAGATAATAATGAAATAAAAATTATTGATTATGAAAAATTAAAAATCAGTTTAAATAATAAAAACTGGGGTTTAGTGTTAAATTCTAAAGATGTAAATATAGCTTATAACCACTTTTTAATGATTCTTCAAAAGGAAATACAAAACTCGTTTATAAGTAGAAAAATATCTTCAAAAAATAAAAAAATAAAACCATGGATGACAAATGGTCTTTTAAAATCAATTAGAGAAAGAGATACTCTTTACCGAAATTTTAAAAAACATCCAGAAAATAGCGATAATAAAGTAAAATATCTAAAATATAGAAAGATGATTAATAATTTAATAATCAAAACTAAAACAGATTATTACATCAATAAAATAAATGACAGTTCATTAAAAGATCAATGGAAAATTCTCAATGAACTGTGTGGAAATAAATCAAAAATTAAAGAAAACATTAAAGAAATGAAATACAAGGGCAAAATAGTTACAGATAACTTAAGTATTTCGAATAACCTTAACACTTTCTTTACAGAAATAGGACCTGATATTGCGAAGGAGGCAGAGAAAAGTAACCCTAAAAATATTAGTTATAATAAAAAGTCCTTAAAAAATTCATTTGTCTTATTTCCTATAATAGAGGAAGAAGTTCAAAATGAAATTAACAGTTTAAAGGTAAATAAAGCTTCTGGTATCGATGAAATATCAGCAAAAATAGTAAAAGAGTTAAATGGGATCTTAAGTCCAATTTTAACATTTAATTTTAATTTATCAATAAAAAGTGAAGTTTTTCCAGAAAAGATGAAAATATCAGTAATAATCCCTATATATAAAGGTGGGCCTAAAAATATACCAGGAAACTACAGACCAATAGCCCTTTTACCAGTTTTTTCAAAAATTTTTGAGAAAATTATTTATAATCATTTATTAAATTTTCTTGAAAGAAATAGCTTTTTTAGTAATAGACAATTCGGATTCCTAAAAAACAGAGGTACTGATTTAGCACTTATTCAGTTTTCAAAACTGTTATCTGAAAAATTAGATAACAACAAAAAAGTTACTGGACTTTTTATAGATATCAAAAAGGCATTTGACACAATTTCTCATAAGAAAATGATTGAAAAACTAGAAAATGCTGGTATAAGGGGATTGGGTCTAAAATGGTTTCTAAACTACTTCAGCAACAGACAGCAATGCACCTTAGTAAATTCAGTTAAAAGTACTTTTTTAAGAACATTGTCAGGAGTGCCGCAAGGCTCAACTTTAGGGCCATTACTTTTTTTAATTTACATAAATGATATATTTGACTGTAACTTTAAAGGAGACATATTTATATTTGCAGATGATACGGCTCTAGTATACAGCAATGAAAATTTGAAAGAAAATTATAGAAATATGAAATTAGATTTCAATACTTTAACAAATTGGTATGCATTGCGGTTATTAACTTGGATAAAACAAATTTTGTTAATTTTACTTTAAACTGTAAAAATGATAAAAATCATGAAAATATGTACTTAACAAGTCACAAAATTGACTGTAAAATATATAATAAGTTTTGTAATTGCCCAAAAATAAAACAAAAAGAAAACATCAAATATTTAGGAGTAATTTTTGATGAACATATGTCATTTAAAGAACACGTAGCATACGTTCTATCTAAATTAAAATACGTTTTAGCCAAATTTTATTTTATTAGAGATTTAACTAACAGATCAATCAAAATTAAAATGTATTATGCTTTGGTGCATTCAGTACTAAGCTATGGTATATTAGTATGGGGAGGGATATATAAAAGCAATTTACATCCATTGGAAATACTACAAAATTCATTTGTTAGATGCATTAGGGGAAAATATAAAAATTGCCATACTAATGATGTATATAAACAACTTGAAATACCAAATTTATCACAAATATTTTGTATAAATTCCTTTAAATTTTTAAGAAAATTCGATGAAGTACTAAATATTAAAAAACAAAACAATATTAGACAAATACAGAGATACAGAATACCTTTTTGCCATAAGGCAGTGACTCAGAGAATGTTTGAGTTTCATTCAACAAGAATATACAATATTTTACCAAATGATTTTAATTTATATTCGAAAGGAAAATTTTCAAAAGAAATAAAAAAATATTTTATAAAAGACATAACAACATGTAAAGAAATAATGGAAAGGCCATGGAATCAAAGAATTTCAGAATAATAATAATAATAAAAAATAAAACTTATTTTTTTTTTTTTTAAGAAATTATTTTTCTCGTTTATATTATTATCCATACGTAATGTTACTTAAATTTATTTATTAAAAACCAAATTATAAATTAAAAGTATTACCTACACATAAGGTATTTTTACCTTTGTAGGTAATATAAATTAAATACCAAAACTGCATGCCATATTATAGCTTTGATATTTATACATATTTTAATTTGGCAGTTTGTAAAATTTGTTGTTAATAAATTACTATTACTACTACTAGGTTATACACTTTGTACCGAACAGATATTTCAATATTAAACCTATTTAATGATGCATAGAGCAGCATTCGATAATTACTAATTATTTACCATCTAAGTAACCCAATAAACATTGTTTATAATACAAACACATTGTAGTAAAAGAAACCTTTTATAAAATTAGGCTTTTATTGACTTTTTAGAACTAACAGTATAATGAATAACAAATGAATAGAAATAACAAACAGGTATAAGTATCAAGGAATAACAAACAGGTATAAGTATTATTACATTCTTCCTCCCTTGTATTTAAACAAAATCTTCCAAATGTTTTGGTCGCTTTCTGTTACGAACAGGACGACTAACTTCTAAAGTTATTTCACTATTGTCATTATTTGACACCGCGTCATAAGTAGAGTTGTTTTCTTGAGTATTTTCTAATGACTGAGTAATTTTAGAGATATCTGGATTTATATCATTTCGTCTCTCTTCCATATTTGTGGGTATTTGGAAATCATTATTTAGTGAAACATCACCACGTGGTGCTAGGTGGCGGACAGAGACGGTTGTTTCATTTCCATTGGGTAATCTTACATGTGCATAGTCTGAGTTTGAGTCCAACAGTTCAACTTCTTCTACTAATGGTTCATATTTATTTTGATGTATAAACTTCTTTAGAAAAACAGTTCCAGGATTAGACAGCCATGACGGGGTCGACGATCCATTAGATGACCTTCTGGCGTAGCTAAACATACGTTCGTGAGGTGTGCAGTTAGTGGCGGTGCACAATAAAGATCTTATTGAATGTAGAGCATCTTGCAATACTAACTCCCATTGATTAGTATGGATATTTCTTGATTTTAAAACCAGTTGAATAGTCTTCCATATAATTCCGTTATATCTTTCACATTGCCCATTACCCTGTGGATTGTAAGCTGTTGTGCGACATCTTGCTACATTATGAGAATCCAAAAAAGCTTTTACTTCGTATGATAAGAAAGATGCTCCTCGATCGGAGTGTATATATGATGGTGTTCCAAAAATTGAAAATATTTGACGAAGACATTTTATGACGGTGGCTGATGTCATATCTGAGCAGGCAAATGCGAAAGGAAATCTTGAGTATTCATCAATTATTGTCAGAATATATCGATTATTTGAGGACGACGGCAGAGGTCCTTTAAAATCAATGTTCAGTCTTTCAAAAGGAGATGTTGCTTTTATAAGTGTGCCTTGATGTTTATGATATCTTGGTTTTAATTCTGAACAAACAGGACACTTAGAAGTTACTCTTCGTACATCTTCCACTGAAAATGGCATGTTTTTGCAGCGAATCCAATGGTACAGACGAGTTACTCCTGGATGACATAACGAATTATGTAAATTGTACAAAGTTCTGTCAATTTCAGTTGCAGAACATACTCTTGAAAAAGCATCTGCTACAGTATTTTGCGATCCGGGTCTATATATAATATCATACTTGTAACTTGATAGCTCAAGACGCCATCTCATGATTTTTTCATTCTTAATTTTTCCAGGATTTTTATTGTCAAACATAAATGCTACTGACCTTTGATCTGTTATGAGTTTGAAGTGACGACCAATTAAAAAATGTCTCCATTTTTTCAGAGCTTCAACTATAGCATAAGCCTCTTTCTCTACTGAGGAGTGTCTTTGCTCTGATTTGGACAGAGTTCTTGAAAAAAATGCCACTGGTCTTCCAAGTTGCGAAAGTTGTGCAGCGATAGCAAAGTCGGAGGCATCGGTTTCAACTGTAAACATAGCATTATCGTCAATTGAGGTCACAACAGCACGAGCAATATCTTTCTTGAGAGTTTCAAAAGCAGAAACAACGTTTTCTCCCATTGGAAATTTTTTGCATTGGGCAAGCGGCTGAATTTTTCAGAAAACTTTGGCACCCATTTAGAATAATGTGCAAACATACCCATTATACGTCTTAGAGAAGTAGAGTCATAAGGAACAGGAAGTTCTAACAACGGTCGAAGTCTTTCTGGATCTGGCTTGATGGTCTTCTTAGTGATGCTATAGCCCAAAATATTAATTGAGTTTGATGAAAACATGCACTTTTCTTCGTTTAGTGTTAAGTTATACTTAGCAGCAGTGTTTAAAAATAGTTGTAAGTTATGATCATGATCTGCCTTATCGATTCCACACACTGTAACATCGTCTAAATAAGCGTAAGTGTCTTTAAGACCTTCTTTTTTGATTATACTATCTATTGTTCTTTGAAAACAGGCAACTCCATTAGTAACACCAAATGGAATTCTTCGAAATTGATATAGACCTCCACAGGCTTCAAAAGCGGTATAAATTTTCTCATTTTCTTTGATTGGAATTTTATGATAAGCACTGCGTAAATCTATCGTACTAAAAATTTCATATTTTGCAACTTTATTTATTATATCTTCTATTCTAGGTAGGGGATAAGCATCGAGTTGTGTAAATTTATTAATTGTCTGGGAATAATCAATTACCATACGCTTTTTATGGTTTTCATTAGTTGTAACCAATACTTGAGCTCTCCATGGGGAATCACTGGGTTCAATTACATTTTCACTTAAGAGTCTTTGAATTTCATCTTCAATAAAATTCGAATCTGCCTGCGTATATCTACGTGATTTAATCGCAATGGGTTTACAGTCACCAGATAAATTAGAAAATAATAAAGCAGGTTCAACATTGGCTAAAGCTAGACTACATATTGATAACGGAGATCTTTTCCCACCAAAAACCACTTCAATTATGTTATGCTGGCTTAATATATCATGACCCACAATCATATCAGCACATAAATTTTCTAAGACCATTAGTTTTACATTTTTGTAAGTGTGCTGTAAAATTTTGATATCAACAGTACAGGATCCTAATACTTTTGAAAACAGGGATGTTGAGGCCATGGTTACATCTGCTTTTAATGGAAATATTTTTAGTTTTCGGTCTTTAGCTATTTTGTTGGAAATGTAACTGTCGGAGCTTCCTGTATCAATTAAAGCATCTGTTATAATTCCGTCAACTTCAATTTGAAGTATTGCTTTTGACAAACATCCAGGTGATGCAGCAGATATTGTTGCAAGGAGGGCAGCTGATGTCTGTTTTGTTGAGTTGTCATAAGATTTACACACCTTTGAAAAATGACCCTTTTTCTTACAAAAATGGCACACAGAATTTCTTGCTGGGCATTTTGTACGAGGGTGACGATCGTATCCACAGAAGTAACATTTGGGAGTAACGGATGCGCTGGTTAAAGGATCTGGATCATCTTGCCTGGGCTGAGATTGGTTCATAGCAAAAGATTTCGACATAGCTGCATTAATAGTACCGAATGAAGACGAATAAGATTCAGAGTGATGTTGAGCCATCTGCAGAGATCTAGCTTTGTTAAAGGCCTCCTCCAAACTCAGAGTATTATTTTCAAGAAGTCTTTGACGAATATGGGGTGAGTTTAGTCCACTAATAAATGAATCCCTTATAAAATCATCTCTGTTTTGATCTGCAGTAACAGATTTAAAGCTGCATTCTTTACTCATTTGCTTAAGTACTTGTAAATATTGGTCAATAGGTTCTCCAACTTCTTGTCGTCTAGTCGAGAGGGAATGTCGGGCAAATATTTCATTTTGAGGTTTAATATATAAGTTCTCTAATATTTTAATAGCATCCTTGTAAGTGCTACATTCACTTATATATTCATAAACTGCGGGGCAAAGGTAATTTACCAGAAGCTTTAACTGATCTTTATCTTCTGTGACTTTAGTAGCGTCAAGAAAATTGACAAATGATTTATACCAATGTTTCCAATGTTGAGCGGCATTGTTTGAGTTGGGTTCTGCTTCTAACTTTTCTGGACGTAGTAGTTTATCCATTTTACAGAGAAAAAGTCAATAAAATTGTAGTAAAAGAAACCTTTTATAAAATTAGGCTTTTATTGACTTTTTAGAACTAACAGTATAATGAATAACAAATGAATAGAAATAACAAACAGGTATAAGTATCAAGGAATAACAAACAGGTATAAGTATTATTACACACATATTGCTTATATTATCATTTTATATATTATGTGAAGAAATATAACGTACTGTAATAATTAATTTCAATCAATATAGTGGTAAAAACGAACCAACTTGTTTCAATGTTTTACATGGCGATCCTGCCAGCTGAAAAGAAAAGTTCGAGGCAAATTTTCTAACCTCATAGAGTAGCAGCAGTAACACAGCTGGAGTAAGAGTTGACACGAAGAAAAGTCAACATGGAAGCTTGTTTGACTGTGGAAAATGCGTGCGACAAGAGGACGAGCTGTCGCATTTTTTTCTTTGTGCACTCCAGTTCCCTCAGATTTGAACCGTAATTGCGAGAGTTTTATGGGTTTTAACTTTATGGTGTATAATACCTATTTTTAAACAGTTTTATGTGCTAATTTTGATATATAACTAGGTAATATAAAGTTCTTCTTACTGTCACTCTAAAATTTTGAAAATAAATTCCACACAGACATTTATTGCTCCTAAGTCCCAGATAAAACCAGACCAGATGCGTCAGCTCCAATGTAGCATGTACTTCATGCGACGGCGAGCCAAGGATTGACGAGACGACCGAGGTTATAAATTTAAATCACAGCATCACAGCCACTGCCGTGTCTTCTTCATAGAGAAAATATATAATAGAGAAATAATGTCATTTGCGAATGTGGCAAATTTACCAAGCTGAATCCGTAAACACAGACGGTCTTCTGCGGGCTTGCGCCTTGTCGAACGTTTGCCTTGTGATAGACAGGACCGTACTTCAAAATTTATTTCACATGACGTGAATCTTTTATAGAGTAATAAATGCTAAATATATTACTTGTAATTATTCTTTTTATTAATGATAAAAATGTAACCATTAGTGAGATTTTAACAAAAATTGTATAGTTTGTTGGTTTAAATCTGAGTTTTCTTGCTATACAAAACTGTCGATAATTCCTCGAAAATAGCTCGGTTTATACATATACAGTGCGTCTCTTTAATGTCCCCCCTCTTAATTTTTTAAATGTTACATTTACAAAATTTAAAGTTGAAATAAAATATAAACATAGTATTCTAAACAATAGAAATAAAATATGCAACTGTCTTAAGAAGTAAAATAGTAAATAAAAAAATTACCAAAACTATGTGTATATTTTATTAGATTTGCATCCCATCCTGTATAATTATTGAACAAACGAAGTTCTATGGTGCGATGTAAATATTTTTACACCTATTTACAGTGTGTGCACTTGATACTTTAGTGAAAGCGCTACTTACGGCCCCATGTCAATCTAATCCACTCATATCTTAGCGATCCTTTGGCGAAAGCGTTTTTTTTTCTTTCGCCATCCCTTTTAAAATACTCCCCTCTACCCTAATCCACTAGTATTTTAGTGCCCCTTTGACGAAAGCGCAAATATGCCTTTTGGACACTCACCCTTCTAAGCCACTGATATCTTAGCGATCCTTTGGCGAAAGCGCTTTTTTCTTTCACCATCCCTTTTAAGATACTCCCCTCTACTACCCCAATCCACTAGTATTTTTAGTGCCCCTTTGGCGAAAGCGCAAATATGCGTTTTAGACACTCATTTGCGCTTTTGGACACTCACCCTTCTAATCCACTGATATCTTAGCGATCCTTTGGCGAAAGAGCTTTTTTCTTTCGCCATCCCTGTTCAAATACTCCCCTCTACCCTAATCCACTAGTATTTTTAGTGCCCCTTTGGCGAAAGCGCAAATATGCGTTTTGGACACTCACTCACCCTTATGCAATGCCCCTAATATACACACACCCCATCAGTGCCTTTCTGACACCTTGACCACACTCAATATACGTCACTGATAAATATTTCTACTTCTCCGTGTGTGTGTTCACTTCAACACCGGAGTGCATTTAAGATAAAAGTTAGAAAATTTATTTGGTTAGAGTTAATCTTAATAACTCAAACCTTAAAAGTATTTTTGCAAATGGAAATAGCAACTTCAGCATTTACAACAGCTGTATTCCATGACAATGTGTTTCCTTCAGTGATTACAACTGGGTCCGGTTCTGATCGCCGAGTTGCGTCATTGAGTTCAACAACCCCTTTTGCTAGACGTTAAAAATCTGACTGGCGCCCAATGCGTACAAACGCACTTTTTCGCCCATACATTGGACGGGTTCAGCTGGTGTCGCGAATACGTTGTGATGGTCTAAATATATTTTGTCTATGGTCTTCTTCAAATGTAACGCAACTGCCGTATAGTACAGATGCCTGCACTATTGCAAGTGCCGCGCTTCAAGGTCATTGAGATTGAACACGATATTTGACAGTCTTGCGCATCTGGTCTGGTTTTATCTGGGCCTAAGTCCCAAACGGAATCGCAATTAATTCGCTAATTGCGAAAAAAATAATCTAAAATGAAATTGAATTATAAAATCATTTATTATTTTGGTATTATTCAAAATTCCATATAGAAAGAAAATAAAAGAAACCCATCATTTAATATTAATATTGATGTTTCCCTAAGTTCTGAATATTTCTAATAAACTTGAAAATATGAATGAATAAAATTTAACTAATACATTGACCATTTGGATGTTCTTTCCGATGCTTTCAGACTTATAATCTTTTAATAAATAACAAAGTGGAGAAATACTGAGGATGATGGTGTTCCCATATCAATGAAACTTTAGAATTATTTTTATGTGCTATAAAGTTGGATTAAAGTTTCAATAAAAAACTGTTGCAATTAAAACTGCCAGCAATGAAAACTTGCCTAGTGTGAAGCGGGCCGATCAGAATGATATCACCACTACTCTGACCTAACCCATTAAAATTGTTTCATAAAATCTTATGTAAAAAATAATTTTTAAAAACAAGCTTTTATTATTTAGATGGACGTAGTTCGCGTGGGTGGATCCTAATAAAAGTAGTTTTAAATTAATCGCTGAAACAGATATAATACATTATTGAAAATTTATTGTCTTAAAAGCTTGTCGCACGCGACAACTACGTACACTTATAAATAGCATTCAGCATTACCCCAATGAAAACATTTTACTTATTTTTTCTTTTTAGTGTAAATATTGGAAGCTTGTTTCTAAAAAGTATTTTTTACATAAGATTTTATTTTCAAATTTTTAGTTACGTCTTATCCTATTCATTTCTGATAATGCATCATCATTACAAGGTATTTTACCTGTTATCGTATTCTACTTGTCAAAACCTTTTATTTGATACCCATATCGCGGGGATTGTAAAGAAAAAGTAATCCGCCATCTTGTGGTGTTGGGATTAAAATTGCACCACATAGCTTATCGTATTCTACTCATCAAACCCTTTCATTTGATACCTATATCAAGGGGATTGTGAAGAAGAAAGTAACCCGCCATCTTGTGGCGTCCACCATATTGGGTTTAGAATGACGTCACATAGCTTATCGTATTCTACTCGTGAAAATCTTTTATTTGATACTCATATGAAGGAGGTTGAGAAGAAAAAGGTAATCCGCGATCTTATGGCATCCGCCATATTGGGTTTAGAATGACGTCACATAGCTTACCGTATTCTACTCGTCGAGCCCTTTAATTTGATATCCATATTGTGAAAAAAAAGGTAATTCGGCATCTTGGGGCGTCGACCATATTGGATTTAGAACAATATTAGATATACTTTTTTTGTTTGGTTTTTCCTGACCGTTATTAGATATAAATATTTCACATGAAATAATCATCACATGACCGCAATACCAGGAAATATACAAAATATTACATTACATGTGTGAAAAATTTCAGAGCTCTAGCTTAATTAGAACTAGCCGAAATTTTAATTGCAATATTTAACCTAAACTAACAGGTGAAGTTAAATAAAAGCTTATAAAAAGCATCACTCCTATTAAAACAAAATATGTTTTAAACAATAATAAATAGCATGTTTATTCATTTATAATATATTTCGTGAACTTAAAATAATTAATTTACATATTACAAAAGATAATGAAATTACTATACAAAATACAACACAATATAAGAGTCATAGTCACAAAAGTACCTACATAAGTTTCTCGTAGTAGTAGAAGAAAGGCACCTATTATTTAATGTCATCACTAGAGAAAAAAGTTTTAAATTATATTACAGTACGAATGTTTGCTGTAGGAATTTATATGTATACAACATATTAAGCGTAACTAGCTTCGATATTCTTTTAAGGGCTAGTGGGTCGGCAAGAAGTTGTTTTTAAGAACAACCAAAAACACAGAGTTCAAAATAGTACATGATTTTGCCGCCCAATAATAGACGAAAAAACGCACTACATATTAACCGTATTATTTCTAGACAATGCTGTTATAGACCGACGCGTAACGTATTATCGAAAAGTGTCTGAAAATATTTGGGGGCCTAGTTTTAGTTTTGGCGGCTTAGCCACCCCAAGCCTCCTTAATTACACAATGCTTCACTATATACAGTGAGGGCATAAAGTCTGGAAACACTTAGTTTTTTACGAAACTATACATTTTCGGAAGAAACGCCGAAACACGTCGATTTTGTTCTCATTTTCTACACATTCTAGAAATATTTGATTATATACAGGGTGTGCCATAAAAGTTGGGCATTTGTCAAATTTGATTTTTTAAATAGAATACCCTGCATATTATTCCCTTTTTGAATTGTGCGTTAGAAAATCAACATCTTTTGTATAAACCACCCTTCCTCTAAAGTCAATTGTTTGCGAGATATTGCAACTTGAAAATTGGCAGCCCGCAAAATTAAATAAAGTCAAATAATTCAACACATTTTTATTTTAACAACAACAATCCAACTGAGACAATTTTAACTCAGCAAATGCTGAAATTGTTGACCGGTAACTTCCTGGCAATATCCTAGCCTATCCATAAACTCCTCTTGTACGTTACGGATGAAAGAAGGTGAAATTTGCCGAATTTCATCCCGTATACGATTTTTTAAAGCTTCTATGTTAGGAGGTCTGTTAAAGTAAACTTTACTTTTTAAATAACCCCACAGGAAATAATGAAGGGGGGTCAAATCCGGTGACCTCGCAGGCCATTCTATGGGGCCACGACGTCCTATCCACCTGTTAGGAAATATCTCGTTGAGATATTACCTAACAGCTAGCGCATAGTGAGGTGGGGCCCCATCTTGCTGAAACAACATTGTTAAGGCAGGTGTATCAGGGGGATCACCTGGATACCGCTGAGCTAAGGCAGGAATTAACTCTACTTGCAA
Source organism: Philopedon plagiatum (assembly GCA_963971165.1). Lineage (NCBI taxonomy): Eukaryota > Metazoa > Arthropoda > Insecta > Coleoptera > Curculionidae > Philopedon > Philopedon plagiatum. The sequence continues at coordinate 30,011,324 of OZ020195.1, read as the reverse complement.
AAAGTCTAGATACATTTGGTCGGTCAAATTTTCGTCAAAAAAATAGAGACCTAAAATCTGGTCTTGCAATATTCCTGCCCAAACGCTGACTTTTTCGGGATGTTGCGTATGAGCCACTTGAGCCCAATGGGGATTCTCTTTAGACCAATACCTACAGTTTTGCCGGTTGACAGTACCATTGAGAAAAAAGGTAGCTTCATCCGAAAATAAAAAATTTGCACAAAACAAGGGATCCATGGTGCACCGTTCTTGCATTTTTTCACAAAACTGGAGTCGACGGTCATAGTCATCTTCGTTTAATTCATGTATTAGTCTTATTTTATATGGATGATATTTCTCTTTATACAGAATTTTTTTCACTGAGGATATCTAACGCCACTTGGTGGGTTGACAAATGTGGATTCTCGTTGTAACTGAGTAAAACATCTAATTTAATATTATCATCTAATTTAGGCCTACCTGTCCTGGGCAGGGGCAGATCTGTTACAGTCCCATGTTCATGAAATTTTTTGACAATTTTGCTGACCGTAGATTTTGTAATTGCTTGTCGCTCTGGATGTGTGTTATTAAAAAGTTCGCAAACTTCATCAAGATGCCTACGACGATCTCCCGAGCCAAACATCATAAGGATTTCAATCCTTTGGATCTCGGAAAGCATATTTTAAGATACAAATTACTACCTTATTTAGATGTGTTTGATTTTTGACCCAACTATCATAATGGGACATGCTGGTTTCCAGGGTTGTGTAACAATAAGGAATATGCACATTTTTTTTTATTGCATAAATCGTTTAAGGAGGTCATTACAACCCCAAAACTGCTATTTTGAGGAAAATTACTGCGTTAATTTAGCTAAAAAAAAATTTTACTTTTCGGTATAACTTATTACAATTTCAAAAGGAGCCATTTGCCGGCTCAAAAAAGTTACGTCACAAGGATAAGTGGCAATCTACATGTTAACGTAAAGCTGAACCGAGGGCTGCCTACCTACAAACGTCTAGAAAATCAAGAATTTCTGTGATAGTCCGAAAGCAAGTCAGTATTTTCTCGAATGATTGTACCTCTATCCTCTATCAATTGATTTACCAAACTGATTGTTAATATTGTAAAGTTATATGCTTAGGAATAGAAAAATGTCAGTCGACAAGACCTAAAGTCAAAAAGGTGATTTTTTTAAAATAATTATAGAACATTTTTCTGGGAGAGGAAACACAAGATGATTACCGACTCTCGGACTAAGACAAGAAGACAGCTGACAGCTACAGTACAGAGTTATATGGAGACCGGCATTAGTTTCCCAGCTGATTTAGTTGTTTATGCTGGTAGCGGTTGTGTTTTTATTACAGTGCTATTTGTGTATAATTCTTTTTATTAAACGTTAAAATGTATTAAAAATATAAACTACAAATATTGTAGTATGCCAATGTGCAAAAGTATCACTGTGTGTGCACTGCAAACCTCCTTTTTCATGTGCCCAAAAAACCGATGTCGAAGAAAGTACCTACTGCAAATTTAATCAAAAATTTTACATTAAGAGGTATCTGTAAAGGTTAGTATCGCTAAATTCAAGTAACCATATGTTGCTGTACATTTATTTTTATAGTATAATAAACAATAAGTGTTTTTAACTAAATTGTAAAGGCAAATCCACCAGCACTAACTTCCAGCCAATTTTCCGATTTTCTTTGCACAAATGCCGTTTTGGTCATTTATAACCAGTCTGTTTAATAAAACAAAAGATTTTCTATCGACTAAATAGTCTAGTCTTTGGGAAAAACTCAAGAAAATGGATTTACACTGAAATTTACATTACACTAGCCGTGACTAGCCATTATAAAACGTTGACGTAATAAAAAAAGTGACGTCACAAACAAAAGAAGTCTGTTTTACGAGATGTTGGATTTTGCAGGAAAATTTGCAAAATAAAACCTTGTTTTTTGTTAATAAAACCCAAAATAAAGAGATAACAGCAACTGCCATAAACATTTAATTTATGTAGAGAATACAAAAAAAAATATTTCAGGATTTTTTGGATTACATGCATATTCCCTATTCAAGGTGTAAGAATTACCAATTTTCAAGTTACAATATCTCGCAAACAATTGACTTTAGAGGAAGGGTAGTTTATACAAAAGATGTTGACTATCTAACGCACAATTAAAAAATGGAATAATATACAGGGTGTTCTATTTAAAAAATCAAATTTGACAAATGCCCTACTTTTACGGCAGACCCTGTATATAATCAAATATTTTTAGAATGTGTAGAAAATGAGAACAAAACCGACGTGTTTCGGCGTTTCTTCCGAAAATGTATAGTTTCGTAAAAAACTAGGTGTTTCCAGACTTTATGCCCTCACTGTATGTGAAAAAAGAAAAACCTGAAGAACTTTCATTTGCTTTTACATTTATACTTATTGATTTTACTGTTTCGTCGATAAAATTGTCCTATTCCCACATTTTCTGCTGTTTCCTTAAATACATGGCCTATACATTTACCCCATTTTTTGCATTTATCTCTTCTAAGAATTCTGCAAAGTGTATCTGGACATCTTTTATTTTAAAAGTGGTATTTTTCTTGCCACAGATCATTTTACTTGAGCCCAAGCTATCGGATTCAACTCACAGTGGTAGGGAGGGGATCGAAGTAATCTAATATTTCTTTTTCTTATCATTTCGTCAATAATGTATTGAGTAAAACCATGTTCATGTAGTTTTACAGTTGCCAGTAGTTCTTGTTTAGGTTGGGTATATCTTCAACCTCTATTTCTTCTTCCGAAAGTCATTGAACGATTTTTGTAGGTATGTAGTAGGTATTTCCTTACACTTTCTAGAATAATAGCTAGCGTAGTTCAGTATTACCGAGTCCGGTGGAATTAGGTCTAATATTTGTTCGAAATCTTCTTCGAAACATCGGCATTTATGTCCTCGTGGGATTTGACCGAAATGCTAATAAACCACCCATCAAACAACAAATCCATCAATACCACCAATATGTGCTTCTTCCGGAGGATGCTCTTATTTCAGTAGATGAACCATCTAGAAACGCTTCACAAAAATATGTTTTTATCCTGTCACATCTTATAATAATAATAATAATAATAAAGATGTTTATTTATGCCAATAAAACAATTAAAAATATAAATATAAAAATGATAAACTAAAAAAGAAAACCAAAAAATGACAGTAGTATACTAGTTGGCATAAATAGGTAGGGTTTTGATTTATAAAAAATCATTCTTCCAATCCTACCCTTACTAAATAATTTTTTATATTTTTTTTGAAAGTTATATAGCTTAAGCCCCTCAGACTAGAAGGAATATTATTATAAATTACAGAAGAGGTATATTTAAACGAAGACTTATATTTTTCAGTATGATGTTTAGGTATTTCTATTGCGTTCTGATTTCTAGTATTAACATTATGAATATTATTCCTGAATTCAATTTTTTCAAATAAATATCTTGGTTTCTGAGTTAAAATTATTTTATAAATAAAACAGGATATGTGGATTTCGCGTCTTTTTTCTAATTTAATTAAATTATGTTGGTCAAAACTAGGTGATATGTGATCATACTTTTTTAGCCCTATTGAAAAACGGACACAGTTATTTTGAAGAATTTGTAATTTCTGTTTATCTTCGTTACTGATATTTTTGTGATAAATGATATCACAGTAATCTAATCCACTTAGAATAATTGAATCAACCAGTCTAAGTTTTGTATCGGTATTTAAGTAGTCCTTAAAGTTATATAAAATTCTTAGTTTGTAGTATGCTTTTTTAATTATATTTTTTATATGTTCATGAAAATTAAGATGCTGATCAAAAATTACTCTAAGATTTTTGCCAAATTCGATTGACGGTATCTTAAAACTATTGTTAAGAACAATTTTGAAATCAGAATTATTTTTTATTTTAGTGATTAGTGTTTTAGGACCAGTTAAAATTAAGTTAGTTTTATTTTCATTTATTTTTAATCCGTGATCAGTTATAGTTTTTGAAATATTTAAAATATCCTTATTGATTAAGGAAATACTATTTTTTAAATCTGTGTACTAACTGTATACCCTTCGTTCAGCCATGTCTAAATAATAAATATTTCTATTTTGGATGCGCTTTCTAATCGCAAATAATTCCTTCCCCAACAGATAATTTCATCTTTTTCGATCAGTGGAGACTTTCTGTCCTGTTTTCCCTATCCGAAATAAATTTCACGTAAAATTTTCCATAACTTCTTTGTTCCTATTTCAACAGTATTTTAACCTTCTTTAAGGGTAGTAGGAATTTCTTTAATGAAATAAAATTAATGAACCTTCCCTCTAATTTTTGTCATGCTCAGCAATTAGTATGTTAGGTCTTCCTCGAACTAATTTTGGTTCTTTTAGAGTATCGAACTTTTATTCCCGTATAAGCTTGAATATTGTTGATTTTTCAATACCAATTATTTCTGAAGTTATTTCAACTTCACTGTCAACACTACTTACAATGTTTAGATGTTTAAGAGCTTTATATACATAGGTTATATCTTTTAATAATTGGCGGATAATGCATATTTGGTTACTCGTTCAACTGGAGTCAGATCTGAAATGTTTTCCATTTTTATTATTGACAAAACTGCTTTCTTGATAAGGAACTGATCGTTATTGCTTGAATAGAAATAAATAAATAACTGATGATCAGTTTAACAATTCCTATACAGGATCACGGGTAACTTTTATTCTTTCCTTATTGCAGGTAAAAATTAACGGAACGCCCATGGAATGACCACACGACAGGGTGTTATTACTATATCTCTCTTTCTTTTTCTTAATAAGAAAGGTACAATTAACACTTCAACAAACCCCTTGTCAGTTGTGGCTGCATTTAATTACATCATAATGTTTTACCACACACAAGAGATTTTATGGTAATGCTGGCTATATTTTGAGCAAATAGCAGTTCACATTAAATTATAGTTTGCTTTAGTATATGAAACTTCACCTTGTGATACAATTATAATATTATGTGCGTAGAAATCAACCCAACTCACACCATCGAATGCATTTGTTTAGAAACCAGTCATCAGTTTAAATATAATAATTATTATTCTTTAATTACCCTTTAACGAGAGCGTAAATCAGTCAAGAGGGCCTTTTTTTAATTAAATTGGTTCTAAAAAAGATGCATTCGATTTCTGATGTGTGAAGTGGATCGATTACTTTGCACATAAATGTAGTTACTGCTATCCGCAGAATTTGATTTCAATATATTTCATAAATTAAAAGAGTTCTACCGAGGACTTATCTAGCTGATCTAATAAGACTTTAGAAGCTTCTTAGGAAGTTGTAAAGGATGATCAGTTAAGGGGTAACACCACCCTGGCGCTCGGAAAAATAGGTACACAAATATTTGTTTTTGGCGCAGCCATTAAGTATATAAAAAAATCTTTATTTCACGCATATACATAGTAGTTTTATGAATAATTTGCAATATTAACGATTTAAAATTTTTTTAAAGTGGCGGAGATATGAGCCGATAAGTAGGACCCTCTTTTGAAAATCCTTGCTGGTGGTGTACGTGATTTCTCAGTTAGGCATTGTCTGAAACGTAACAAAATATATTTTTCTTATTTAAAAGGGTAATAGCTAAAATGTGACTAGGGGAAATTTTTTTTTGTAGAAATGACAGCTGCTTGAAAAATTTTGAGATTTAAAAATTCATAACTTTTGAACAAGACATCCAGTCGAAAAAATCCTACGTCACATCGTAGATAATATGATAAAGCAGAAGTGTTTTAAATTTGGGCCAAATCGGTTGAGTAGATCTTGAGATATCGTGTACACCGTTTTGAAACAAGTAGTTTCGAGATAACGCAAAAAAATATGACGGCAACGTCTGAAAATCAAATATTTTTTAAAATTCTCTTCATTCTGCGATACCTGGACCGTACATGGGGTCTTCTAATGTTAACGTATAAACAATTTATCTTGCCAAAAAAAATCGATTTTTTGAAAATTTCAGGGTGGCGTAACCATTTAAATATATTCCATAAATTAAAAGAGTTCTACCGATGACTTATCTAGCTGATCTAGCAAGACTTGTAAAGGATGATCAGTTAACTAAAAAAAACCTAATAATGAAGATGTTATAAGAAATTTATGCTTCTAAAGCTAGAAACTTGAGCATACCACTTTCTAAGTTACATTTAATAAATGGTGTAAAATAGTTTATCTACTCCTATTAAAATATATATTAATTATTCACCTACTTTTGAACAATTAATAGTATCTATAAACAAACAACATGAGTTATAATAACTCACTGCTATAACTCACTATAATAAATCGGAAAAGATTTACGAACCGAATATCAAGGTGGCTCTGTACAATAGCGATGGGTCGTTCGCGAACGAGTCGTTCGTTTTAAACGACTCTTTTCAAAGAGTCGCGAATGAGCCGCTCCCATCAACTGAACGATACGTTCACCGCTCGTTAAAATATCTGGCTCGCTCTCGTCCGTTCGTAGAAATTCCACTCCACGCTTTCGCGAGTTTCGGACAACTCGGAGAGCGCGAGCGGCGAAGAGCGCTAGCCGGGGGCGGCTCAGTCGGAGTCGTATAATGGAACGAGAGTGGTGGAGCATCTAGCGGCCTGTATGGTAATACATTACACAGTTTGTACGTCTTTGGTATTACTATTATTTTACGATTAACGATTAATTACTTTGCCGGAAATCTGCTACAACGTTTTTTAAGCAGAGGTGTATACTGCGGGTAGGTTAAAACTCAAGCCACAAACTAACGCGTAAAACAACCAAACATCAAATCAAATGATTTATTAAAAGCCTGGTTCAGTATTAGGTATTATTATATTAGTATATTATTGTGTCGGTCTCGGTACCCACCAAACTCAAACGTCCTGCAAAAAAAGCCATAAATCATTCCAATATTTTAATATTTATTTCATTTTTGTTTGAAGCCGCCGCGCCACAATTAAGCAGCGTGCCGTCGGCAGTCGAAAATGTGTAATTCATAGCATTTTTTGCTCTATTTTATGAACATGAACAAATGCAGGTGTCACGCTAAAGTAAAGAGCGCCGCAATTCGCAGCTCAGAGATACGGGTAGCAGCCCTCGTTTAATCGAACGACTCCTTGCGAACGACTCCTTGCGAACGACTCTTCCAAGTGAGCTGAACGAGTGAGCTGGCTCTCTTGAAAGTGAACGAATGACCCATCGCTACTGTACAAGCCGATTGGCCGAAAGGAAACAGTCCATTATTGTTATTGAGGGAAGTAATGTCACTCGAATAATTTTGACGTTTTCAAATTAAGTTAATACCTAATTGTTGTAAATTTTGTGCTTAGTATTTATTGTTATAGTCGTAGATAAAGTATAGTATTCAACTTGCGGTAATGGTCATAACTCACTTGACCGAGCGATTTTGTAAGATTAGGAAGGGGATGGAAGTCGCACGGAGCTAAATCTGACAATTATGTTGGGTGGGGTGGGAGATTATTTTTGGGTCACTTGTGAGCAAATGCGCCACCCATCTAGTCCAAAGCTCATTCATGCTCAAATATGTATGTGTATACAATATTAGACACACGTTCCGTTGATATGCTTTTACTGACTTATCTACTGTCAAACGATTTTATGTATTTTTCGACACCTTGTCAAAACCTCAGCATTTTGCAGCAACCTTCAAAAAAAGTGATTTATCAGTGGACTGCCAAAATAATACTAAGAGAGCTACTGACTTCAAATTTCTAACAACTATAAGCTAATGAATAATGAAATCGCAGAATCCCATAGAAATATTTACATTACTGGCGCCATACTCATGCCCGGAACTTTTCACTACATCCTACTAACTTAGTAAGGACAAAGTTTTTACTCCATTGCATTGTATTAAATATAAGATTCATAATTAAACTGCCTGTTGCAGGAAAAGTGCTCAACGATAAACGTTTGCTTATTATGCTTGATTTAAACCCAGAGCAAAATCTTTGACTTAAAATAGCATTTAACAATATTTTTTGCCCTATATTTACAACTCCGTCTTCAAAATATAAAGTTATGGAAATATCTGCAAATGAGTTGTTTAAATTAGCACCATTTTTGAGTTTAGCAAATATTCAAAATATACAGGTATAAAACTAGATTTACATATTTAACAAACCTGAGCCAAAAGTATTTTTAATTTTTTTACATCTTCACTTTATGTTTTGCGGTTAGCCCTAGATAGTCTTATAATATATTGTTTAAGTTTTACACACAAATTAATGAATATGAACATATTATTAGAAGAGATAAAAAAAATCTGTTTAATGCATTAAAACAACTATATCTTTTTGACTTTAAACATAACCCCTCAGTTTCATTAAAAAGGTTTTGAATTTAGTACTGGTTTAAATTACAATCCTCTAATAAAATTGACCAGCTAGGTTTTGACAGGTTCTTGTCGTGCAATAAAAGCTTATTAAAAGTTATTCTAATATTTCAGCTATTTGCTTGGATTTTCATCTTGAAACGTATTGATAAAAACAATTTGATTGTTCTACTATTGTGGAATGAACGTAATTACCATTTTATTTGTAAGTTTGCAAAAAAACTCATAAAAAAAATTTATATGAATAAAACTTTATCGTCCTATTTTTACATTTTTTGCCAGTTTAAAAATTTTGGTTGTCAAATTAATTGTTTGAATTGTTTTTTGGGGAAAATCTTTATAAATGACTAGGAAAATCTAAATTTATAAAAGAAATTGATTTGTTATTACGTTTTATCTTTTATGATCACCTCAAAATCCTGCAATACATTTTGTTGCAGTTTCGTAAAATTTTTGATAAGCATCTACACAATTTATAATAAAAATTAATGAACACTAATCGCAATCGATGAAAATAAAATAACATAAAAACTTTATTACTTGTCAGTAAGTGTTTAATCAAAATGGCTGCAGGTGATACTACATACAATTTTTTAAAATAATAAATCATTGTAACTTTCTTTTTCGCCATATATTCAGTGCATGATTAGGAATTTTCCTTTTCCACTCCTTTCGTTTAATAAATTATCTCTCTTCGAAACTGAAGTTATTTGTCCATAATTTGGTTTAATTAAAAAGCTATTATTTTTTACTCTTTTATATATAAAACAACATCATTCACAGAGCCATCTCGAGAGCTTGGCCATTTTTGGACAAAATTTTCACATTATAAGGCTTATTCTGGTTGATGGTTGTCAGGGGTAATATTTTTTCAGGGCTTTAATTTTATCCAAATTGACGCCCCCTTTTCTTAAGGAATCTTAGTAGGTTCCAGGTAAAGGAAGCTGCTATATTTACTAAAAAATATTGTCATGCTTTAAAACACATTTCCTCCTAAAAAAATATTTCGTATTACATACACAATTAAAAATAACTGGGTAATAATAACTAAAATTTAGTTATAACAACCTTTTTTCTTAGGGAAAACGGACTTAACCCACCAACCCAACTTTTGGTAGCTGTAATAAAAAAAAACTTTTATTTGAAAAATGCTAAACCAACAAATCACATAGGTAAATGGAACTTACAGATTTTAGTAACTAATATTGTAATACGGAGAACTTGAACTTTCTTACAGGCATGACTTATTTTTATTTCCTGTGCTATATATTCCGTATATTTATATACGGAACATTATTAGAATGAATACATCCCTCGTTTGATATAACTTAATATTACATGTATGTACTTATATCAGCATAATCATAATCTATTAATTGATTTTGTAAACCACTAGACATACTCAGAAACAAAGCAATTTTTTTCCGAGTGCAACTAGGTATCACGACACAAAACAATTTTGCACAGTCTTACTTTACAATGAAAATTGTAATACAAAACTCATTGATGGATATAATGGGTCTGATTTTAATTCTGGTAAGACGTGGTCTGTTCTTCAGACAATCAGACACCCTGGGTGAAAGCCTGCTCGATGAAGAGTGAGGGCATAGAAATCACGATATAGGGCACCTTGACTAGAATCCCTCATTCCTCAGTTTTCTGTAACGGTCTGCACTATCGAAATAGTATATTTCATTACCAGTCCGGAAAAAAGGATTTTTCTGTGCGCGCTTGACAAATTCTCGTGTGAGGCGCAGCCGAACACGGGAAGTCAAGCAAGCACGGAAAATCCATTTCTGGACGTGTAATGAACGATATTTTTTATTATACTTTCTTCTGAGAACATTTTATTAGAATGAATTTAATTGACAGAAAATTAACAACGCTGACAATATGGTCTTTGGCAGGTATGATGCGTTTTCATGGTAACTTTCAAATCATTTAAAAGGTGATTTAAATTTGTCTATGTCAGATAAGATTGACAAAACGTCAAAAAATATTTCAGAAATTCATCTAAATATTCAAATATTTACGAAATAAAATACAAAATAGGTACATATTAAATATCAGATAGCATATAGACTTTCTTGAGTTTAGTTTATTTTCCTATACCTATATTTCTATTTTAAAGCCAAAAAATAGTCGGTATCTTCATTCAGCACACTGAAAGAACTGGAGACCAGGAAAATTTTTTCCGTGCGCTCTTTCCGTGCGCTAGCCCGAAAAAGCCCATCTTACATTATTACTAAAACAGATGAAAATAAGGTGTTTTCAAAGAAGTATAATAAAAAATGTATTCCTTTGCAGTGTCACTAGACTCTATGTTGTTTATTTAAGTGTTTTATTAAAGTTATTCACTCGCATAATCGTAGCATTCGAAGAATATTGTGTAATACGAAATAATTTTTTAAGAGAAAATGTGTTTTAAGGGATGACAATATTTTGTAGTAAATATAGTAAGACAGCTGTAGCTTCCTTTACCCGAGACCGACTAAGATTCCCTAAGGAAAGGCAGCGTCAATTTGGATAAAAGTAAAATCCTGACAAAATATTACCCTTGACTACCATAAACCAGAATAAGCATTACAATGCGGAAATTCTGTTCAAAAACGGCTAAGCTGTCGAGATTGCTCTGTGCTTAATGTTTTTTTATATATTACAGTATGTCTAGAAAGTATCCAGAATTTTGCAGTTTTAAGAAATTTCATGAAACTTCCTTTTAGAAAGTCCTGGGCCTCAAACATTTTTTGTGCGTATTGTCAGGGTAGTAGATCATGGATAAAACAAAGGACAGTCCTATATGTCAAATAATGGAGTTCATGAAGCGAAAGAACTTGTGCAGTTAGCAGGCCTAGAACTGAAACATACGGACAAGACTTAACATTGGGTATGCCTAGTCGATTAGAAAAATGTATTGAGTAAGGACATTGTATTAGTAAGTAAGTAGATTTTTTTGTGTAAACATAGTCTCATCTAAGATTTTTGTGTGTGTTTAAGAGCACTTTTTAATAAAAAATGCCAGTGTGTTAGTAGAAAGTAGGCATTGCAAATTTCTGTAACCAAGTAATTTTTTTTTATCTTCGTACAACCCACGAAAGCAGCAAGCCTAAGCACTAATGTTCCGTGGGCTGCATATCGCAAAGCCGACTCACACACCCAGTGCTGGAAACATCCGTAAGGATTTCACCAGCCCTTTAAGAGGGTGTGTAGGGTGGTACCTCCACGGTCGAGAAAGAGTTCCTCCACCACCTTTCTATATTCAGCACGCATACACCATACACACGCTTCATTCATACTGACAATCACAAACACACAGACCTGTACTCTGTACTTTTTTTATTGTCCAGCACAGGAATTGAATTTTTAAATAGCTAAAAAAAAATACTTTTTCCGGATACTTTCTAGACATAGTACTATAAAATGGTCAGAAAAAGATTTTTTCTGAATCAAACCGAATTATGAATAAATAACTTTCAGCATAAGTTTCGAAGAAAGAAAATTTATAAAACGAAAGGAGCTGCAATTTTGGTAGGCATTTTCTATAAGAAAGGAACTTCCCTTATCATGTAATGATTATATATGAAGAAAAAGCAAGTTAGAATACTTTGTTGTTATCTGCAATATAATTTTAAAAACTCGTATGTAATAGCTCCTACAGATATTTTGGGTAAACAGTTATTGATAAATAATTAAGATTTTGTGGTATTTTTATCGATTGCGATTAGAGTTCATTAATTTTTATTATAAACGAATTCTTTAATTTTTATTATAAATTGTTGATTAGGTTTGCGATTGTTTCATTTTCCTGAGGAAGAAAATAGACAGATGGAGTGGATTATAACTAGTAATACGCGTTATACAACTTTGTAAATAAAAAACTCAATATTAATATACAAAAAGAGTGTGTCCCAAAACGTTGTAGGTGGAAAAAATGTTGATCTTACGAACAAGGAAAACAAAATTCCAATTCTTCAATTTTTAAAATTTGACTTTTTAAAATATGTAAGTTAAATAAAAATACGTCTCACTCTTGGTAAAGAAAATAAATAGTTTTCCAAAAAGGCGACGCTTTAGAAAGTCGCCACAATATCTGGAAATTCAATAAAAAAATAGTAGTTCAATTTTACGGGGATATTTTTTCACATCCCCTCATCTCTTTTGTTGGCAATAATTATTAATACCTAAGCAACTCTTGATGTGTGTTTCCTTTTAATGAAACCACAAAAAAACATTTTCCCTCTTGTCGCTAACCGTACATGTATGTTCTTATAATGAGTTCTTAGCTTGGGTTTTATTTCTAGAGAAAACAACTGTTAATACATTGATATAGCGATAAAGATTTTGTTAAAAAATGTACTTATTGGTTATTATTTTATTAACATTTTTTTTTGTTATTCTGACGATCTGACGATGAAACGAATAGTCAAAACCATGGTGAATGAGTTTACAAAAGGTACAAACAACAAAACTTTTAAAAACTTATACCTGTTAACGACATCTATATAAAAATCGCCAAGTTCAAGCTATCCTTGCACAATTAGTGTTCCGTGCGATCAGCCTCCCACTTAACCTGAGCAAAACTCGGCCGCCAGATCTCCGTCCATCTGCCGCGCTACCCAACACCGTATCACGACGCGTATGCGCGGAGATGAGTTGGCCAAATAAAAAAATTTAAAAACGTGTAAAGAAACAAGTTGTTCCTTACCTCGTGAGAAATATTTTTTGTCAAAAAACTTTTCTCTAAAACAAATGGTTCAGCACTTATAAGGAAATAAACCATTAAATTGTTTATAACAATTGACCGCGCCAGAATTTTTCAATCCTGATAATTTTCGTTCAATCTGCACCTAATTCTAAATGTTCATGATATTTTTCAGATTTTTATGAGCAATCCACCTGGTGATAAGGATGGGGGACAGCAATTTTTAAGCGTTTTTCCCGATAAATATTTTAAAAAATGCAATCAAAAATACATTATACAGGGTGATTCACGGTCGATGGTAGGTTAGACGTTTATGGAGAACGGAACGCGGGATTTTTTTGAAAATTTGGCAACGTGGGTAATTAGCTATGCTCTGTCCATCTAAAATATTTTCAGCATTGCGACGTTGCCGCTTCTATCAAAAAGTCCTAGCAACTTTATTTTTTTAAATGGAACACCCCATATATTAATAAATTTTTAGAATCGCTCTTTTATTACAATACTTTTTTGTTAATATTACCCTATACCTATCTCTATCGGTTTTCGAGATAAAAATTAGTTTGTGTTAAATATGGTCCAAAACATGGCCCTAATTACACGTAAGTAAATTAGTGCTCTCAATTCATGGAAAGTTGATATTTTGGCGGTAGTTTAGACAGACCCGATGTATTTATTTTTCACCATGAAATCGACTCCATATCATACAGGGCGTGCTAAGATTACTATTATTTCCGTTGTTCATAAAAGGGGTCAAATGTTCGTTTTTTTAAATGAAACCCCCTGTATATTAATCAATAAATTGAAAGACGAAGAAAAACGCTTTAAGATGGTACATCATATTCCTATACCTAAATCATCAAGTTTTCTTAATAAAAGCGCTTTTTTGTGAAAAAAAAAATAAAGACTTTAATTTTAAGTAACCATGGATATCAAACATCAAAATATCAAACTTACGACATTTTGACGACTGTGTTTAAAAAAATCTCCCAAAATGAACGCAGATAATCATTATTCAAACGAAGTTCTTATGAAATTATTTATTTTACACGGACAATGTGATCAAATCATTGCCAGAACTTGCAGAAAATTTAACCAAATGTATCCTGAATTGACACAAATGAACGAAAGGAAGTTTGTAAGATTACAAAATAATTTCATTAACTATGGCTCAAATTTAAAAGCGCCTCTAACATTACCAAAACCTGTTACTTCAAATGAAGATAATATTGTCAACGTTTTGGCATATTTTTATGCATATCCAGAGGCTTCCATTCGTAGTGCAGAAAAAGATTTGGGTGTATCATATGCTTCAATACAACGAATTTTGGGAAATCACGAAATGCATCCGTTTAAATTTACTAAAGTGCAAGCCCTCAAAGCAGAAGACTTTGAACGTAGAGTGCATTTTTGCGAAACCCTTTTAATACGTATACAAGAGGATCCGGAGTTTTTGTCAAAAATCATTTGGAGCGACGAAGCAAAATTTACAAGGGATGGGATTTTTAATAGAAGAAATAAGCATTTTTGGGCTGATCATAATCCTCACGTGACAAAAGAAATGGGATTTCAAGAAAAATTTGACCTAAATGTTTTTTGTATTTTAAAAAAGCACAAAATTAGCTTTTTTATTTATGATGCCACTTTAAATGCTGAGAGATATCTCGAAATACTAAGGACGACTGTTACCGATTTCGTCGAAAATTTATCTTTAGAGGATTATAGGAATTCGTGGTTTCAACTGGACGGAGCGCCAGCTCATTGCACCCAGGAAGTTTCCAGGGTACTTTATGAAATATTTGACGATCGTTGGTTTAGGCGCTTAGGGCCGTGGGATTGGCCACCGAGATCCCCCGATCTCACGCCGCTTGACTTTTATTTATGGGGTGTTTTAAAAGAAAGAGTGTACAGTACTCCAGTGCCTACCAAAGAAGAACTGCGACGGCGAATAGTTCGGTGTATTGAAGATCTGGATCCCCATGAAATTGAAAAAGCAACTACGAGTCGCGTACAAAAGCACATACTAAAATGTTTAGAATGTAATGGACAACATTTCCAGCATTTATTGTAAAAATTTCTTATTTTGTTTACAGTTTTGTTTTTTGAACCTTCCTAATTTTGTTATTTAATTTATTTTCACATGTTAATGAAATTATTTTGTAATCTTACAAACTTCCTTTCGTTCATTTGTGTCAATTCAGGATACATTTGGTTAAATTTTCTGCAAGTTCTGGCAATGATTTGATCACATTGTCCGTGTAAAATAAATAATTTCATAAGAACTTCGTTTGAATAATGATTATCTGCGTTCATTTTGGGAGATTTTTTTAAACACAGTCGTCAAAATGTCGTAAGTTTGATATTTTGATGTTTGATATCCATGGTTACTTAAAATTAAAGTCTTTATTTTTTTTTTCACAAAAAAGCGCTTTTATTAAGAAAACTTGATGATTTAGGTATAGGAATATGATGTACCATCTTAAAGCGTTTTTCTTCGTCTTTCAATTTATTGATTAATATACAGGGGGTTTCATTTAAAAAAACGAACATTTGACCCCTTTTATGAACAACGGAAATAATAGTAATCTTAGCACGCCCTGTATGATATGGAGTCGATTTCATGGTGAAAAATAAATACATCGGGTCTGTCTAAACTACCGCCAAAATATCAACTTTCCATGAATTGAGAGCACTAATTTACTTACGTGTAATTAGGGCCATGTTTTGGACCATATTTAACACAAACTAATTTTTATCTCGAAAACCGATAGAGATAGGTATAGGGTAATATTAACAAAAAAGTATTGTAATAAAAGAGCGATTCTAAAAATTTATTAATATATGGGGTGTTCCATTTAAAAAAATAAAGTTGCTAGGACTTTTTGATAGAAGCGGCAACGTCGCAATGCTGAAAATATTTTAGATGGACAGAGCATAGCTAATTACCCACGTTGCCAAATTTTCAAAAAAATCCCGCGTTCCGTTCTCCATAAACGTCTAACCTACCATCGACCGTGAATCACCCTGTATATATCGTTGAATTCTTGCTTTAATATGCTTTTATTCGCCACTATACACCAATTTACCCCCCGAAATTAACCCCCTGAATCAAAATTTAACTTTTGTACTTCAGGTCTAGAATTGGGCCCTACAAATGTCAGATTCCAAATTTTTACGTCGAATAGCTTTAGAGAAAATCCCCTGTAACAGACGAACGGACGGACGGACACCGAAGTGATTCCATAAGTGTTCCGTTTCACGGAACACTAAAAACGACAACCAGAATTTTTTTAAACCTACATCATGATAACCTGTTAAAAATAAGAAAGTGGTTTATGTACTTAAGGTGTTTGCTCGAATTTGTACTTCGGGGCATCCACGTATTATGTAAGCAGTCTCGAACCTACAACTATACACGTTGGAGACTGTTAAAGGTGCAATTTTACAACCTGAGCTACCACCGTTCGTGAGATATAAGCGGTGTTGGTACTAATCTTATGATAATGATCAACTTATCTTGAACCGCTCTAAAAATAAACAATTAAATGCAATAAATAGTAACGCATTTTTTGATGGCGAAGTGAAAGCTGTGGCAACACTGTCAGAGAACATGTGCAAATGTAGCGACCGATTAGAGGCCTCCATATTACAGATTTACGATCGTCTCCTAATGGTGGACAAACCGTCTCCAAGTAAGGTTGTCAATTCTTCTTCATTTTATTGGGCGTTCTTTATCATTCAAAATTTACTGATATGACTAATAAAGACGTAGAAACTTTTGAATCTATCAAAAAGTGGCAGTATAGTGTAATCTTAAATTTCTAGTCAAATATTCGACACAGCAAAATATATGATTTCCTAAAAATACTATTAGGATTTAATTAAAATTTAACTTAAGCTAAACATTATAGACCAGATTCTCTAACGCTCGATCGGTCTAATTTGACAACCAAAAGTTTTAACTAAGTTCTATACTATAAACTTGTTTCTGAGTTTCTAAATCATTTAAAAACCAAGCTGAAATGTTAAAGTAACTCATCAGTTCTTAATAATTACCTATTTAAACCTAACTGATCAACTAGAAGATTTTAATTTAAACCAGTACTAAAACCTTGGCTAGTGAATCTGAGCAGAGGTGTTAAAAAATTTAATATTTTGTGCTGAAATTTTTAAAAACTACGTTGCGCGCACTAGCACAATGTTAACAACGTAAACCTAAAATAAAATTTAACATTTTGCTTTTGAAATGATTTTGTTAAGCACATTATTAGAGGAGATACATAAAATGTACAGTAACTTAATTCCCATGCAATATATATATATATATATATATATATATATATATATATATATATATATATATATATATATATATATATATATATATATACATATATATATATATATATATATATATATATATATATATATATATATATATATATA
Organism: Philopedon plagiatum; assembly: GCA_963971165.1. Classification (NCBI taxonomy): domain Eukaryota; kingdom Metazoa; phylum Arthropoda; class Insecta; order Coleoptera; family Curculionidae; genus Philopedon; species Philopedon plagiatum. The sequence goes on along the minus strand of OZ020195.1, from coordinate 29,993,811 downwards.
TATATATATATATATATATATATATATATAAATATATATATATATATATATATATATATATATATATATATATATATATATATATATATATTAAATATGTTCAATAGTTTAGTTAAAATACACCGAAAAGTATTGATGCCAGCTTAATTTGTCACATTTAGTCCGTTCGCACAAACAATTTAATCACGAATTAAACTAATTAGACACTTGCAATGTGACAGCACTTATGTTAACGTCATTGCCAAAACTGACTCTAAACGTCAATTAAATTTACTACTTAATTAAACGTTTTGTGTAATCCGCTGTTAGACTTTTATTTTACATTTTATTGGAAAAAAGTATATTTTAATTTTTCTTTATACATATTAAACGTATTTTTAACACACTGGGGAGATTTGTGTTAACAGATCGCTATATGTCATATCAATCTCAAATAAAATTTGTATAGTGCTATTAGTATTAAGATTATGATATTTAATCTTTTAGGGTATGACCACATACTGTACAGCAGCATGCTAATATGATTCTCATTTGGTTTCAAGTTTATCCTAATTGTTAGAAATACGATTTTCATATTACCATTTAGATCATAATTTGAGGTGACATGACAATCCATTTTCCTTTTTATTTACAGAACTAAGAACCACGGAACAACTTGAAAAGTGCAAAAAAAATTGGCTTGAACATTAAGTATACAAAATGATAAATGACTGCGTTTGTCTTCTCGTGTTGTGTCAGAACGAGGCTACACAATAAATTTCCAAAAGCTTAACAACACATTATACGGGTTATATGAAAACGGTTCAAAATACAAGCACAAAGCCAGTTAATATTCTTATTTTTATGAATGTTCTTCTGTATGTTTTGCAAGATTACATACAAAAAACATAAATTAATCCTTTGTTTTTTATTGCAGCCACACCATTTCGATATGAGATAACAGGCGGTAACATAGGTGGCGCTTTTGCTGTTCAGAATAGTACCGGGGCTATCTATGTAGCCGAAAAGCTAGACTATGAAGCAATAAAAAAGGTAAGGTTAGTTAATTAAAGGACCAAGTATAAAGAGAACAGACCAAAACGATCTGCAAAGTACTTTTTTCTTTTTTTCCTAACAGATGTATTTTCAGCTGTATATCGGGTTTTAATATTACATACAAACAAAATGTTAATTCTTTTGGACTAATGTTCTAAAGCTGCAGTAAAATTTTTAGTTTGTTTTTCATGCTCCAATGAATATACCATTTGGAAATTTTAGCTAAAAACAAATTATTATTTAATTTATTTAAAAAATATACTCTTATCAGCTTCTAGAAACTAACATTCATTACAGTAAGAATTTACATAAAAATAGCATAATATACAATAAGTAATATTTCTCTTACAATTAAAGAAATAGTATCTGAGTTTAAGGAAAAATAAACAATTTTTTTGTAATTCATCTTGCATCTCATGACAACACATTATTGCAATACGCACTAAGCATTTTCAACCAACTTCAAAATAGGAGGTTTCCCTGTATGTACACTGTACAGCCATTGGCAATTTAAACTTTCAGACCTAAAAGGGCTTCCATTAAATGACTGTACGGATGTATGTACTTATGTACATGTTTGTTCGCGATTTTCTCGAAAGTCTTTAAGCTGATCTGTATGCGGTTTAGCTACCTTATAAAGCGGTCCTCCAGAAAAAATTTTAGTATATTATTATAGTAGATGTTGGTCGAGGCTTCGCACCAATGGGTTATTCAATTTGAAAAACTGAAGCGTCAAAATGTACGTAATTGAGAGGCCTTTAAAACAAGGTGTCACTTAACCTAACTTCTCATTTAAGATTTTTAACACGTTCCCTATCAAGTGTATTTGAGCAAACCGTCATATCGGACCAATGGGAAATTTATATATTATTAAACAGTACCATTATTTTTTTGTAAGATTGGTATGCATGGTAATCTTTCTACATTTTTTTTTTCATACGACACATATATGTGACCTTGGTCTATGGTGGGCAATTATGTACTTTAGACCATATGTAAAGAATATAATACTCACAACAAATATTTGGATTTTTTTTATTGTACAAAATTAAAAATTCTTACAACTAAGACCCAAAACCCGAAATTTATAATTCAAACACGAGAATCTACTTGTTTATATGGTTAATTTTGAAACACAGATCAATAAATACATCATTCAGTTGCTTGGCCGTTATCGTTACATCTTTCGCACGTGAAAAAAGTTGCAGTTCTTTTCTTTGGAACATTTATACGGCATCTTAGTCTCTTTTCTAATTTCTTCGGAAAATGTTAAACTAGTTTATGAGCGGTCAAACTAGTAGGCTTGAACAGCTGTTAGGCTCCCTACTCAAGGAAACCCAACCACGCGTCACAGATATATGTTGAGCTTCCCTATGGCCAATGAAACCTCGAATAGGCGCCTACTGTAGACCGCGGCAAACAAAAATTCACTTGAAATTCATTTACATAGTGTCACTAACTACATTAGAAATTAAAATAGCGTCACAATGTACATAATTAAGAGGACTTTCAACAACAACAAGATGTCAATTAACCCATCTTCCCTTTTAAGATTTTTTAAGGAGGTGACTGTGGGGGCTAAGAGGATAATTCTACGACAATTAAAATAACAATGTTACTTCCCCATTCATACTACTAGTACGGTTTTAAGCGTTTTGAAATTTCTCTCTTGGTTCTAAAATAAATTGTGATATAGCCCATTGACTGTTTTTAAATTGTCAACCTGTATATCTCAGTACAGGGTGTCCGGATTTCGTTGTATTTGCGGGTTATCTCTGTTATTAGTAGAGATAGAAGGTTGCGGTTTGCACGTCATGGCGCTACTTTTTTGTGAAACGAAAAATGCCGTAAACAGAATTTTCATTGCTTTCTTTGTTTTCGAGCTAGAGGGTGATTTTGAAAATTTTCCCTTTTTGAGCACCCCTTGTATCTCGGCTATGCCGCATCATATCAAAATAGCAAAAACTGGCTTTTATGTAGAATGTTACGTAGAATGCGATGACGTAGTTAGTTTTTTTCTAAATATTTTAATTTTCGAGTAATGAAGTAAAGTTGTGGTTTTTTAAATGGGACACCCTATATATACATATACTATACTATACATCGTTACATTCCGCTTATCGAGGGCTTTTCAAAAATATATAACACATGATATTTATTTTTCATTGAAGCCGTTAAATCACAACTTTTAATAAAAATGTTAATTTTTATGTAGTAGGCTTTGGCTTACAAAACAATTGACATATTTTAGAAATCTTGTTTGTTAAGTTGTTGATATCATCCATTTTAACAATTTGATATTATGTTATCACCAGTTTTTTTATTATTGACATTTATAGAATTTTTTCAATATCGTTAATTAATTTACTTATAGTTTGTTATATTTGTTGGCACTCATTATATTAATATGGCTGCAAGCGAGACATATAAAAATTTCGAAAAATATGATATGTTAACCTGTTTTATTCAGTGCAATGAAAATAGCGATGAGACGTCACAAATGTAATTTGAAAGGTAAATTAATATTTTATGAGGTATCCTTAGCATCTCTTTCACTTTCAGTATTTTTAGATATCCAGAAAGGCGGCAACCCACCAAAGTCAACAGTAACAGAATTAAAGCTAATCTTGTCAATTCTCGATCATTTTTGAAACCTCGTCTAAAAGCTTATAATAAACCACAGAGAGAAAATGATTAGATTAATGTTTTGGCAACAGTGAAGACAAACGCTAGAAGTTCATATGGGAAACTGTAGAATACTTGAAGACGGAGTAGGAGTGCCAAAATCTAGAGTTCAGGAAATACTAAAAAACATCATTTCAAGCTCTATAAGTCTCAGCTGGTACATAATTTGCATCCCGGAGATACTCAGACGCCTAGATTTTTGTCACTGATATTTACAAAAGATTAAAATAAGCCGACATTTTTACCATAAAATTATATGGTCGGATGAAGCCTATTTTAGCAGCGTAGGAATTTTAAATCGACAAAACAGTAGATACTGGTCGCAGGAAAACGAACACGTATTTTTCCAAGGGAGCGACAGGGCAGATTTGGCTTCAGTTTTTCCTGCTTCATATTGGGGTCTAATAGGGAATTTCATATTTATGAAGGAATCCTAACTGCAAACAGATATCTACATTTCCTGAAAAATATGTTAACGGAAATTCGGGAAGAAGTTCCTTTGGTCCAGTTAAATAATATATTTTTTCAGCTCATAATTCTCACGTTATAATAACTTATCTGGAAAATCACTTTCCTGGTCACTGGATTCGCACAATAAGATAGCCTCCCAGGTCACCTGATTGGTCAGTTCTCGACTTTTTTTGTGAGGTTATTTGGAAAATAAAATATTTCATACCCGGCATCAAACGATAGAAGAATTGCGTAATGCTACTGAAATGGAATTCAGAAATTTGCAAGCACGACCAGTTATCCTTTTAATTGCTTTAGGAAGAATAAAAAAATGTGACAATTTGTGTTCAGAATAACGGAAATCAATTCGAACAATCTCTGTAATGTGTAGGTATACGTTTTACTTCACGGCCTACTATAAAATATTGACATGTTTATTAAAAATTGTGATCCATCGGCTTCAATGAAAAAATAAATATCATGTGTTATATATTTTTGAAAAGCCCTCGATAAGCGGAATGTAACGACGTATAAATATACAGGGTGTCCCATTTAAAAAACTACAACTTTACACCATTACTCGAAAATTATAACATTTAGAAAAAAACTAACTACGTCATCGCATTCTACGTAATATTCTGCATAAAAGGCAGTTTTTACTATTTTGATATAATTGGGCATAGCCGAGATACAAGGGGTGCTCAAAAAGGGAAAATTTTCAAAATCACCCTGTAGCTCAAAAACAAAGAAAGCTATGAAAATTCTGTGCATGGCATTTTTTGTTTCACAAAAAAGTAGCGCCATGGCGTGCAAACCTCAACCTTCTATCTCTACTAATAACTGAGATAACCCGCAAATACAACGAAATCCGGACACCCTGTACAGTAATGAGATTTTGATGTTTTAAGGTTAAGGACTCAGTTAATCGGTAGCAAAAACTAACGTATATGTATATTATCTCTTTAACTTTACACATTAATGAATACTATTTTTTTTTTGTAGGCAGTAGTTTTTCTTTTTACGGCATAACTTTGATTAAGCAACAACTAGTTGATTTCACGGCAGATCGCAACTTTGTTAATATTTTTTACTTTGCAGGCTACAAAATAAAGAAGCTCTTAATGGCTCAAGTTTATCGAAAGAAGTTTAGATTGTGATATTTTACGACAATGTCGTTAACGTATCGTTAAAATCTAGCTCGAATAAAATTGAGTGAAGCCAATTGATATATAAATTTAATACTTTTACGACTTTATTTGGCAACAAATGGAGTAGTGGTGGGATATCTCGAATGAAAAATAATCGATCATTCGATTATTCAAATCACTCGAGATATCTCGAGAAGTCAGCGCGATCATTCGAATGATTTAGAAGAGAGATTATAATATATCGCCTTTCGCCGCTTCGAATGACGAGACGAATGACGAGACGAAATGCGAAATGACGCCGTCGCCGACTCGGCACTCGACGTTGCGTTACCATGCATATTGTCTCGCTCTCGGATGTTTTTTTCATTCGAATGATTGTTTATTTCGAATGATCCTTCGATATCGCTCGAGCATTATTTCATCTCTCGACAACGCATAGTGTTATTAGCATGATTTTAATATTGTCTCGGTCTCGGATGTTTTTTTCATTCGAATGATTGTTTATTTCGAATGATCCTTCGATATCGATCGAGCATTATTTCATCTCTCGACAACGCATAGTGTTATTAGCATGATTTTAATATTGTCTCGGTCTCGGATGTTTTTTTCATTCGAATGATTGTTTATTTCGAATGATCCTTTGATATCGATCGAGCATTATTTCATCTCTCGACAACGCATAGTGTTATTAGCATGGTTTTATGATATATATATATATATATATATATATATATATATATATATATATATATATATATATATATATATATATATATATATATATATATATATATATATATATATATATACAGGGTGTTAGTAAAGTATGTGGCCAAACTTTAGGGTATTATTTCTTACTTAATTTTAAGACAAAACATAGGTCTTAAACGACTTTGTTTTTAATACACGCAGGGTATTGAATTTTTGTAAAAGGTTTTTTCTAAATAACTAGAGGACGCAAATTAGTATAAAGTTAAAATTTGGTGACAATTTTTACCGCATAAAGGGGAATCTTGCTAGTTGCCAAATTTGTTTAAAGAAGTGTTTTTGTTTTCATGGATCTCTTACTTTTTTGTTATTTTTAACAAATTATACTAATAAATAATGTTATGTATAACTTTACATTTTTTGCTTTTATCGAAAACGGCCAATCCAAGCAAAAAAATTCAAGAGATGATTTTTGTGTAGTTTTATTTGCTATATTTTTTGATTCGAATGATTATTTCGAATGATCATTCGATTATTAAATTCATTCGAGAACTAATATTTCGATTATTTAATTCATTCGATTATTCCCCAATCAAACCCAATCAAACCCAATCAAACACTAAAATGGAGTGAAACAATGTCTTGAGCAATTAGAAGTACAATTAGGAAACAATTTTGACATGTTGGAGGTTAATGGTTATTTTATAACAGAAATAAATTTTCCTTTGTAATTCTAATTAATAAAAACACCATTGGTCGGTTCTCCATAAAAAAATTGGATTTGCTTTTAACTAAACAAGATTTCTTTGTAAAAAACTTCTTAATTCCTATACAAATAAAAGATTTTTTTTAGTTAGCAGTTCAGGATTAGAAACCTTGTTAAACGATATACAATACACAATAAAGGAAAGTCCGTCTTGAACAATTGTCTTGATATTAAAATTATGTTGCTTTCTGTGTCGACTATTGCTGCCATGTCTACAGATTGCGGCTCTAGATTTTTATTGCTTGAAGTTGCTAGGCATTGTGTGCACGAATGCTTTTTAAACGCTTGTTAAAAAGCGCTTCGAATACAACTACTTCCGTATTTGTATTCTCACATAAGCGTTTGTTTAAAGTGGCGATTTTTTTATCGATAGCTACATTTTTAACGCCGGGCGGTGTGTGGCAGGAATAATAAAACATAAGAAGATATAATAGGGTGATTGTCCTCTAGCGTATTTTGTACAGTTAAATGGATGAACCCAGTATTGTTTACAGCCAATGATAATAGGTATTTCTGTGAAATTCACTTTACCTCGCCCTAATAGAAAAAACCTAAACGCCCATATAAGACCACATGTAATTCAAAGCTTTTTTTTAACATGGAGCATTTTAACTTGTGTGTTTTACTTTCTGTGCGAACAAGGCCTTACTATCGAGCAGCGTCGGAGAGGAACTAACTCAGAAGCATTCACTCTGATCAGGAAATGAAACTGTTAAAGAGTCTAAAACTTACCGATATAAGTAATCAGGGTTGCAGCTGACTGCGAGTTGTAAGGTCTCGCCTGAGATCAAGAAGTTACAGCTGCTCGGACTGGGTGATTAGAGTAGAGCTGCCGATGTCGGCGTGTAGGATTATCTTAAACTTAAAGATTTACCTCGGGTCTGGAAGTTGATTTGTTGAAGGCTTTGCAACTTACTGATATGAGTGAGAAATGGTATTGCTGGCGCGATAAGAATTTCAAACTGAGGAACTCGCAACTGATCAGTTAAGAACGCTGAAGCCTACATATGTGAGCAATCAGGATGGGACTGCTACCGTATGGCGCTGGCATACCTTAAATTGAAATGTTAGCGAATTGTAGGTTATAGGTTTAAAAAAAATGTGGTTAAATCACTTCTTTACAAGAAGGACCTTAAAATATCACCTTTAAACAGGTTCTGGGCGAACAGAGACAGATATTGTTTATGATTAGCTCAAAAATTGATGGTTGTGGAAAATATGGGAAACTTAACGTTCAGATTCACTAAGAAGGTTTAAGATTTAGTACAGGTTTAAATTAAGATCTTATAAATTAATACGTAAAATTGAGAATAATTTCTCTAAACCACCTGAAAATTCCTTATACTATAAGGGTTTGAACAAATCATGGTAAAACAGCTATTCTCTGGGCTATATGCCCCTCCGAGAGCTGGATTACATACCAAAATTTGCCGTATTTTGACTAACACTGTTAGACAACAAAATACTTGGTTTGACTGCAAGAAACTACCAGGAAGAAGGAAGCTTTTTCTTTAGTTACCTGCACACCGGTTTCGAACTCTTAGTTCTCATCAGTACAGGATAAACGAACATACCTACCTTCCGAAACAGCATATCCTTAAAGCTAACTCTGTCTGGTATGAAATCCAGCGCTCGGAGAGGCATATAGCCCGGAGAATAGCTGTTTTACCATGATTTGTTCAAACCCTTATAGTATAAGGAATTTTCAGGTGGTTTAGAGAAATTATTCTCAATTTTACATATTTATTTATATGTACCCCTGACAAGTAGACTTCTTTCATTGCTTTAATAATTTTACCTCACGGTAAATTCTACTGCGACTGCTTGAAACTGCTAATGGATGGCGCTGCCTGTGTTATACTGCTTATGCAGTTCGACAGAGTTAGCTTTAGGGATATGCTGTTTCGGAAGGTAGGTATGTTCGTTTATCCTGTACTGATGAGAACTAAGAGTTCGAAACCGGTATGCAGGTAACGACATCCTAACTAAAGAAAAAGCTTTCTTCTTCCTAGTAGTTTCTTGCAGTCAAACCAAGTATTTTGTTGTCTAACAGTGTGAGTCAAAATACGGCAAATTTTGGTATGTAATCCAGCGCTCGGAGGGGCATATAGCCCGGAGAATAGCTGTTTTACCATGATTTGTTCAAACCCTTATAGTATAAGGAATTTTCAGGTGGTTTAGGGAACTTATTCTCAATTTTACGTATTTATTTATATGTACCCCTGACAAGTAGACTTCTTTCATTACTTTAAGATCTTATAGTTGATCAGTTGTGTTTTGACAGGTTTTTGTCATCTCTTTGTTAATAAGACAGGCGGCTAGCGACCAACATCTCCACTTTGACATCCACATGGCGCGCATGCACCAAGTTTCAAAATCTATTAGTTTTTTGCTCGGAACCAAAAAAAAACCAAAAATGATCCTTAGCAAACCGAAAACTGAGCAAACCTGTCCAAGAACGTATTTCTCAATTCCATGGCCACAAGAAGATATTATATTATTTCTCAAACAAAACATAACATAATTTTTAGGTTAAGGTACCTAGACACGATTAATTTTTTGCTCGGGACCTAAAAAAGACAAAACAAAATTTTTATCGAAGAAGAATTGCTAACCCATTTCCAATACACCTTTTAGAGCCGATTTCCTAATTTTTTATAATATTTTAAATGACAAAAATAAAAAAAAGATGCAACCAAGCACGGATTCGAACCAACACCATTTACATTTCACTCTTATATTGTATTTTACAGATTTCTTGGTACAATATTTACAGCAAGGTGCATATTCACCAGGAAGAAGCAACTAAGGGGCTGGTTGGGGCAGTTGTTAGCCCTAGGGGAAGAATTTAAGTGCGTGACGGTTTATTCCGGCTCCATCCGCAGAGATCTTTTAGAGCCATTGGTATTAACAACCCCAGAAGGGAAATATATATATATGTATATATATATATATATATATATATATATATATATATATATATATATATATATATATATATATATATATATATATATATATATATATATATATACAGTGACCGGCAAAAAGTTGGACAAATATGGGAAAATTTTTTATTATTGGAATATTGAAAAAACTTTTTATGCCGATTGTCTCTGCATGATGGGTAACCTAAAAATTCATTTTGACATTTGTTACGTGATTACTCGTTTGCCGGCAAAATTGAAAAAAATATATATTGTCATGGAAAACTGGTATTAGGTGACAAGATATTGAAAAAAGTTATTAGAAAAAAGTGTTTAGATTTTAATTTTATACTCCTTGGCAAAGTCTGGAGCCAAAATTTAAAAAAAAAAAATATTTTACATTTTTTGAAAAAAAATGTACAATATTAGTTTCATATTCCCATGAATTTAATAAAAATGTGTTAAATGATCGAAAACCAAGGTAATAACCTATTATCTCAACATTTTTGTTATTACTTAAAAGTTTTATTTGATAAAATTTAAAATTTAGCTTTTTTCCATGTACTTGGGTGTGGCCAGGCCCTGTATCTGGCAACCATATTTACCATTTATAGTTACTTCTGGAACAATATGCTTACGAAAGACCGTTTGCTCTAATTTTGAAGAAATTTTAACGTGTCTACCAAAATGGTTGCCAGATACAGGGCCTGGCCACACCCAAGTACATGGAAAAAAGCTAAAATTTAGATTTTATCAAATAAAACTTTTAAGTGATAACAAAAATGTTGAGATAATAGGTTATTACCTTGGTTTTCGATCATTTAACACATTTTATTAAATTCATGGGAATATGAAACTAATATTGTACATTTTTTTTCAAAAAATGTAAAATATTTTTTTTTAATTTTGGCTCCAGACTTTGCCAAGGAGTATAAAATTAAAATCTAAACACTTTTTTCTAATAACTTTTTTCAATATCTTGTCACCTAATACCAGTTTTCCATGACAATATATATTTTTTTCAATTTTGCCGGCAAACGAGTAATCACGTAACAAATGTCAAAATGAATTTTTAGGTTACCCATCATGCAGAGACAATCGGCATAAAAAGTTTTTTTAATATTCAAATAATAAAAATTTTTCCCATATGTGTCCAACTTTTTGCCGGTCACTGTATATATATATATATATATATATATATATATATATATATATATATATATATATATATATATTTATTTTATTTTTTATTTATTTATTTAATATTTAATATTACAATTTACAATAGTTGCACAAAATACATCTTAAGTCCATACAATGTAAAATTAGTGATATTGAAATGGTACCTAAGTAATAGAATTACTTGTGATGTACCTGAGTCCCATATCTGTTGTTACATGTTATACCTTTTGTTTATACATAAAATTGTGTGCTGATTACCTAACATTCCTGGTGAATAGAATAAACAATGTTTATTTGAAGATTTTTTTGAAAAGTTTAAAGTTACGTGACAAATGTCTTCTACATTCTGACTTGAATTTATTTGTGCTTTGTATAGTTTTTATTTTTGCCGGTATCAAATTATATATTTTAGGCCCCAAGTAGGCAATGCTCTTCAGATTAATGTTATTGTAATTTACAGGGATAACCGCGTCATTATTCATTCTAGCACGAGTGTGGTATTGGTGGTTAACAGTGTTCTCAAATGACAGATTTCCGCGAACGAACGCTGCCACTGTAATCATATACAAAGTTCTCACATTACAAATGTCCTCTGAAAAAAGCAATTCTGTAGGATAAAGTCTATTTCTCCTATACATAACTTTCAATATACACTTTTGGGTAATGTTCAATCTGTGTAGGGCACTGTCATACAGTCCCCCCCAGACCAAGATCCCATAAGGAATCAAAGACTCAACAAGGCCCTTATAAACCATGATAAGTGTCTTTACATTCAAGATACCTCTGAGAATACGAAATTTGTGAATCAATACGCGAATCTTGTCAGACAGATACTCAATATGGGGGTGCCATTTCAAGTATCTGTCCACCATCACTCCAAGATACTTAGTTTGCAAGACCTCATCCACTTGCTGATCGTCAACCCTGATACTCGAGAAAACAGGTCTGTTAGCACTTGTTAAGGAGAACGCGATATAATTTGTTTTTTTTAAATTAAGAGATAATTTAAAGCTTTCCAGCCATGTTTTAGTGGTCTTTAATCCATTTATCATTCTATCTTTCACCTCTCGCCAAGTGTCCCCGCTGAAAACCAGCACGGTATCATCCGCGTAGGATACCACAGAACCCTCCATGTCAAGCGATAATAAGCAGTTTATATAAGTTATAAACAAAATAGGACCAAGGACCGTGCCCTGTGGGACTCCGACTCTTACAATATGTTTGTCGCTTAAAACACCATTGACTTTTACAATTTGGTGTCTCTCGGCAAGGTAGTCCTTTAGCAGTTTCCACACAGTTCCCCTGGCTCCATAATGCCATAAGACATCAAGAAGCTTGTCATGGGGAACCGTGTCGAACGCTTTTGCCAAATCCAAGAATATGGCGGCACACTTCCTTCCCCTATTCAAATTGTTTGTGATTTCAGATGTTAATTTATATAAAGCGTCCTCCGTGCCACGGCCCGGCAGAAAACCGTACTGGTTCTCAGACAAAATGTTGCCATTTCTAAAAAATGTAAATAGTCTATCTTTTACGCACTTTTCAAACAATTTTGCGAAATTACTAATCAGACTGATAGGTCGATAATTGCTTATCAAAGATTTTGAACCATTCTTGTAAATTGGCGTGATAATTGATATTTTAAAATGAGAAGGTACGGTTCCTGTTACAAAAGCTCTATTAATTATATGTAGTAATGGTTTCATGATAACATTGTGAGTTTGTTTTATTAATTTTGATGATATTCCGTCGAGGCCCGGCGAGCTTGCATCCTTTAAAGAAGAAATATGTTTAATCAATTCATTCTCGCGGACAGGAGATAGGAACATTGAGTTTGGAAGTGGATGATTGATCTTTATTGGATTTTTAGGCGTTGGGATTTTTTCAGCCATTTTAGTTCCGATACTCGCAAAGTAATTGTTACAGTGATTAGCCAAATCTACATCATTTTCGACATAGTCACCCTGGTCATTTTTTATTTTTAAAGTGTTCGTTATAGGTTTATTCTCGTAAGTAGCATTTTGAATTATTTCGTATAATTTTTTTATGTTACCTTTATTGTTATTTATTTGATTTTTATAGAATTCATTTTTCCATTTTTCAATTATTTTATTTAAGTTGTTTCGATATTTTTTATACTCAATTTCCAATCGAACGCTATGATTTTGCAACAACCGCCTTTTCATTTTATCTCTGTGCTTAATAGATATTATAATACCATTTGTAATCCATTCCTTGATCTTCCTGTACTGTTTATATTTTACAAAGTATTCACAGGTTGCTTTACTCCTTAATTCGTTAAAAGTTTTAATAAAATTGGACGTTGAGGTTTCTGGATTTGAATCATTCAAGACGTGAGACCAGTCTTGTATATTCAAAGACGTTATGAATTTTCCGAGATTAAGTTTAGTTTTTTTTAGTTCATTTTGACTACTGTCATTTTGACTTTTATTATTTGAGACAACATTAAGCATTACTGGTCTATGATCTGTCATATGGGTGTCCAAAATATATGACTCTAGACACAGATGATTAGTTCTTAGATTCTGATTAACAAAAATGTGATCAAGGCATATATATATATATATATATATATATATATATATATATATATATATATATATATATATACATAATTTTTAATACTATTATTTTTTGTTCGTTTTTGCTGGAAAAGGGTTAAAAAAACAGCTTCAATTTCAGGTACTATGTAGCTAAGTTTCCAGTCAGAAGAATTGGTTATTTACAGACTCTTGCTCTCGTTCATTTACTCTCTCTCTCTCTCTCTCTCACTCACAAGTTGATTCTTTACCTCTGAACTACGTGGCTGATGCTAGAAAATCGGTAAACTTGTTAACAAGTTCATCATGTACTTCTATTTTTGAGGTTATGTATTTACGATGCGCGTGCATGCGAGCATGGTAGATGTCAAATTGGAGGTGTTGGTCGCTAGCCGCTTTAGTTAATAAGTCGTCATTAAAAACTTGTGAATTATTCTGATATCTCAGCGATTTGCTTGGTCTACAAAAGATTTTCATCCTCAAGTTTCTAAATAAAATCTGCGCAATATTTCGGAATAATCTTATTTTTACTAGACAGAGACATTTAATAATGCTATGTTTTCAGTATGCGGGGCGTTCAAAATAAATATGCTTCAATATTGTTACCTATACAACGTCGTGGCGTGTTAAGTACAGATGTTACATGTCACATTTGGTATTTGCTAAATATCAATAAGTGTCTGGAAAAAGTAAATAGATTAAAATAAATAAACTAAGAAAGTTCGGCTATGCTATAAATTTATTAGAAAATGAAAAAGTGTTTTATTCCATAGCATTTCATATATTTTGTTTTTGTGTTGTTCGATATTACCCTATGATGTACAAAAACAAACAAGACATGTGGATCAAAAACATTAAAAAACAAAATAATAAGCAGTATATTTCTGGAAAATAGATAGTTTTCCTTATCCGTGTTAACTTTGACTATAGCATGTCATTTAATTTTAATAGTTAATTTGCCTACTTGAGGAAAATTGCATAGGTGTAGGTACACTTGATTTTTTACTTTCAAATATAATGAGAAATATCAACTATTCCCCTGAATGGATAAATTATTATTAGAGAACCAAAATCCAGTTCACTTACATTGGAATAGTTTTTAATATTTCTTATTTACTATTTCTTAGTATTTCAAAAAATAGTTTTTGCACTTAGTAAACTGTGGTAGAATTACTTAATTGTGTTATATAAGTTACGAGCAGATGCCGCCCGCGGTTTCGCCCGCGTTTTTTTTTAGGTTCCTCCACTTAATAAGGGTAATAAAGGTATTGACAATTTTTGAGCAATCCACTTATTCTGGGTTGTAACTTGAACCCCACACCAAATTGCAACCCTCTAGAACGTCTAGAATCTAGTGGCAGAACATTTTCAGACATATACCTAGCTACCATACATGCATGCACTGTGCTCACCTACATTCACATAGTTATATATGTATATATACCTACAGCGTGTCTTCGGAAGTTCTTACCATATGGAAATTTTTTTTATTTTTGATTTTACGAAAAAAAGTGCCTCTTTATAAAAAGTTCTGCATCGTGAGAAATTAGCATTTCCATTCAAAAATTTGATTTAGTACATACAGGGTGGCTCAAAAATGTAAAAGACCTAATACACGTGAAGCTAAAAAAACATAAAATCGTTATTTAAAGGTAAACTGCCACTGCAAATGTGCTAGAATTAACTTATTTATGTTAGTAAATTAGGTTTGGAACATACAGGAGGTCCCAAAATTAAAATTAATTTTTTTTATCGCCTTTATAAAAAAAGTATATCTTCATAAAAAGTTCTACATTGTGAAAAAAGAGCATGGTTATTCAAAAATTTTATATAGGACATACAGGTGGCAAAATAATATAAATTTAAATTGTGACTTTTAGCTGTTTAAGCCACCCTGTATTGTCCTACATCAAGTTTATAAATAACCATGCTCCTTTTTACAAGGTAGAATTTTTATGAAGATACTTATACTTTTTTTGTAAAGTTGATAATAATTTTATTTTTAGGACTCCTGTATGTTCCAAGCCTAATTCACTAACATACAAAAAAAGTTAACCCTAGCACATTTACAGTGGCAGTTTACCTTTAAATAACGATTTTGTGTCTTTTTAGCTTCACGTGGATTGGGACTTTTACATTTTTGAGCCACCCTGTATGTCCAAGATCAAATTTTGGAATGACGATGCTATTTTCTCATGATGCAGAACTTTTTATAAAGAGGCACTTTTTTTCATAAAATCAATAATAAAAATTTTTACCATATGGTAAGAACTTCCGAAGACACGCTGTTATATATATATATATATATATATATATATATATATATATATATATATATATATATATATATATATATAAACGCACTAAGTGCTTCGACAGTATCTACATTTTAGCTTACAACAAGTGATGATGGAGATGATGGTTTGAGTGGGTTCAGTGTTCGTAGTATAATATCAGCGATAGAGTTTTTTTTTACAATCCGTCGGCTCATCGGCCGTTAACCACACTTTGTATGGTTATTTTTTACATAATATTGTTTTCGATTCTTTCTCACACATGCGGTAAATAGTTGCGAGGTGTTGAATCAGTAGGTAATTTCCATTGCGGAACAAACTTTTTCGAAAATTTTCGAAAAGGCGCTTTTTTAACTGTTGTAAATGGTATATTACATGCACTCATCATAAAAACCAATTCGCAAAGAAATTGCACATAAGAGTTTTGGCCTTGTTTATTATTTTTGTGTTTTACTATTTGTATGGTTTGTGCACATCTGTCTTTTCCAGCACAGAAGTTCTTTGTTACATACTAAATACATCACGTGTGATCCCGTGAATTGTAAATCCTGAAAACCCGTCAGAACTTTTTACTACCCACACGACGTAAGGGCTTCTTACATTTTGTGTTAGCCATAATAACTTTATTATAATGTATGTACACCCGCAAATAAAACAATCCAGGTGCTGCCACACAATACACCTGCTCTTGAACCAGAAAACATATTAGATACCCTCTGTAAAAACCACGATACACTTACAACGGTATGCTACGTTGTGACGTCACTTCGAGAAAAAATCTTAAATTGACTAGGCGCTTACCTGAGCAAATGAAATATGACAATGATATTTTAATAAACGTCAACTCAACACCTATCCGACAATAAACTGACCTGTAATAATATTTTGACAAACGTAAACTCAACACACTACCCAACAATAAACTCACCTGTTCTTATGTACAAGGGGTGCAAGCGTCTAGTCAATTTAGGATTTTCCCTCGAAGTGTCGTCATAGCGTAGCATACCGTTGTAAGTGTATCGTGGTAAAAACGTTAATTGTTACCGGGCGGCAGTGTTGCCAAATGCTGGCAACACTGCCGTGCGGTCTTCAGTACGTCATACGTGGTCACACCACGGAACCAGTCGCCACGCGATACGACGACGCCAACACGCGATGCCCTGGACGATGCCGATGGCACGCCCCTTCAATCGTACCTGCTATTTGAAAAGATGCCACACACGCACACGTTCGCTATGCGGTAAATTGCAAGGGATCTTCCACTGTCTTTTAGTTATTTTACCACAACGTTTCACCTGGTAAACATCTACAGTCGTCTTCAGGTGCATATTATACAATTTTTATCTGATGATGACTGGAAATGTTTATCAGTTGAAACGTTGTGATACAATACATAAAGACAATAAAAGTCCAAAATACATCTCTCATTTAGATTTAAACGGCTGTTGAACAATTTGGGACCCACCTACACCAATACCCTAAAACTTGCACCTTTTGTGGGTTAGACCATTTCTGCATAACACGATTCACTTCGTTACATAATGTAAATAATTTTCCATACTCGATAAGCCAGATGCCTACGCTATTTATGAGGGATCTGTTTGATAGACATCCTACGCCCCCTCTATCTTGATGCTGCTGAAAGCGAATTAGGAATGCGTCTATTGCCTGAATTGCATAATAAATAAGTTTTTTGTATTATTTTGCTTTTTAAAATACCCCTAAACCTTAATGATAAATTATTTTTCAGTTAATAGCTTTATTTTCAATAGGCAGATCATGATAAATAGTGATATTAACTTATCCCATAAAACTGAATTTATGTCACGTATTTGCATCAATACGACCCAAATCATAAACCAAAATACCACTTTATATGCTCATTGCTCATGCACTTTTCGTAATATAGTGATTGTGTACATAAAATAGCCATAAAATGACATTTTATTAAGATAAAAGCAATGATATCTCCCAATAATACAAAATAAACTTAAAATTCACTGAAAAGACACGCACTAAAAAGTATAGATTTTTGATATAAGATCCATATGATATGATCTTGTATTACAAATAAAAAACAAATTAAAATAATTTTATTATAAGCAGTGGCGGTTGGTGAAATTTCAAAGTTGTTTATCTCTGTTCATACTTACAGGACCCGTACCAAATTTGGGGGTTTTAATAGTGAGCCCACTGGAAATGTTTTGGTAAAAAAAAAACATTTTGTAATTTGCGAAAAAAAGTTAAATTTTTGGTGCGCCCCTACCAAGGAAAAAATGAACACGTCTAGGTATTTGATTTCTTTTTTTTTCTAAACAAATTTTACATCATTTTGTCGACAGTTTTTAAATTTTGAGAGAAAAAAATGTGTTAGTAGAAAGTTATAGTCATTTGAATTTTTTTAAGCCTAAAATATAATTTTACAAAAAATTCAAATGACTATAACTTTCTCCTAACACATTTTTTTCTCTCGAAATTTAAAACCTGTCGACAAAATGATGTAAAATTTGTTTAGACAAAAAAGAAGACAAATACCTAGACGTGTTCATTTTTTTCTTGGGTGGGGCGCACCAAAAATTTAACTTTTTTTCGCAAATTACAAAATGTTTTTTTTTCTTTACCAAAACATTCCCAGTGGGCTCACTATTAAAACCCCCAAATTTGGTACGGGTCCTGTAAGTATGAACAGAGATAAACAACTTTGAAATTTCACCAACCGCCACTGATTATAAGTGTATAGATACATTAATAAAATGTCTGGAATAATACATTGCATTTTCCTACAAGGAAGGACAAAACTGGTCAGGACTGATAAAAATGCTAAATAATTAATAATCATCAATTTTAATTAAACAGTCCATAATTATTTTACTTCGATTAGAATTAAATACAAATATCAGTTTTTTGATTTTTGCTATATTATTTTACCAAATGATGTCATGGTCTAAAAGTCGCCATAATTTAGTAAGTACATTAAGGCCTCCTATTAATAAATTCGTCACCAATAACTTACGTTTTACCTTCAGTATTAGCAAAAGTTTATATTAAAAGAAACCCAATTTTCTTGATGAAGTGAACCAGGTGTTCAATTAAATTATACTGATCGTCTACTTGTCTACTAAATCGCTATATTGAAATTTCTTTTGTGCTAGCAGAGGACAGAAAATTGAAGCACGTCTACGCTAGATGCCTAGACGTGCTTCAGTTTCCTGCGTTATGTTCAGTTCATTTAAGTTTAGCCATATATATATATATATATATATATATATATATATATATATATATATATATATATATATATATATATATATATATATATATATATATATCAATATACAGTGATGGGCAGCTTTACGCAGCATATGGGAAAAATTTGTATTGTTAAATTTCAACAAATACCGATATTGGCAACTGTTTGTGCATCATAAGAAACCCGAAAATTCATCAACAGTGGCGTTCGTCTTTAGAGGTTTGGCGGGAAATTTAAAAAAATCAAAAATTATAAAGCAAAAATGACCTTAAATGAAAATATATCAAAATTTTTTATTAAGAAATATGGTTTAGAATTAAATTATAAAGACGTACACAAATTTTAAAATCAATTGAATAAAAAATAAGAAATACTTGTTTTTGTGAAATTAAAAATTTGTCAATACTCATAATGCAATTTTTGGTGCAAAATAATATTAACTGAACTAAAATAATTACTTCAAATCACGTTCCCTAAAATTATACTTTTTAGTTGCCTTTCCTAATATGAAAAAGAAAATTGTTTAATTCTGACTGATACTCCATTGCTGCATAACGAAATATTTTATGGCCTTTGCATGCTAGACCCCTTAGATCAATTTATTATTAATAAAAGGGCATACATGTTTCTGTTTTTTCATACAGCTTTATTATTCTGATTAAATGAGTGCAAGAAACCAAAATCCTTGCCCTAGTTATGAATGCTTCTTAGTTAAAAATATTTACGTCGGGTTGCACAAACAATTTAATCACGAATTAAACTAACAAGACACTTGTAATGTGACAGCACTTATGCTAACGTCATTGCCAAGTATGACTCTAAACGTCAATTAAAATTACTACTTCATTAAAAGTTTTGTGCAACCCGCTGTTAATGTATTGTATATATCTTACAAGTTGTTGCAAATTTATATACGTATAGATATGCAGGATTGTAGTTAGATGCGTTTAGATAAATATATTCTGTATATCGTAAAAATAACGTTGAGGATAAAATCGAGAAACTGTTTCCATGTTAGAAAACAATTAAGAAAAATGTAAACATTGCATCGTTAAACGAACCGGTCCTGGAATAAAATATTAATCATAAAGAAGCTACTTGTAAAATATATCAACAGTAACCATACATATTAAAGCAAAATGATGGTAAAAGGGAGAAGATAAAATTAAGAGAGAACAAGAATGGGACTCAGGACTGTAATAAAATTCTAATCATATTTTAGTAGGCCAATATGCATATAAAAATATAAAGATAATAACAAAGTATCAGTCTGTGTGAAATTGTAGACTAGCTAATATGTTTGACGAAATATTTGATGATGCTCGTGCTGAAATTTAGCTGTTAGACCGGAATATAAATCATTTCATTTTTAGCCAGAGAATATTGCGGCAGGCAGGTATTAAAGTTACGGGAGTAAAAAAGAATAGTTTTTTGAAACAAAAAGAAAAATAAATTACTTTTAAAGTAACGAATCTCGATGCAAACCGACACAAGTCCGCTACTTAAATTTATCTGAGATTAAAAACTTTTCAATATTTATACTGGGAATTAATAAGCTGTGTTCGCACTCGAGATTCAGAATGTGAAGGGGTATTTTTTATCGATTTGTTTTCATAATATATGGAGCGATTCAGAATAATTAAATTAAACTTTATGGTTGTTAATGGGATGACACATTTCATAACACGAGGTAAGATATCGTAACTCTTTAGTTTGTACCAATATTCAAAACCACTGAATTTTTTTTTAAAAAGTACAATTTCTAGAACTTCCAGCTATTCCAGAACGACAAATTATTTTCCCTGAAAAAAGCAGCGCGTTTAAGATATTTGATGTTTTAAGAGCAATAGTTTTTCTTATTATTAATAATTGTCTTTTTAAAAATTAAAGCTGTTTGTTACAGTTTTTTTTTATAATGAATTTATTTAACTTCTGTTTTACTTCTGTTATCTAAAAAAAATAATTTCTTTTACTGGCGTATTAAATCAAGTAACTGTCTTTTCCTCTAGTAACCATGCAAACAAAAATAATTTAAATGTTTTGCGGTTTTTAGAACATTTTATTATCAAATTCTCACAGAAAAATAATAATAAACAAAAAAGAAATGAACATTAATGCTTAAAGAAAGTTTCTGTGAATATGGCCCCTTCATTATCTTAAATTTTTTATCGGAATATGTCCTTTAAATTTAAAACAGCTATGGTATATCACCATTTAATAAGAGAATATTTTAAAAACTACCAAACCTATTGTTGTTGGCATAGTTACTAAAAGAAAAGGTAGCTGCTTTATTTAATACGAATATTGTATGTATGATTGTGGCGGATTCATACTTAAAAGATTTAATATTTGGGTTTTACGCCAGGAAAATTAATATTTAAAAAAAAATAAAAGTCACTGCGTTTAATACAAAAAACAAATCCTGAAAAATGAAATGTTCTGTACACTGTCATTGACTTAATTATAAAAAGTATGCCTGACCCTAATCTATCTCTAATGTAGTATGTTCTGACTAAAACCTAATCTGAATAAAATAATTTTTCTGACGTTTCGAGACCTAATATCTAATCTCGTTATCTAAGAATCTAATAAATTCATACTAACTAAATTAAAAATGAACTAAGTAATTATAAAAAATAATTAAAAAAGGATACAAGAGTTTTCTGATTGAATTCTTCTGATTTTTTGAAAATATATCTCTTCATTCTTTTATCCAGGTATTTCAGAACAAATCCAAAGAATAGGTAAACATTTTAACGTCAGAACAATTTTTAAAACACGTAATACCATTGGATCTCTTGTAACTTAATGCAGATCAAGCTTCTAAAAGTGTTATTTATGAAATACCATGTCAATGTGCTAAATTTCATATAGGTGAAACATCCAGGCCGGTTAGTGTTAGGTATAAAGAACGTCAGGATTTAATAAGGCGTCGCGAATTTTTTAAAAGTAAATTAGGTGAACACGTTTGGGAAACAGGTCATAGGATAGAGTGGAATAATTCTAAAATTTTATCTGGAGAAACATTCCCTAATAGGCGTAAATTAATTGAAAGCGTTACTATTAAAATTAAAAAATTATTTTATTCAGATTAGGTTTTAGACAGAATATATACTACATTAGAGATAGATTAGGGTCAGGTATACTTTTTATAATTAAAAGTCACTGACGGTGTACAGAACATTTCTTTTTTCAGGATTTGTTTTTTGTATTAAACGCAGTGACTTTTATTATTTTTCTAATATATTAATTTTCCTTAACAGTAGAGTGGCGTAAAACCCAAATAATAAATCTTTTAATTATTTAATACCCCAGTAAAGGAAATCTTTTTTTTTTGGATAACAATAGTAATTTACGTTACAACACCGGAAAGTAAGTCCTGGAAGCTTGGAGAGACCTGAAAAATTCTTTCCGGTCATGTGACGTACAATATTTTTTTACAACCGACACTACGATAAAACTCAATTTTTTATTATTTGTTTTTAATAAATTTCCTAACAAATACTAGGTACAACTACAAACAATAATAACTAACTAAATAAATTATTCTGTAATATTTATGTTAAATGTACAACTGTGAACGGTCAACATTTAAAAGGACGATGTCCCTGAAATGCTGGGAATTGTCACATTTTTTGTCAATAAAATATAACTGTATTTAAAACTGTAACGAAAACAAACATTTTCCGTCTATGTAAGGTATTTGAAATGAATTATACCACAAAAATTTGAATAATAGATCAATACTAATATGTAATATAAAATATGCAAGCCCTTTTTGACATTTTTGATTTACATGCTCTTAGACTGTTTCCGCAAACATTCCTTATACATCTCAGATCGATCTTATCAAAATTTGCACCGGATCGTTTTGGGCTTTAAAGAAAACAAGTAACCAAATAGTTTTTATTTTTTCAAAACGCATCTCTTTTGAAAGTAACATTTTTCGAAAAACAGTTTTTTCGAAAACGGATTAACGAAATTTTTCAAAAATATCTTCTTGCAAACTCATATTTCGAGCATTTTACATTTTTTAAAACATATCCTGATAGCTTTTTCAAAGATGCATTTAGGAAAACGGATTTATGAAATATTTTTAAAATATTTACTCGAAAACACGTATTTCGAAAGTAAATTTTTTCAGAAAAGTCTTTAAAAAATAATTTTTAAATATATGTTTTCTTAAACAGTATTTACAAAAGTATTACAAACTCTAATAGCTTGGAAAACATTAATGAAAAAGGCGAAAAAAGATCCTGAACAAACCCAAACGAACATTTTTGGGTTTGATCAGGTTTCCTTGGCTTCGGTATGTTACTTTCTCGTAAATTACTTTTTTAAAAAGCCGTTGCTTAAAAAAGTTAATACCCGAAAAAATTTAACGAGAAATATGCTCTCTGAAAAAATGCCTTTTTGAAAAGTGCTTTAAAAAAAATTGAAAAATGGGTTTTAGGAAAATTGTACTATCGTTAGTATATACCAAATTAGCAGAAGGTATAAATAAAGAATTCAGCTACCAGTAAAAAAGGAACTATCTTCGAAATCATCTGAATTTATTGGAATAAACCTAAGAAGTTAGTGGATAGACAACGATTATTGTGGGGATCAAAAGTAGCTGGACATACCGGATATGATAAGGAGATTATATCAATTATGGAAGAGCTTCGGGAGGAAGGAATAATAATATATTAAGTTTTGCAATTGGTTGCCATCATAAGACATGCAACATTATAATATGGATCCTAGCCAAGGAAAAATTAAAGTCATGTATTACATGTGAATTACATAGGACAGCAAGAAAAAATTTTGTTAGAAGACGTACAGTCATAAAAGGATACGGAGATTTGTGGCAAAGTGATCTGACGGAAATGCAGCAATATGCTACTGACAATGAAATTTATCCATATGATTGGCCATACTATAAATAACATTGGAATCTCTGATCGCTCTACAATGTAAATAATGGTATCTCATCTTTGTTTCTAAATGTATCATTTGTAATCATCAGAGCTCTCCATGATTCTGGTCAATGGAACATCTTGCATCACCAAGGAGTTCCATAATGCTAATTAACTTTTAACCGTCCGGAATTTTGTTGTAATGTTTTAAAAGGCAGATCGCTCTGCGCTTTGAATTATATTTCGTTAACTCGATAATAGTACTGAGTTCGCAAAAAACCTTTTGACCAACACATAAATATTTTTGAAAGAGTTTTGATTGGGTAACAGTAGCTAGTAAATTTTTGTTATTTACATGTTACACAGTAGTTGCGAAAAGCGACAAACGATTCTGTTTGCCGATGGGCACTCAGCCTAGAAAATTTTTTTCAAAACCCAAGCAAACCCAAGCGATTTTTGGCATAACGCAGAAGAACATACCCCTATTGTTAATGGTGTCCATTACTGAAAATTTAAGCAAAAAACAAAAAATACCATCGCCAGCGAACAACTAACAATAGGGAATATGCATATAACCCAAATAAATCTGAAATATAGTTTTTTATATTCTCTACATAAATTAAATGTTTATGGCGGTTGCTGTTATCCATTTATTTTGATCTATATTAACAAAAAATAATGATTTTCCACTGCAAATTTTCTCGCGAATTTAAAAACTTGTAAAACGTGATAAAATTGGCTGTCATCAAAAGTGAATTTATGACTCATAATCAGTACATGGCGAATTCCAGTATTATAGGATCATCCAAAAATCAATAAAAATGGCATTTACTGCGTAACTCATCCAATGAAATATCCCTGCACTTAAAGTCGAAGGTTCCTAAAACCTTAGTCATGTATATTTCAAGCCGAAATCGGTCCAGGGACCTTTCAATTTTGCAAAAAACTGTAATTTTTGCGAAATTTTGACACACCATATGTATATCTTAATAATTTCGAGCAAATAAACTGCAATTCTTTGTTTTCATGCAATCTTCGAAAATTCGAAAATTCATAAATTTTCAAATTTTGCATGTCCCCGATGCAATTAAACCTATTTTATTTATAACTTTGACGAAAGAATAAGCGATTTAAATTAGAGGGAGGTATTCTTAGATAATTAACGGATAAAAAATGTCGGTTAAAAATAGGATTTGTCGGAAAAAAAATTAAAGAAAATCCGGTTTTTACCCCTTAAAATTTAAGGGGTAAAGACCGGGGTCATAGTATGTTACATCAGAATTGCTTTTTCTATATACTACCAAAGAAAATAATATTATTTGATACTACCCTATGAGTCCCTACACCCAACATACTATTCAAATTTATAATAGCGGCTTCATAACGTTTGGGACCGCGTTCAGATAATGAATCTCTCATATATACATCGCGAAAGCGTCGCATTTTCATTTTTAGGGCACACTTTTCCATATCAATATTGGATAGTGGTCTTTGAGGTAGGGATTCTATCAGTTTTTTGATTTCTTATTGTTGCCGTTGTTTATAAATAATCTTAAACCTGTGCGATATGGTTTCAAATATTCCATTTCCACTCGAACTTATATGTAAGCCAGTACCTATTTTTTCTGCAGTCGACTTTTTTACTGCTTTTACGGCCACGCACAATCCCAGCTAATGAATACAGCTAATGAACCTAAAGTCGATAGTCCTGCAAATATTGGTATTAATGGTAATGTTCCCCCAGTTTTTGGAACTGAAATAATTCTAGGCATGCGAATTTTTCGTTTGCCACCAGCTATGCTTAAGCATTATTATTTTTTTAAGCATTATCTTTCTCGGTAAGTTCCTTCCCACCAGCTTTTAACAATTCTACTGGAACAGGTCGTCTAATAGATGATCCAAAAGCTACTTTGTGTAATCGCTAGTATTTTCCGACGCCTTTACCTCTGGAAAGTTTAGTGTGGTGGCGGTGAAAGCGACGCTTACCTCTAATGGATACTTTTCTTGATGTTGATGATGATAATACACCATACCAAAACGCTGTTTCGCTTTCATAATGTTGGTTACCAACTATTACGCAAATAAGCTAAGTCGTGTTTTTTCCAGGCAACATCTGAAGAATAAATTCCTTGGTCACCTCTTGCCACACGTTTTACTACTTTCGTCCCAGGCCCACAAAAATGATAGCCTGGAATGTGTAATTCGAATTGTAGCTTATTAATTACTGAATTAACAATATCGTTCCCAGTCTTACTTGATAAACGAAACCGTCTATTTCGTTTGACGAGCGACATCTGAATGATAATTTACGTGAAAGGTCAGTATAAAATATGGATCTTATTAAAATGCGTATCGTCAATCCTAAACCAAAATTTCCCGTCGATAATCTCGACGTAAAGGTTGGATTTGGACAGGAACAGAAATTATTTAATAGACGTCTCCCTTTGCTACTATCCTCTATTCGTGGATTATTAATAGGACCTTCGAAGTGTGGAAACACAAATGTTATGATTTCGCTTCTTACTCACCCCTCGTGACTGCGTTTCGAAAATGTTTATATCTACTCAAAGTCGCTCTATCAACCAAAATATGAATATAATATTTAAAGATTTTATCACCAATCAAAGGCCTTGGCTACTACGCTTTTAGCGATGCAAATAACATTGTGGAACCGTCAGATGCCAAACTAAATTCTATATTTATTTTTGATGATGTTATGTGTGTGAACACGTTATGAGATCGTATTTTAGCATGGCACGTCATAAAATGTGGCGCTAACGTATTTTCGTGTTCCTAATCAGATACGAGTGTCCAAAAATCACAGTTTCGAGCACTCACTGACTGACTGATAGATCATCATTCAATCGAGCTAGAGCTTTAAATTTGGAACATAAACTGTGTTTAAGGTGATAATTATGAGAAAAATAAAAAATCAATAAAAATCCAACATGGTGGAAAATCCAATATGACGGGGTTCAGTTGTTTAGTTTACCCATTTCTGATTGAGGGTTCAATATCGAAGTACAAAACATGTCCAAAATTGTACATCCATAAGCACTAAAATAAATGAATATCCAGTGGACTATTCAAAAATGTCCATGGACGTACTGGCTACATTATGGACAAATTTTGACCTTCCAGTGGACGTCTTGTGCTATCTGGCTATATCTAATTTACCCCGTACAATTTTGTTCGATATTTATAAACGTGATGGATGAATGGTGTTTTTTAAATGTAGATCTGCATTTAAAATTTAGTCAAAGGGTCTAGCCGGTTAACTATATGAAAAGTGCCCCAAGGTCGTTTCCATGTCCTTACCTCGTAAATTATTGTTCTTTGACAGAAACATTTTTACACCAAATGTCAAACCCCTCCCGTCAGTAATGAGGGAGATATAGGGGTGGCAACCCTTAACTTATAAAATTCATTATCTTTAAAACTATTTGAGATAGGTATCTCAATGAAATTTTAACTGTGAATATAATTTTTTCAGATTCTTATCTCATTAATAAACGGTAAAATTCGTTCAGATTCACTAAGAAAGTTTAAGATTTAGTACTGGCTTAAATTAAGATCTTCTAGTTGATCAGTTATGTTTTGACAAGTTTTTGTCCTGTCATTGTTAATAAGTCGTCATTAAAAACTTATGAATTATTCTGATATTTCAGCGATTTAGTTGGTTTCCAAATGATTTTCGTCTTGAAACGAGTTGCTGTAATAAATTTAGTTTTATTATTGTCGAAAGTACGTACTAAAATTTCCCTTTTCTTTATAATTTTGCGAAAAAGCTCAGAAATGAATTAATAGTATAAAACTTAGTTGTCTTATTCTTACACTTGTCAGTTTAAAACTTTTGGTTGTCAAATTAGACCGGACTAGCGTTGAAGAATCTGGAAAAATGTTTCAGTTTTAGGGGTGGTTTATCATACTTACCCCCGGAGTGACACCAACTAAAAAAAATTGGTATAATCGTCTATTCTCTAATAATAACTTAAAAAAATTACACAAAGCTCGAATAGGTGGAACATTGTTAAAAAAAAATCAAAATCAATGTGACATATAAAATGAAGCATATATTTTGGCGAATTAATGTAAGTATAGGTCGTACAAATGTAGGAATCGGGAATAACACATTGATTTTTATTTTTTTAAACAATGTTCCACCTATTCGAGCTTTGCGAAATTTTTTTTTGTGTTATTACTAGAGAATAGACGATTATACTAATTTTTTTTTAGTTGGTGTCACTCCGAGGGTAAGTGTGATAAACCACCCCTAAAAATTAAACATCTTGTTTTTTACCATTAATTAATGAGATAAAAATCTGAAAAAGTCAATAAATAACTATGCACAGTTAAAATTTCATTGAAATATGTCAAATAGTTTTAAAGATAATGAATTTTTAAGTTAAAGATTGCCACCCCCATATCTCCCTCATTACTGAGAGGAGGGGTAGGAAATTGGGTGTAAAAATGTATCCGTCAAAGAACAATAATTTACGAGGTAAGAACCTGGAAACGACGTTGGGGCACTTTTCATATAGTTAACCGGCTAGACCCTTTACTTCATAAATTAGAGTATGTCAAAAAAAAATCATTCTTTTGATATTTTCTTGCTCAGACTAACCATTTTTGAAATATATCTGCCCCTTTAATTCAGAAAAAATTATCATATAAATTAGAATATTTACAAGTGGAAATCCGCTCTTTAATTTATTATTTAAATTGTGAGTTAGATTTTAAAATAAATTAACATTCAAAAACATGTGTATTTATAAATGTCAACTGCGTGGAGTGGAATTTTCTTAAGCTTTCTAGTTAAAAATATTTTGTGCAAACAATTCTTTTCACAGGAGCCTGCTGCGAATACTTGGTCGTATTGAGGACAAATTTTAATATACCTTTTGCCGTATAAATTTGTCCTGAACAGTGGTGGCTCGTGAAGTATTAAACTGGGTATTCAACTCGGTGGTTATTCAAGAAAAATACGAAGAGAAATATTGCAAAATAATGCATGCCAGTTTAAGCTTATCTATGTAAAAAGTTCACTCTCCTGTTCTTCATTTTTGCAAAAATATCAATTACGCTATTAAAATTTAAAATCTGGTACTGCATTTTAATCAAAATAACCTCGAAAATAACCTACTACCACTACTAGCCGTCTGGGCTCCCGCGCATGTCACCATTCGATCAGCTGACTACTGATATGATTCAGGTGCATTCTGCAATGCACACCAGAACGCTAAAATTTGCATTATTTTGATACGACCATGTTTTGTCCCACGCGCCGGACTCCTCTGTCTCCAATACACGGTCTTTGCCGATACTCTCGGCGTCAGTTCTGATATTGAACGCACTAGAGCTCGTATTAATGTTAATGTTAGACGGTGAAAGAAAAGAGCTTGACTGTTATAAAAATACAAACATCTATTATACTATACGATATCCATTTGGTTTTGAGAATGATGACAGAAAAAACAATTGGACAAGAATTAACCCTATTGGTCAGTTCCATGGACCGTTTACACCAGAACATATTTTAGTGATCACACTATTCATCTTTTCTTTCCTGATAATCACGGAGGAATCAGATTTCTTTCTATCCGTGTTGGCGAAAGTGCATTAGACAAAGACAATTAAAAAAAGGATTTGTTCAAATTTTTATCGTACATTTCTTTGCTTGTGGAAGTATTGCTGGTTATATACTTCGAAAGATGAGTCATCGCAAAATTCTTTTTTTCCTGATAAAATCCCAACGGAATCCGGTTTCTTTCTATCCTTGTTAGCAAAAGGGGCATTAGTAAAAGACAAATAAAAACGATGTTATTGCCGATAAAAAAGAATAATCAAACAACATTTCATCAAAGGCGGCTTTGTTTGTGCGCAAGTATTTCTGGTTGCCTATTGTGAAAGTTTAATCGGAGTTGTCATTAAAAATAATTTTCTCACCCTGACAAAATACTTACGGAAGTTTTATGATTTTATAGCTAAAGACCTTTGTTTTTACTGAACACAAACAGCATTATTTGCAAAAATCTCGTTTTTATTAAACAAAAACAGCGTCAGCATAGCCACATTAACCTTATTATTTTATAGCATTTAAAGTTGTTTCCTACCCAAATAACAATACTACCTCTAACCAACAATTTGCACTAAAAGGATCGGAGGAAAAGTATTTAAACAAATAAAGCAAAATTTCAAAAATGAGTAGATATTTTTATTAGGATAAACAATTTATAATAAGGTTAAAAAATATTCCCTATTCTCCGATATATAATGAAAATGGATCTATAATATAGCCTACCTGCGGACAGTGATGTTTGTGTAAGTTAAAGACGCGATAAAAATTGTTTAATCGAATATACCAAGTAGTTTCACAATTTTTAACTGTAAATGTTGAGCCTTAGTTCCAGAAGGATAGATACACTTTGTAATGGCACTGTGACTTCTGCTTTAAACTGAAACCAAACGCTTCTAGGGCGCAATTTTCACTACTTTCTCAATAACTAAAGAAACCTTCTGTAATGCCCACTATTCTCAACTTTATATCGGGTCGGTGTTCCTGTTACTCATTCCCATAATGCCCGGTCCAAGTAATGTAAAGAAGAACAAATATGTACCTTGCGTAATATTTCAATAGTTGTTAGTCAGTCCCAGATTCATAGAACACAGGAATTTAAGCTGCTTATACTTTATATAAACGTTTTAAGTATATTTTTACACTACAAAAACAACTTATATTATGGGACAGGCTTCAAATAATATGTCGTATTAATCTTTCACATAACCTAATTTCTACCAGCTTTAAACATTTTACGAGTATGTGAGAGAAAGAAGACGAGAGAGAAAAAATGAGAGAGAAAGAACATGAGAGAGAGACATAATTGATCTCTTCGTTGTAAAATGGGTTTCTGTCATCATTCTCAAAAGTAAATGGATATGGTACAGTAAAAGTAAATGTAAAATTGGAAATTATAATCAAAAAATTAAAACAAATTATGGTCGATGTGTAATAGTATAATAGTATAGTTATAAGGGATAGAAAACCATCTTTTTGCGTTGATTTTTAGGGTGTTCACTGCACAATTGATCCTATATAAAAACCGCCACTGGTCTTGAAATAAAAACCAGATGAAGTACCAAAATATCACTTTTGGGATAATCTAGTTATATATCTATACAAGGAAATAAAGAATAAGATAAATCCAACCAAAATAGACTGATTCAACCAAATAAGGGGGTCCAAGAGGAATAACGATATAATCAAGTTGAATCAGTCGTGTGAAATTATTAATCATCCATATTGTGTTAACAGGGTAAATCCAGCCTTATATTGAAACAATTTAAACTGTCCAAATGAAACATCACAATAAATATAATGTTAAATTTACCATACTATTACCTGAAGTCTACATACCATCTTAAAGTTTCTAGAAAATGATTTTGTTGAAATAACTTAACGAGCGAAATTCACACTAGTATTACCTTAAATTTACTCAAATCAGATTGCTTTTAGCAAAAATAATTTTATGTTTACGTTAAATTTACCATATATTTAGATGTCTTCAATTATCTTACCATGCTTTAGTATTTTTAACATATTTTTTCGTTAAAATAACTTTATGTGTAAGTTTGATTTACAATACAGTATTTGTAATACACTTAGCAAGCATATATTAATAAATAATATTGACTGACAATTTAAAAATAATTAATAACAATATTAATAATAATAATATTAATGATAATACATCTATTATTCGAAAAAAACTACAAAAAACAACTTTACAAATCGGTCAAGTGTTGAATTAGTGTTCCGTGCCATCAGCCCCCCACTTAACCTGAGCAAGCCTCCTCCGATCTCCGCCCATCTGCCGCGCTACCCCCGCCGACGCGACGCACAGTGGTCGTCTGAGCGAATCTGAGAGATCGAAATTATGTTGACTTAAAATATGTAAATTTAGCACAGAAAACCCACCTTTTAGGGTTAGACAAGTAAAATTAATCAAACACAAAATTGAGGGTTAGGAAATTTATATAAAAAAAAATTCAAAAAGGACACTGAAAATCTTCTTCGTAGTCTGTTTTCGGTGATAAACTTTAAAAATATCTTCAATTTCTCTAACGAAACTGGTTTGGCCCTTCCAGACTCTATATAGTTCCTGGCGTGGGATGCCGTCATACGAAACTGAAACAATTTTTTTTTTAAGAAATTGCGCGAAGTAGCACACAAAATGGATATCAGTGACAAGCCTAAATATCAACAGTCATGCTCGTTTAGAAACTTTAACGGAGAAAGCGGGAGCACGTTTTTTCTGGTCTAACAAACTTCATTCAAACTTTCGTAATTTTAGTATGTCATACATATGTATCTTAAGCACATATATGAGCACAATATTTAGCTTAAGTTAGGTTTATCAGGTAGGTACTTACCTATATTAGGTGTATCCATAGCGAGAACTTTAAATTTGAATGCACAAACACAATCAATAACACTTATTGCTAGGTAACGACTGGCGCCTTACGCCACGCTTTTCTAAAACACTGGATTTCTTCCTGCTCTCGGTCGGTCGGTTAAGCGAACCTCGATTGAATCATTATTGTTATGTGTTACATGATCAATAAGGTCGCTTATAATGTAGCTTAAAGACGTATAGATCACTTAAGGTTTTTCGCATTTCGATCTCTCAGATTGGCTCAGAGAACCACTGTGCGACGGTACCAACGCCGGTATTACATCGCGTATGCGCGGACCTAAATGAACTAAATTAAAAATTTTGAAAAACGTGTAAGAACAAAAGTTGTTTCTTACATCGTGAAAATATTTTTTGTTGAAAAACTTTTCCTCTAAAACTGGTTCAGCAGTTATAAGGAAATAAACAATTAAATTGTTTATAACAATTGATCGCGCTAGAATTTTTCAATCCTGATAATTACCTTTCAATCTACACCTAATTCTCAATGTTCATGATTTTTTTCAGATTTCTCTGAGCGATCCTTCTGGTGATAATGTTGGGGGGCAGCAATTTTGAAGCGTTTTTCCTGAAAAATGTCTAAAAAATGCATAAAAAATACATCATATCGTCTGAATGCGTGCTTCAATAGATTTTCATTTGATACCATACACGATACCCTTCAAAATTTTTTTTTCAAATTTACCCCCCAAATTAACTCTCAAAATAAAAATTTACCTTTTAATACTGAACGTCTATAATTGGGCCACCACTCTATCTCTGTGTTTAAGTTTAACGTTCAATAGTTTCAGAGAAAATCACCTGTGACAGACGGACGGACGGACGGACACCGAAGTGATTCCATAAGTGTTCCACTTCACGGAACACTAAAAAAGGAATAAAAGCCCGATAGGCAGTGTTCAGATTCTAATGATGGAATATGGAGTCCAGACGAACACCTACCACTTTCTGATTGAGTTAATAAAAGTTTTATAATAATATTATATAGGGAAGTCAATAATAATTAATTACTGTTGTAAAATGAGTTTTCTCCAGTTGAAAGTAAGTACGACGCTGATGTACATTATGGTC
Organism: Philopedon plagiatum; assembly: GCA_963971165.1. Classification (NCBI taxonomy): domain Eukaryota; kingdom Metazoa; phylum Arthropoda; class Insecta; order Coleoptera; family Curculionidae; genus Philopedon; species Philopedon plagiatum. The sequence continues at coordinate 29,960,365 of OZ020195.1, read as the reverse complement.
TATTTACACTTAAAATACGGACGATTGAAAAACATCTCATGGCAGTGTTTTTCACTGTTTCAGTGAAGTAAACATATTATAAATAATTATTTTTTTCCTGATTTGGGGAAATATTTAAACTTCTGATATTAAAGGTATTACATAACGATTTGCTTTTTATATGCTATTGGCGATAACAAAATTCCTTTACCACTTTTTCATTGCTTGTACAGATAATGGGTTGTCAACTTGAGTATGTAATCTTTGAAGGTGGAGAATTAATTCTCCAGCCAAATTTACGTCAATTTTTCTTAAAACAGAGAAGTCAGCTAGCAAAATGCGATAATATACGCCATTTTAAATTATTTTTTCCTTAAGAAATATTATTGCAAGTTGAAAGTAGTGGGGCCCTAATTAACCCCTTTTTGTAGGTACTTGTAAATTCAAAAATCAACAAAATGCAATAGAGCCAGACAGAATCAGGCTTACTTCTATTTTATTAAAATTAAGTTTATCTGCTTGTATCACTTATTAAGAAATTGTGATCTCGTTATAATTATTTTATTTATTTATTTATTTATTTATTTATTTATTTATTTATTTATTTATTCAAAATTCATTTAGTTTACATAACTGGGATATACCATGTCACAAAATAATAATATTAGTCTAAAGAAACATTACTGCACCTAGGTATGCAATACCTGTGTGTGCAAATCAATCAGCGACAGGATACAAAGTAAAAGTAAAATAAAAGTAAAAAATATCAATACTAATACTAAGAAAAATCAATACATAAAAGCAATATGCAAATTACAACACACACACATACCACTAATGGGCACACATACTCACACCTACACACACACACTATATAGGGGTGTCAGAAAGATAGGAGAATTAGGGCTAGACTTGAAATTCCGAACTGCCAAAGAAGTTAAACAGTATTCAAATAACATTACGTGAGGATTTGTTTATTTACCATTAAACAATTGAAGGAACTGATCAAGATTTTCATGGACATAAGTCTTGGTCCTGGTTTTAAAGATTAAATTAGATGTTGCGTTTCTTAAGTTTAAAGGTAGGAAATTATAGCATTTGGGTGCCAGATAATTGATAAATCTTTGATTAATATTACGTTTACTAGACGGAAATGTCAACAACTGATTTCTCTGGCTTCTGGGATTATAGGGATTGCTCACAATGACTTTCTTGGTATCCTTAAACACAAATATACTGGTCATTATTAGATATAATGATCGAATATTCACTATGTCTTTAGTGTATAATAGATTTGTTGGATAAAGCCTGGGCTTCTTATAAATTACACGAAGTATGCCATTCTGGGTTACGTTTAATGACTCTAAAGCGCCATTGTAGAGACCACCCCAAATTAATAGGCCATATCTAACGATCTGCTCAAACAGGGACTTATAAACCCTTATAATCGCTCTGTGACTTAAGATTTCTCTTAGGAGATAAAATTTATGAACAAGGTATCTTGTTTTACTGCATAAATATGAAATATGGGTTTCCCATTTTAAATGATTGTCAATCATGATGCCAAGGTATTTCGTGGTTTGTACTTCTTTAATAGGGGAATCAAACAAATCTATTTCAATATCCGAAAAATCCGGTCTTTTTGCTTCAGTAATAGAGAAAGCCATGTAATTTGTTTTATCTATGTTCAGAGATAGTTTAAATGAATCGAAAAACTCTTTACTTTTATTAGTGAAGCGACCATTTTTTCTTTGGCTTCAGCCCAAGTTCGGGCAACAAACAGTAGGGCCGAATCATCAGCGTAAGCAATAACGGCGCCATCAATGTTTAGGTGGAACACAGAATCAATATATTCATTGAACAGAATGGGCCCTAGAACCATGCCCTGCGGTACCCCAATCTGAACAATCCCCGGCTCACTGAGAGCGTCACCAATCCTAACGTGTTGGGTACGTTCCGAAAGATAATCACGGCAAATGTCCAACACAATACCTCTCACGCCATACCTCTCCAGAACTTGAAGAAGTATGTCGTGGGATACCGTGTCAAACGCCTTGGCAAGGTCCAGAAACACCGCAGCACAAACATTACCGCGATCCAGACCTTCAGTAATCTTACCGATCAGTGCATACAAGGCATCCGTTGTGCACATCCCCTCCCTAAATCCAAACTGACTTGAACTAATAGTATTACTCATTTCAAAGAATTGAGTCAGTCGATTTTTGGCTTTTTTCGAAAATTTTGCCCAGATTTGATATAACACTGATAGGGCGATAATTACCCGGTGTTGTCTTGCTTCCAGATTTATGTATAGGGATCACGACCGAGGTTTTAAATTTACTAGGCACTATTCCAGTTTTAAAGATTAAGTTTATTATATGTTTTAGTGGTTCTATCAGATATGGATGTAATGACTTTATGACTAGAGATGAGATCTCATCAAGCCCGGGGGCACAATTGTTTTTTAAACTGTTAATGGATTGAGTTACTTCTGCCGAGGTTACAGGTCTTAAGTACATAGAATGACTGGACTGATACGACATTCTGAATGGCTCTGCCGGCTCCTCGATTTTACTTGACATTTTTTTCCCGATATTAATAAAATAGTTATTAAAACAATTAGCTATATCTTTTGAATCTGTCAAGACTTGCTTATTTTCGGATTCGATTTGCAGGGGTAAAACATTTTTTTTTGCGTCTCGTTAGTGGCCTGGGATATTAATTTATAAATTTTTTTGATATCATTACCAGCGTCTTGAATCTTTTCCTTGTAATATGAACTCTTTGTCTTTGTTATTAATTTATTTAAATTATTTCGATATTCCTTGTACAGCTGAATTTCTTGGGGGCTAGAATTTAGGGTTAGTTTTTTTTTTCATTTTATCGCGTGCTTTTATTGAGTTAATGATTCCATATGTGATCCAGGGTTTTATTTTTTTTATTCCACCACCAAGCTGTACAGTTACTTTTGACTTATTGACAATTGTGTTAAGTTTATTAATCAAGGAATCTGCAGCACTCTCAGAATTTTCTATCGCAAGGATTGAGGTCCAATCAACCTGTGAAGCAAGCTGTTTAATTATATTATAGTCAATTTTAACAATAACAGGCTTATCGGTTTGTGAATTTTATTTCAACAATTTCCATTACCATTATTGAAACAAATTATATATATATATATATATATATATATATATATATATATATATATATATATATATATATATATATATATATATGCCAGTATTTTTTATGATCTATTTATTTTAGTAAACATCATAGCGCCATTGTCGTAATTATTGGGATTCTTTTTATACTTGTCTTTATCAAAAGTTCCACAAATTCCACAAATGACACAACTTCCATAGGTTTGTTACAGGAAATCAACATTTCCGAAACCATCTTTTTGAAGTGGATTTGTTAACAAAGCCAATGTTGGCGCACCTGTGTCCTTGCATTTTTGTTTCGAATTAAGTATTTTTATTTTAAAAAGACTACATATATTATATGCAGAATACCTTCGACTGTAGACAAAGGAGCTTTGTTTAATTTATATATTTTTGCTAAAGCACCGTTTACAATAACACCTCTGCTGAGTAAAACTTTATTTTTAGTTTTTTCTGCACCAGACCCTCAATGATTTATTTTTAATAAAACACGAAAGGAAGTATCATTACAAATTTGTTCCATAGACACGAAATTCTTGAAGCACACACGAAAAAAATTGCGACCGAATATAACAACTGCGTTGTTCACGAGACAGATACAAACTGAAGTAGGCTGAAATGCAAGTAAAATTTTATTAGTCCAATTTAAAATAGTTCTTATTGGAAAGTGTGCAATCATACTGAATATTAGGGCCCAGTCCTGTTTACTTCTTTTAAATATCGTGTTTTTATTACAGCAGGTGTGAAGAACATTTTATTGCATTGACAATGAAGAAACGGAATATGAAGAGATAAAGAAAGCAGTATTTGGTGCAAATAAAAACTTGCATAAAATACATCCCTCTTTTATACCCCTTAAAACTTACGTCCATGCGGCCATTACTTACTTTTTTTTTATAAAAATGTAACCAAATATTGTTTCTACAATAAAGGTAAAACTGCAAGTTTTTTAAATATTACAGTCCAGTCCTGTTTACGGCTCTTGAAAATTATTGGACTTTTATTATAGCAGGTACCAACAGCGTTTTAGTAGAATCAATAAGGCAACGAAATATTGTGAAACGGACTTTACCAAGCGCCTTTTATCGTATTTGTTCAATTTATTACTATTTGACACTTATTCCTGTTTTTGTTTATGTACTTTTCAATTTATATTTTATCAATTTAAGGCCCCAGGTGTAAAACTAGATCCGCTTTAAAGTTAAAACTTTGTGGTAAAGTTTAAAAGGTTAAAACTAAAAGAGCTAAAAATGTATACTTGCTTTAATAAAAAATACATATACAATATAGTTCAAAAAAATTATAACAAATTTTATTGCATGGCCACTGAAACTTCTAGTTCACCAATTGTTTTGTAGCAAAATTATGTAGTTAATATTTGGCTCAATGTATCGATATTTTTAACACAGTCCTATTCGCATATATTTAATGTAGCCAATTCCTACCGCGATCATTTGTTTATCTTTGTGACGAACATTCTCTGTGCGTTTAGAGTTAAAATAATCTTCGTTAAAAATATTTATTCTAAGGGATTATACAAATTTTAAAAAATATAACAAGGACAACCAATTAATATTGTTGTCCTGGAATTGTTTTTTAATCAAACCGCAGTTAAAATTTTCCTTGTTGTCGCTCCAGCAGGCTCTGGAGCTTAAAATTTTTACTTGTTTGCACTGTTAGAAAAACAGCGGATAATATTTTTATACTATGCAAAATATCAATATACACTTTAGCCATTAATAACTTTTTACCTGTTGCATATATTTAATTAGTTTTTGGGGGGTGTTAGGGCAGGTGGGCTGGTATGTTCTTTCTAGGACTTCCAATTTTGGTTAAAAATTTTGAGATAGGACTGGACTTACGGGACTTTTCTAAAATGCTGCATTTAACCTCGTTGCAAAAGAAATCGGATTTACCTGACGCTTTGAGGGGATGGTTTTAGTTTTCTTGTCGATATTTGAAGGTATCGAGTGCGGAGTATCGAGTAGATACTATTCTGCACCGCGCTATAACGCGAACAAAAAAGTGAATATTGGGTTCGTGGTTGTCTTGCCAAGGCAAGATCGTCCATTTTACTTTGGCTGCTAGCTCAAGGTGGTAGGGGTGAACATTCCCTATGCCATGTAGGGGCCCTCGCGGATTTCGGGGTGCCACCACGTAGTTTTCTCCCGGGGGTTTGCCCATCTTACGTTTGTTTGGCTGTCAATGCCGTAGTTTGGCTATGGATGCCGTTTTTTCTAGAAGAATCTCGTTATTATGGATCTAAGCCGTAAAGGTTAGCAGACATACGTTAGGGTGTTTTTCACTGCGAGACATTATCTTCCCACTGGAAGTATCTCAGTCTCAATACTAGTTCTCAGTACTACCTCTCAATCTCATCTGTATCTCATTCTTACTTAGAGGGAGTCTTAACTTTTTCTCAACGGTGAGGATTAACACGCCCAGGCCGTCATAGCCTTGGGCCTGGATATCTCCAACGGGGGACAGCAGCACTCCTTCAGGCAACCTCTGTCTTTTTATTTTTTACATACCTTTAGTTTATGCCTTATTTTGCGCATTTTGCGTCACAGTTCAAATGAAGACATTATTTTTTAAATATATGAATGAAGTCTACCTGTCAGGGGTATAAATAAATATGCAAAAATTGAGAATCATTCTCCAAACCACCTGAAAATTCCTTATACAATAAGGATTTCAACAACTCGTGGTAAAACAGCTATTCTCCGGGCTATATGCCCCTCCGAGCGCTGAATTACATACCAAAATTTGCCGTATTTTATTCTAACACAGTTAGATAATAAAATACTTGTTTTGAATGCAGGAAACTACTAGGAAGAAGGAAGTTTTTCTTTAGTTAGGATGTCGTCACCTGCAGACCGGTTTCGAACTCTTTGGTTCTCATCAGTACAGGATAGACGATCATACCAACCTTCCGAAAAAGTAATTCCTTAAAGCTACAATGTCGTACTGCATAAGCAGTGAGACACAGGCAGCGCCATCCATTAGCAGTTTCAACCAGTCGGAGTAGAGTTTACCGTAAGGTAAAATTTTTCAATATATGAATGAAGTCTACCTGTCAGGGGTACATATAAATATACCAAAATTGAGAATCATTCTCAGTTTTGCTACCGTAAATTCAAACGATCGGCATAATCTTGTTTTTGTTTTGATTTGATTCGCAACCGAGAACAGTTCCAAATCCAAAAATTGATTAGCCCAGATCAGTACGTCTAACGTTCTGGTCTATAAATATATTTTAAATTTTATATAAAATAAACTACACTGAAAAAACATTGTGGAACATTTCACTACAATTGTGTACCTTTTTCCAACAATTTGTTCTCAAAAACGTCCAAGACCAATTTGTAGCAAAATTTGCTACAATTGTATGAAAATATATAAAAACTGTTGTAACTAATAATCCAATTAGAGTAAATTGCTCTACAAAGACTTTGCTACAATTTTGTGTGAATAAAAGTCCAAACGATTTTTTCAGTGTATATTATATGCTAATAATAGGTTCGGCTACCTGTATATACTGTAGAATATAAAGCTTATATTGCCTGTTTTCACACTTAAGATTCCTTAATTAATTAGAATTAATAAGAGCAAATAAAATTTAAGAAACTCCTAACCACTATCGCATCTTCTTAATAATATTTAACAAAATATATTTTTGTAGTATGAATTACAACTGGAAGCATCAAACAGTCAGAATAGAAACTACACCACGGTTATTATTAATGTAAAGGACACAAACGATAATCCACCAGTTTTTGAAAGACAGACATACAAAACACAAATTAATGAAGAGGAAAATGTAAACCTGCCAAAACGTATCCTCAAGGTGAGTAATTACATAAGCTGGATTGTCTTAATTCAATGTTTAAAAATGTGAATGATTATTTATCTATGATAAACATATTTAATGATATCTACTAAGAAAAATTTTACTTTATCGCTTCAAGAAAATGATTCTCAACCCATTTTACTTTCGTCCATCGCAAAGAGGACTTCGTGGGAAAATCACGGCCGAGATTTCTTCAGATCTTTACGTTTTGGGGTCCCTAGATCTCAAATAACATTGTTTTCCATTTTGTTCACTCTGTCAGTCTGTCTGTTGGCGCGAAAACTTAAAAACTACTTGACTTAAAGTAATGAAATTTTGCATATACTATATTATATTGGGCTTAAATACACTATCTCGAAACCCACTAAAGTTCCGGTAAAAAATATATACAAGCACCTCCAGAGATTAATTTATACTTTTGGTTATCTAAACGCAAAGGTGACGCATGCTACAGAAGTCATATTTAGTATATAAATAGTACTTGCACGGTTGTTAGAAATAAATGCACTTTCGTTCCCCAAATGCAAGGTAAACAACTTAAAAAAAAATTAAATTTTGTCTGCTGTTGCTCTAATTGCAGCTCTACTTAACTGATACTAATATTACTTATTCACTAGTTTTATTTTGCACAAGTATTATCAAAATTGGTACATATATTTGTATTTATATAGGGTGTGCATTTTAAATTGTAAAAAAATACTTTTCAGTTGCTGCTTAAACTCAAGAACGTAAATTTGAAAAAGGTATTTTGATTTACCTACCTAAAGCTTTTAGTGAAGGTTTAGATTTTGCTTACAATACAGGGTGGGAACATAAAAAAACTGTTTAGTCTTGTTTTGCCTTAGAACAGAGTTGCCGAATACGCGGCTCATTATAATGTAGGCCGCAACCCTTGGCTGCACTACTGTACCTACCATTCATTTAATTTATTTACCTTAACTTACTACTCATTAAACCTACTTTAACCTACAATTCATTTGACCAAATTAACTTATTATTCCTTCTATGACCCTGGTCATCCAATTTAAACTTGATTTCTACCTCCAAAAATTTGAATCACGTCAAGATTTCGAGAAAAATAAAAAGAATAGGCGAACAGTCCTTTTGGCACTCTGATCCCTTTCTAATTTCCCAATGTGACGTGCTATTATAATAAAGATCTACGACTGCTCAAATTTAAAGTCAAGACTAATAGTTTTCAATACAAATATTCTTGTTTTCAACAAAATGCATTGGGTAGTATATATATATATATATATATATATATATATATATATATATATATATATATATATATATATATATATATATATATATATATATATATGTATAGGGTGATCACGTATAATCTTAACTTTTTTTATTTAAAAATTAAAAATATGGTTATACAAGGTTTTCAAAGTAATATTTTCAAGGGGGTCGAATATCATTTTAGTTCTATTTATATACAGGGGTAATCAAAATGTTATATATTTTTAAATGGGAATTCCTGTATGTTAACTGATTTTCCAATTCTACGTCAAATTCTGAAAGTAATAATTTATGTAATATATGCTATACCCAAATTGAACCGTTTTCGAGTTATTGACATTTGAAAATTGGACCCAGTATTCCAAATATCGAATATTATAAGAATAAAAGAAAGAATAAAAGAAAATCGAGATTGCTGTGGAAAACAAAGAACCGATAACCCGTGTCACTTATTAATTAATGCCAACAAACTAGTCCGAGATTTGACAAGTGTTCACCGTAAACTTAAAAATGCCTTATTAAACAGCCAATTTGAATAGCATATATTAAAAATAATTGTAATGTAAGGATTGGCACAACTAGAGATCCGGAGAAATAATGTCCGGACGCATATTCCAGACAAAAAACTTTTAGAAAAATATACGCCTAATTTCAACAAAACTCAAATTTGCATAGGAAGAAAAAGCATGTTCCAAGAGATGACGAATCTACTTTTTCGACAAGTGGAATGAAACACATAGAGCAAGAGCCCGCGACGGCCAGGCCTTAGTTAAATAATAAAATCTAAAAGTTTCTCTGTGTATGTCCACTATACAGGTAAGAACGATCCCAGGCTATGAAACTTGGGTCGCGGTCGCTTTGGCAGGTAACAGGTAGTAAAGGTGTGTAAAATTGTGTCTCAAATTTAGTATAGTATAAAGCTTAGTTTTCATATATATTACACAGCCCCACAAAAAAAAATGTTCGGACCTGTGGGTCGGACATATGTATTCCCATGTATTTTTCGACGCTGAATCCGATCCCGAGCTTAGTAATGGCCCTCCACGTCTGGAATTGGCCCCAGGGGCCAAAAATGGCCTCTATAGGGTGTCACTATTGCTATCTCCGAAACGGTAAAGGATACGAGGTCAGTTAAATTAGCAAAAATGTGCCTTTTTTAGTCCCGTTTACGGAGTTGCCAAATTCTCTATAGTTTCTTGTCTACAGGGGATTTTTTAAAAATAGTCAAAAATTTACTTCTTAAATATCTCGAAAACCCTTATAGTTGGATAAAAATTGTTTTAACAAAAATCACAAGATTTTTTACCTTCTATAAAGTAACGTTATTGTTTTGTTTATACCATTTGTTTTTATTGAGTTACTGATACTAACTTGCTTTTTTCAAATACGGACCTGAACTTTTTGCTCCATTTTTTCAAAGAATACTTTATACCCTTTACAACTGTCCATAACTTGAAAATATTTTCCTTCGTTTTGATCAAAAATAGCAACATCATCAGGATTTTCTAACAATACGGACCTGGGATCTTCCATGTTAAGGCACAATTCACAACCTATCACTATAGTTTGTAGTTTTTGTGGTTGTGAAATGGCGCATTTACCTGAAAAAGGCCAGGTCCGTACTGGTAGAATATTCTGATGATGCTATTCTTCACCAAAACGTCGAAAAAAATAATCAAGTGATACACAGATGTAAAGGGTATGAAGTATTCTTTAAAAAATATAGCAAAAAGTCCAGATCCGTATTTGAAAAAAAACAAGTTAGTATCAGTAACTCAATAAAAACAAGTGATATAAACAAAACGATAACGTTACTTTATAGAAGGTAAAAAATCTTGTGATTTTTGTTAAAACAATTTTTATCCAACTATAAGGGTTTTCGAGATATTTAAGAAGTAAATTTTTGACTATTTTTAAAAAATCCCCTGTAGACAAGAAACTATAGAGAATTTGGCAACTCTGTAAACGGGATATGAATACGGACTAAAAAAGGCACATTTTTGCTAATTTAACTGACCTCGTATCTTTTACCGTTTCGGAGATAGCAATAGTGACACCCTATAGAGGCCATTTTTGTCCCCTGGGGCCAATTCCAGACGTGGAGGGCCATTTCTGGCACATGGGAATACATATGTCCGACCCACAGGTCCCAACATTTTTTTTTTGTGGGACTGTGTTATTAGTGATAATCTTAGAAATCGCCTCGTCCACAGCCAGACACTTAGTACAGCTGCAACGTTGCAACCTCCTGCCAGGCACCCTTAAAGTAGGGTTAATTTTATTTATACTTAAGTTATAGTATAAAAGCTGAATTTTATGTTACTTGGAGAACTATAAAATGATGTTTCCTCAGTAGCCAGGCAGTTTCGATAGTTCCCCCATATTGCCAGACACATTAAAGATCTATTGTAGGTGCGAGCGCGAGGGATACATGCGTAAGCGGGTGCGAGTGAGATAGTGCGTTTGGTCCACGGTGATCTTTGATTGAGCATCAGCTGTCTTTTATTCTGTATAGTGTAGTGAAAGTGAACGGTCATACGTACAGCAAACGTTTTATTATTTATTTGTGCAGTTTTTATAAAATAAGTGTGATCCAGTTGTAATAATAAAGTGTTGTCATGAAAGAGGAGAGCAATAAGTTAATTTGTTTTATTTGTAAAAAGAGCGATGGCAAAATAACATTATTTTCTGAAGAGACATTAAAAAAATGCCACACTATTTTGGAAGTGAGGAAAAAACACAACCTCAAATACAAAAACATTATTTTGCCTGATGAATATACAGATGGGGGATATCACCGGGAGTGTCATAAAGCGTTCACAGGACTTAGGATAAAATATTACACTTCTGAACCTGTACGTTCTAAAACAAAAAGTGCAAATGAACAATTAACCAGTGTAGTTGCAGACAACTTATCTCCAGCCACGCCTTTGACACCTGAGTTGACTACAGACATTTATTGGTAACAAGATTATACAAGTAAACTTTAGAAAATGTCATTCTTTCACTGCTAATAATTCCAACAAAGTTGTATCAAGTATTGATGAAGAACTGTCATGCCCAGAACATGAGGAAGCAGACACCAAAATAATATACCATGCGTGTAATATCAACTATCCAGCGAATATAGTAATCCGAAGTGTTGATACAGACATTGTTGCTTTAATGCTTGCTTATATGCACCGCGTAAAAAATGATTCGTTTGTTTGGATGCTGGCGGGAACTGGAAACAACTTAAGGTACGTGGACCTAACAAAGATACACGCAGAATTAGTTGAATCTGTTTGTCAAAGCTTACCTGGATTCCACGCAATAACAGGGTGCGACTATAATCCTGCATTATTCAGGAAAGGAAAATTAAAACCTTACAAACTATTGAAAAAATCTACTGAGTTCCAGAAAGCTTTCATTAAATTCGGTGACAGTGAATTAATAGAAAATAAAGATGACAAGAAAACGTCTTTAATATTATTCAGAGATTTATATGCAATCTATACAATGTTCGTAATATAATTGACGTTGATGCGGCTAGACTTACAGCCAGATTCTCCAACGCTAGTCCGGTCTAATTTGACAACCAAAAGTTTTAAACTGACAAGTGTAAGAATAAGACAACTAAGTTTTATACTGTTAACTTATTTATGAGCTTTTTCGTAAATTTATTAAGAAAAGGACAATTTTAGTATGTACTTTCAACAATAATAGAACTAAATTCATTACAGCAACAAGTTCCAAGATGAAAATCATTTGGAAACCAAGTAAATCGCTGAAATATCACAATAATTCATAAGTTTGTAATGACGACTTATTAACAATGACAGGACAAAAACCTGTCAAAATATAACTGATCAACTATAAGATCTTAATTTAAACCAGTACTAAATCTTAAGCTTTCTTAGTGAATCTGAACGCAAATGTTCATAGATTCGTATACAGTCTCTGATGTGAATGAAGCTTTTAATCGAAAAAAATTGGGAAACTTCGACGCTAGCAGTTTACCACCTTGTAAAATTGAACTATTACAGCAATTTTTGCGAGCAAATTATATTTGTACTATTTGGAACAATGCTCACCTAAAAAATTCAACTTCCTATGGACCAGAAAATAATGGTTGGGTACTGGAAAATGACCAATATCATTTTAAATGGTTTGAAGGGGATCAACTACCAAATTATGTCAGTGATTCTTTAACAACTTTGTCAGGTATGTAATTATGATGTTAAATTATTATAGGTACATTTGAAACTATTCGTAGTTGTGTTAACTTGGTTTAATTATTATAGAAAATGACGAAGAAGGAGATATTGACGATGATCACTCCACAGACAGAAGTAGCAGTGATGAGGATGATGAAGATATCGACGAGAACGATGAAAATTAAATATTTAATGAAGCTTACAAAACTCTAAAACGTAATTTATTACATTTTTGGATTGTTGATTTAAAGATTTATTTGCGTAAAATTTTACTAAATAATTTTTTGAAAACTTAATTTTTAGTCTCTGATAATTTTATATAATTAATTTTCTTGATAAATCTAAAATTGTTTACCACAGAATACAGAATAAAAGACAGCTGATGCTCAATAAAAGATCGCCGTGGACCGAACGCACTATCTCACTCGCACCCGCTTACGCATATATCCCTCGCGCTCGCACCTACAATAGATCTTTAATGTGTCTGGCAATATGGGGGAACTATCGAAACTGCCTGGCTACTGAGGAATCATCATTTTATAGTTCTCTAAGTAACATATCTAAAATTCAGCTTTTATACTATAACTTAAGTATAAATAAAATTAACCCTACTTTAAGGGTGCCTGGCAGGGGGTTGCAACTGTACTAAGTGTCTGGCTGTGGACGAGGCGATTTCTAAGATTATCACTAATAAAATGTATGAAAACTAAGCTTTATACTATACTAAATTTGAGACACAAATTTACACACCTTTACTACCTGTTACCTGCCAAAGCCACCGCGACCCAAGTTTCATAGCCTGGGATCGTTCTTACCTGTATAGTGGACATACACAGAGAAACTTTTAGATTTTATTATTTAACTAAGGCCTGGCTGTCGCGGGCTCTTAAACTAACACTACATACTGGGCTACAGGAAATCCAGACTGCCACAGAGAGTTCCAGTTTCAGGAACGCCAGTCTGGTAACGTGTGGTGTGGCATACTAGACAACAAAGTATTGGGGCTGTATTTCTTTGAAGGGACTTTAAATCTTGGCGAATTGCTGCTTAGAAATTTAAGGGATATTACATTTTTTTTTATCTTCTGGCAGCCCACGAACACCGAAGTCTAAGTACTATGTACCGTGGATGTACTGGGGAATCGACTCACACATCCAGAGCTGGAAACATCCTTAGGGATTTCACCAGCCCTTTAAGAGGATGCGTGGGGGGTACCACCTCGGTCGAGGAATAATTCCTCTACCACACATTCCAACAAGATGGAGCTCCACCCCATAACGTCCTTATGGTAAGAACCTACCTGAATCAGCGATTTGGCGATTAGGTTGGAAGAGATGCTGTTATTAAATAGCCTACTAATAGTCCTGATCTAACCCCAATGGATGCATTTTATGGGTCATTTGAAGGATAGAATAAATGCGAATAATATAGAGAACCTAGATCATCTCACCCATCTCATACGAACTAAAATTAATTCCTTAATCAAAATTATTCAGAGTCCATTAGGAATTTACCGGAAAATCTAAGAAAAACTTTAATAAAAAGCATTGAGGTAAATGGCGGTCCAGTCGAGCAGTTCAATATTTAGTGTCCAACAATGTAAGAAAACTAGTATTAAAATTAATACTATAATAGGTACCTACCTAGTTATATGCAGTTATATTTTAGTATTGGTTTGTTATATGTTGTTATAAATAATATGTATTTTTCGTCTGTAGTTTTTGAATTAAAATTCTGCATTTTTAAATATTTGGAATACTGAGTCCTGCCAATTTTCAAATGTCAATATCTCGAAAAAGGTTGAATTTGGGTTTAGGATATATCACATATAAATTACGTTCAGAATTTGACGTAGAATTGGAAAATCAGTTAATATACAGGCCCAAACTAAAACAATAAAACATTTTGATCCCTTCTGTGTATAAACAGACCTAGAATGATATTCAACTCCCTTGCAAATACTACTTTCAAAATCTTGTATACCTATATTTTTAATTTTTCTGAAATATGTAAAATAAAAAAGTTAAGATGGGAGGACAGAATTGCGACGCACTTTGTTCAATAAAAAGTGTTTGATTAAAATCCGTCAAAGATACTATGATGAGTATCATTGACCAAGTACTTACCGCTTAACTTGAAAACATTAAAATAACTCTTAAAGGTACTCTAGAGAAAAACACAGGAACAACAGGGTGTTCTGAGGGAAGCAGGTGTGGTAGAGCGCGTTGCAAATTAGCCCTCAGCTCAGTTAGGCTGGGTAGGTTCTATTGGACAGTTTTTGCACCGACGCAAGCTGGAAGTCGCCTAGTTGGTCTAGGGACCTGCTTCTCACACAACAAACCTGCTATTCATAATAGAAAATAAAAACATATGGCGCAGTGAGCTGGATAAAAAAAAAACAACTTAATAAGTTTACCCTATATACATATATTTGTACAAAATTAGGAGAAAAAAAAATTTCAAGTGGTGACAAATAAAGTTGGGCGATTTTGCCCCGGCCAAAATATATAAGTTGCTTCCAAATAAATAAATGACCTCCTGAGGAAGTCTGTCCTTATACACAAAAAAATAAGCTGGCTCCTTAGCCCCTACTGGAGACAATAGGGAGGCTTCTTTGCACCCAGCAAAAAGAGGTAGGGATACTTTGTAGCCCCCACGGAAGAAGTAGGGAGGTTCGTGGCCTCTACCAAGGACCCTAGGAACAAACAATTCCTAGTAGTTACAGTAGTTAAAATTTAATTAATAAAAAAAAGGCATACGTTACGTTAATAAAAAAAAAATCAGAAGTTACGTTAACAGAAAAGATTACTATGCAGAGAGAGACAATTGACTTGAATTAAAGCGCCGAAATCTAACTCAAATTTTTTCTTATTAATTAATTAATTTAATATTAAAAGAGAAAGCCATTGGCTTAAACTGAATCGCAAAATTCAGGTAAGTGGAAAAATATTTAAAAATAAGAGGCTACGTTAAGATAAAAAAAACTACTAATAAAAGAGAGAGTAACTATTTGCAAAATTTAAACGAGCTTAAGATACGATTAAAAGGTTACATTAATAAAAAAGTTAATATTTGGATAAATAATTTACTGAAACTAATCCGCAAAATTTAAGAATATTAGATAAAAGGCTAATAATAAATGAGAAAGCCAGTGGCCTGAAATCAATCGCAGAATTTTAGTTAAGTTACAAAAAACAAAGTGTGAAGTTACTTTAATTAAAAAAAAACTATCAATAAAATAAGTAATCGCTGAAAACCAGATTGCAAAATTTAAACAAACTCAAGGTAAGATTTAAAAAAGTTACGTTACTAAACAAAAGAAATTATTACGCAAGGGCATTGATGACTAAATAAAATTGTACAGTTCCTTGATACTCAGCGATAAGCGTTAATATTTACAAAAATTAAATGTTCATTAACTGACCAGTTTAACACTTCATTATGTTATCTTACATTAACAATAAAAAAAATAATAAAAGTACAACAAAAGCAAAAATAATTGATAACTAAATTATGAGTTTACGCAAGATTACAAGTAAAAACAAAGAATAAGGCTTAAGCGTAGCCTGTAAAAATAACTAACAAAAAAAAAGATGGAGCCCCATTTAGCTTGATTTCTCTCTGTCGTCTCTAGCCTCGCTGATGAGCCGTGATACGGCGAAACGCGTCCGGGGATGAGACGCCAGAGAGAAATCAAAACTGATATACATTCCATAATATCGAACTTTGTTCGATGTTTGGAATTTTATATGTTTCATTACTACTACTGACGAGGATCGTCTTTGAGATGCGCACCACCTAGCGGTCACCCTGCAATTGTGACTTGATGTCTTTGCAGGTGACTTCCATTACTAATTGTGACATGTGTCTTTAGTGTTGGCGCTGGTGTGTGTATTACTTGGCCTAGATCTGCCGAGATGGCGCTACCCGTAGCGTTTTGCCATATATTTATGCTGGTACAGCTATTAGTACCTTCGAGCTTGATTTCTCTCTGTCGTCTCTAGCCTCGCTGATGAGCCGGGATACGGCGAAACGCGTCCGGGGATGAGACGCCAGAGAGAAATCAAAACTGATATACATTCCATAATATCGAACTTTGTTCGATGTTTGGAATTTTATATGTTTCATTACTACTACTGACGAGGATCGTCTTTGAGATGCGCACCACCTAGCGGTCACCCTGCAATTGTGACTTGATGTCTTTGCAGGTGACTTCCATTACTAATTGTGACATGTGTCTTTAGTGTTGGCGCTGGTGTGTGTATTACTTGGCCTAGATCTGCCGAGATGGCGCTACCCGTAGCGTTTTGCCATATATTTATGCTGGTACAGCTATTAGTACCTTCGAGCTTGATTTCTCTCTGTCGTCTCTAGCCTCGCTGATGAGCCGTGATACGGCGAAACGCGTCCGGGGATGAGCCGCCAGAGAGAAATCAAAACTGATATACATTCCATAATATCGAACTTTGTTCGATGTTTGAAATTTTATATGTTTCATTACTACTACTGACGAGGATCGTCTTTGAGATGCGCACCACCTAGCGGTCACCCTGCAATTGTGACTTGATGTCTTTGCAGGTGACTTCCATTACTAATTGTGACATGTGTCTTTAGTGTTGGCGCTGGTGTGTGTATTACTTGGCCTAGATATGCCGAGATGGCGCTACCCGTAGCGTTTTGCCATATATTTATGCTGGTACAGCTATTAGTACCTTCGAGCTTGATTTCTCTCTGTCGTCTCTAGCCTCGCTGATGAGCCGTGATACGGCGAAACGCGTCCGGGGATGAGACGCCAGAGAGAAATCAAAACTGATATACATTCCATAATATCGAACTTTGTTCGATGTTTGGAATTTTAAATGTTTCATTACTACTACTGACGAGGATCGTCTTTGAGATGCGCACCACCTAGCGGTCACCCTGCAATTGTGACTTGATGTCTTTGCAGGTGACTTCCATTACTAATTGTGACATGTGTCTTTAGTGTTGGCGCTGGTGTGTGTATTACTTGGCCTAGATCTGCCGAGATGGCGCTACCCGTACCGTTTTGCCATATATTTATGCTGGTACAGCTATTAGTACCTTCGAGCTTGATTTCTCTCTGTCGTCTCTAGCCTCGCTGATGAGCCGTGATACGGCGAAACGCGTCCGGGGATGAGACGCCAGAGAGAAATCAAAACTGATATACATTCCATAATATCGAACTTTGTTCGATGTTTGGAATTTTATATGTTTCATTACTACTACTGACGAGGATCGTCTTTGAGATGCGCACAACCTAGCGGTCACCCTGCAATTGTGACTTGATGTCTTTGCAGGTGACTTCCATTACTAATTGTGACATGTGTCTTTAGTGTTGGCGCTGGTGTGTGTATTACTTGGCCTAGATCTGCCGAGATGGCGCTACCCGTAGCGTTTTGCCATATATTTATGCTGGTACAGCTATTAGTACCTTCGAGCTTGATTTCTCTCTGTCGTCTCTAGCCTCGCTGATGAGCCGTGATACGGCGAAACGCGTCCGGGGATGAGACGCCAGAGAGAAATCAAAACTGATATACATTCCATAATATCGAACTTTGTTCGATGTTTGGAATTTTATATGTTTCATTACTACTACTGACGAGGATCGTCTTTGAGATGCGCACCACCTAGCGGTCACCCTGCAATTGTGACTTGATGTCTTTGCAGGTGACTTCCATTACTAATTGTGACATGTGTCTTTAGTGTTGGCGCTGGTGTGTGTATTACTTGGCCTAGATCTGCCGAGATGGCGCTACCCGTAGCGTTTTGCCATATATTTATGCTGGTACAGCTATTAGTACCTTCGAGCTTGATTTCTCTCTGTCGTCTCTAGCCTCGCTGATGAGCCGTGATACGGCGAAACGCGTCCGGGGATGAGACGCCAGAGAGAAATCAAAACTGATATACATTCCATAATATCGAACTTTGTTCGATGTTTGGAATTTTATATGTTTCATTACTACTACTGACGAGGATCGTCTTTGAGATGCGCACCACCTAGCGGTCACCCTGCAATTGTGACTTGATGTCTTTGCAGGTGACTTCCATTACTAATTGTGACATGTGTCTTTAGTGTTGGCGCTGGTGTGTGTATTACTTGGCCTAGATCTGCCGAGATGGCGCTACCCGTAGCGTTTTGCCATATATTTATGCTGGTACAGCTATTAGTACCTTCGAGCTTGATTTCTCTCTGTCGTCTCTAGCCTCGCTGATGAGCCGTGATACGGCGAAACGCGTCCGGGGATGAGACGCCAGAGAGAAATCAAAACTGATATACATTCCATAATATCGAATTTTGTTCGATGTTTGGAATTTTATAGGTTTCATTACTACTACTGACGAGGATCGTCTTTGAGATGCGCACCACCTAGCGGTCACCCTGCAATTGTGACTTGATGTCTTTGCAGGTGACTTCCATTACTAATTGTGACATGTGTCTTTAGTGTTGGCGCTGGTGTGTGTATTACTTGGCCTAGATCTGCCGAGATGGCGCTACCCGTAGCGTTTTGCCATATATTTATGCTGGTACAGCTATTAGTACCTTCGAGCTTGATTTCTCTCTGTCGTCTCTAGCCTCGCTGATGAGCCGTGATACGGCGAAACGCGTCCGGGGATGCGACGCCAGAGAGAAATCAAAACTGATATACATTCCATAATATCAAACTTTGTTCGATGTTTGGAATTTTATATGTTTCGTTACTACTACTGACGAGGATCGTCTTTGAGATGCGCACCACCTAGCGGTCACCCTGCAATTGTGACTTGATGTCTTTGCAGGTGACTTCCATTACTAATTGTGACATGTGTCTTTAGTGTTGGCGCTGGTGTGTGTATTACTTGGCCTAGATCTGCCGAGATGGCGCTACCCGTAGCGTTTTGCCATATATTTATGCTGGTACAGCTATTAGTACCTTCGAGCTTGATTTCTCTCTGTCGTCTCTAGCCTCGCTGATGAGCCGTGATACGGCGAAACGCGTCCGGGGATGAGACGCCAGAGAGAAATCAAAACTGATATACATTCCATAATATCGAACTTTGTTCGATGTTTGGAATTTTATATGTTTCATTACTACTACTGACGAGGATCGTCTTTGAGATGCGCACCACCTAGCGGTCACCCTGCAATTGTGACTTGATGTCTTTGCAGGTGACTTCCATTACTAATTGTGACATGTGTCTTTAGTGTTGGCGCTGGTGTGTGTATTACTTGGCCTAGATCTGCCGAAATGGCGCTACCCGTAGCGTTTTGCCATATATTTATGCTGGTACAGCTATTAGTACCTTAGAGCTTGATTTCTCTCTGTCGTCTCTAGCCTCGCTGATGAGCCGTGATACGGCGAAACGCGTCCGGGGATGAGACGCCAGAGAGAAATCAAAACTGATATACATTCCATAATATCGAACTTTGTTCGATGTTTGGAATTTTATATGTTTCATTACTACTACTGACGAGGATCGTCTTTGAGATGCGCACCACCTAGCGGTCACCCTGCAATTGTGACTTGATGTCTTTGCAGGTGACTTCCATTACTAATTGTGACATGTGTCTTTAGTGTTGGCGCTGGTGTGTGTATTACTTGGCCTAGATCTGCCGAGATGGCGCTACCCGTAGCGTTTTGCCATATATTTATGCTGGTACAGCTATTAGTACCTTCGAGCTTGATTTCTCTCTGTCGTCTCTAGCCTCGCTGATGAGCCGTGATACGGCGAAACGCGTCCGGGGATGAGACGCCAGAGAGAAATCAAAACTGATATACATTCCATAATATCGAACTTTGTTCGATGTTTGGAACTTTATATGTTTCATTACTAGTACTGACGAGGATCGTCTTTGAGATGCGCACCACCTAGCGGTCACCCTGCAATTGTGACTTGATGTCTTTGCAGGTGACTTCCATTACTAATTGTGACATGTGTCTTTAGTGTTGGCGCTGGTGTGTGTATTACTTGGCCTAGATCTGCCGAGATGGCGCTACCCGTAGCGTTTTGCCATATATTTATGCTGGTACAGCTATTAGTACCTTCGAGCTTGATTTCTCTCTGTCGTCTCTAGCCTCGCTGATGAGCCGTGATACGGCGAAACGCGTCCGGAGATGAGACGCCAGAGAGAAATCAAAACTGATATACATTCCATAATATCGAACTTTGTTCGATGTTTGGAATTTTATATGTTTCATTACTACTACTGACGAGGATCGTCTTTGAGATGCGCACCACCTAGCGGTCACCCTGCAATTGTGACTTGATGTCTTTGCAGGTGACTTCCATTACTAATTGTGACATGTGTCTTTAGTGTTGGCGCTGGTGTGTGTATTACTTGGCCTAGATCTGCCGAGATGGCGCTACCCGTAGCGTTTTGCCATGAATCAATGTAAGATAACACAAGAATAATAATTGACTTCAGAAAAATTTTAGTCATTAAAATGAAGAGAGGGAGAAACAGTTTAAATATAAACAATCAAAATATACACCGCTTATGTACATTTATAAAACACAAAGCTTAAATTACAAGCAATTATATCGGTACTATCCAAGCAACTAATTAACTACTTTAGGTTCCCCCAAAAAATAATACGATACAACAAAAGCAGGTTTAACTAATTATATAGCATCTATGCAACTAAACTACCCTAAGTTCCAAGCGGTACGATATAATAAATAGATGTAAAATGTGTACGGGCTACAAGTTACTTCACCCCAAAACATTGGTCAAATGACAAATCTGAAAGTAAAATAGCAGGCTAACTAACCCCTCTGAAAGAATAAAATATTACTTAACCAATCGATATAAATGAAAGCTAAAATAAATCTACAATTTCCAACCTTATAAAAAAATAAATCCCGTAAGACCCCAAGCTCCCGTACACATTTTAATTACGGTTTTAAATTAAAATCAGATAGCCCCATTACTCCTGTATGTGTTTTGCGATAACGTCAATAAAAAAAACCGATAAAAACAATATACATTTACTAAGCGAGTGACTGACGGCTTAAATCCAAGCTTAGCTGTTCCAACTGACCCGAAAGCGGGTATAAAGAGGCCCTAAACATAGCTTATAGATTGTATGAACTTTACTTCACACTATTCAAGCTTCAAAAATATAGTCCCGCGTTCAAGAGAATGCAAATTAGCTAATGTAATACTAATAATAAAGTAGTTGAGCGGCTCAAATAAACGATTATTAAGTATTAGAGAAACACGGGGCGAAAAAAACTTCAAGGTTTAACTTACCCCTTAAGCAAGGAGGGTTCGATACTCCAGACTCCACATACAAAACACCAAAAACGGGGGCAGCTACCAGCGGTCTCCAGATCGTCAGGCCGATGCAATGGCTGAAGGAGACAAAAGAAAGAAAACCCTTAGACACGACAACATGCACGTGGCATCACGAAGCAGACTCGCAAAAACTCATCTATACATAAAAAAAAAGGTAGCTCACCTGATTTAACGAATGAAGTTGCCAAAACAAAAACGCTGCTCTTAGCAGTCAAAAATTCAACAAAAGAATTAAATTGCAGTCCCGAAAATTCAATCCAAGTAACTTGAGCCTCCAAAATGAAGCTTTTAAATCCGACACTGCAAGGCAACTTCCTCGAAAGGCAGGATCTAAGTGGAGCCTCGTGCCTCGTGCGAAGAAGGAAATGACTTGCTTCCCCACTACCAACACATAACCAAAATGGGGTTCAAGAATTTCCGTCCTGCGCGGACAACCAGTAAAACAACAAGGAAAATCTTCCGCTGCAAGCCTGTGGCTTCAACGACCGAGCGTCGAATGACCGGGCTGGCCGAATGCCTTAGTTGCTATTTGACAAATTTGCAAATTTACGAAGCGGCAACGCTGGAAGACTCATAGTGCCAGCTGTCAACCATAAATTCTAACCTGACAATGACTATTTTTTTTTTAAAGAAATCAAAACAAAATCTGAAAGAAACGTATGCCGTTTAAACAATCCAGAACGCCCAAGAACAAGGCAGAGACTAGGACAGTACAGGCAATGTGATCCATAACCCACAGATCAAGGGTGTCCCAATGTTGTCAGAGAATGTAACCAGCTGATTTCTAAAAGGTAGGTTGGTCTTCAAAATTTACTATTTAAACATGTTAGCTCAATAGACTAAGGGCAACTTGTCTATACACGCAGGGTGAACTTTAAGCCAGGCGAAAATTCAGGGCCCAAACCAGAAAGAAAGATGTTAAATCTACAAGCTTCAAACGAAGGACAGCTGACTTGAGGACAGCTAGCAGCAATTAGCCAGAACAGAAACCGTAGAAACTAGCCTGGGAACAGGGCAGATCAAACGTGTACGTGTGGGGACACAACTATTTCATTAAGGTAAACTATAAAATAAAACTAAACAGGCCTTCGTGAACAAAACTTACCCTTAAAACAAACTCTGATACTGGGGCCGAAATTAAATTGTCACAGTATACGTAATCACCCTGTATATGTGTATTTAGTTTCCACTGGATCGACCATGAACGGACATTTGCTTACCGTTATCAGGTTTTCAAAGCTGCGGACTTGAAACGTAGTTCCCAAGAGTACAAATGGTTGCTGCTTCCATTTCTGGTATTAGTTTCTGCCTAGGACCCCCAGGGAATTGAAGATGGCGGATTAAAAGGGCGTAATTTTGAAACTTTAAACAGCGACCTTCATGTTTGTAATTTTATTCAAAACTAGGAGTCTTGTCTTTCAACTTGAGCCATCTAAACCTCTCTAGCACGTCCCATTCTGAAATTATAATGATTTAAAATGGGCCAAAAACGCTATTCTTGTGTCGGACAGTGAACTGCGGCGCGGCGCGCCATGCCAGTTTTATTTTAGGTTAATAGTGGCCCATGGACGAGAGACTGGACAGGCCCGCCCTAGACCCTTATCTTAAATAATATAATTTCTAATAAATAATAATAATAAATAATAATTCTATGAGCTTGCGGAAAAGGGCATTTTTCCACTCTGTTTTGCGCACTTATGCGGTAAACTTACTTTTCCGCACGAATTAAAAAAACATTTTCTAGGTTAAATTTTGTATATACTAGCTTTCAACTACAAAATTGCCTTTGTAAGCACCCTGTATTAAGTGAACCTCATAGTTCGAGAAATTATGTTGGCTGGTGACCTGTTCGTGCGATGTCATAAAAGCAAATCTAGTTTGTACAACAGATTTTATTGGTTTTTTTTTTTTTGGTATCGTTTTCTTAAAAAGTGTCTTTAGTCAGTTTCCAGTTAAATGTTTTAAGTAACTGCGATACTTAAGACAATTTTAAGTTATAACCACCCTCAAAAGGGATAATTTCGATGAAGAAATCGTTCCAGACGAAATAAGGGAAGCAGCCAACGAGGCAAGTAGTCGCAGCAACGATGCGAAAAGGAATTTCTAGCTTTCGAATCATGGTGTAATTAAAAGGAATTTATGGCATATTTTAATCATCAATCAAAAAAATATTCACCTACTGTCTTATGGTCCAAGTACTCCATGATTAAGATCATCATCAAACTTAAAAAAGACATCGATTTGAGCAGATTTTTTAGGTTAACTGCCTTTTTAAAAAGACTTTATAACGGATTTACGCCGAAAAATTCAAAAATTCTAGAAGAAGCAGATATTGAAAAGTTTCTCTCTAAACACTAGATAATATTTAGATACCTAATGTTCAAAGTTGCAACAATTTTCAGCATAGCAGGCGCTTGCCGCTGGGAAGAGTTGATGAAGCTCACCATAGACCATGATACAAATAAAAGAAGATAAGATACCGCGCAGGTAGGCGTGGCTATTTACGTCACGCCGTGATCAATTCTGCGATATTTTGTAAACGAAACACGTCTTTTTTAAGATCGCGTTGTGTTTTCAACTATGTTTTGGTGTTTTTATATTACTTTTAGGAGTTTAAAAGTAAAAATGAGATGTGCTGTGTATGGTTGTGATGTGGACAATCAATTAATAAATGTAATAAATCTATGTATTTATCCCTTCATTTACATGATTATTTTATATCATATACTATAAAATTTGTATTATAAGTAGGAGGCAAAGTATGCCAATAGAATTTATAAAAAATCGCCTTTAACTAACGCAAACTCTATATTGCGCGTTATAAATTTCAAAAATAAATCACTGCGTGACGTCATGCGCGAAACCGGACGAATTTGACACGGTTTGGTATCATACCTTCTTTTATTTGTATCATGGCCATAGACAATATTAAAGAGCATTGCCGTCTAGATGTGCTGACGCAAGAGTGACACTCTTGCGTCAGCACATCTAGACGGCAATAAGCAGTTTGCTATTACTGAATTAGGTGTGCTTTCATAAAGGGTGTGCAATTTTAAATATTTTTTTATTTGTGTTTTAAATCGGGAATCAAATTTGAAAAAAGTTTTTGAATTTGTTAAGTTGGTTTGTCAAGTTGTTAAATTGTAGCTTTCAGAAACAATTTAGATTTGTCATACAACAGAGGATAAAAAATATGTTCTATTTTGCTACCACTTTTGAACATTAGCTTAAAATAAATGCTATTTTATACTGTGCCGAGGATTTTACGTGGGAAATAAAATTTTTAGACAGGATGGGAAATCAAAAAAATTAATTTTTGTCTATTTTTCATATATGAATGTGTTTGACTATTGTACTAATACATAAATAATATTCAATATCCTTACTTGTTTTTAGAACTGACTGAGTTAATGCAACTTACGTGTTACCGTCGACGAAAGGCAAAATTATGTGCAATTTCGAATTTTGCTATACTTAACTTCATTTCGCAAGGGAGATTTCGTCCAAAGACTTCTGCAACGTGACTTCTTTTAATAATAATTATCATCTCTCAATATAAAAGCCTCTGCTAATATCTCAGTTGGGGCGAAATCTTTTATTTTTTAAGAAAAAGAAATATTGGTTTAATATTAATTGCAAGATGATGGATTTCTGATGCCGTTTCTTTTTTCGCAGGCTGTGATAAAACTAAGTAGAAATATTTAAAAAATCAACATTTTTTAGACTAATCGGACATAATACTATATAGGTACATAAAGGGTTTTTAAATGCCCTACAAAAACTATTTCTTTTTGAGCTGATTTTATATTTTTCTTTTATTTGTTCTTTTAAAAATTTGCTTTGTTATGGTTAAGGTTATCATCTAAAAACTCCATCCATTATTATTATATTTTTTTAATTTGTATTGAAGCATGACCTAGAACCCTTCTGTAATAACAACCATTTAAAGTTTCATTCTAGTACTAAGTAAAGTTTTTAACATTTTCATTTATCAAATCCAGATGGGCGACTGACGGGAAAGTTGTTCGGCGTCCGTTGATTTTACCGAAAATAGTTCGCCGAAAAAACATTTCACTGAGGAACAGTTAATCGAAAATGTGATGTAGTTCTAAGAAATTAATTCGAGTCGGTATGGGTATCGGTACTGGCATCGGTACGACGAATGGGTGTCATTTGGCACCGATGCCATAAGCATCAGATGAGTCAGTATCTACCCCAACGCCCCGTGAGAAGCTAGCCTGACAACCAATAATCTTGGATGTAAACATCTACCCCTACAGCCCCCTCCGTGACTTTTGGTGGATGCGCCATGTCTTTAGGCGTATAGGTGACAATATTTCGGTGACTTACTACTTCGGTGTATGACTGTTACTTCGGTGAGCTTTTATTCGGTGAAGATCATTCTCGATTAATTGCTTTTCGGTGAATTGTTTTCGGACAATTGTTTTTCGGTGAATTGTTTCTCGGTGAGTTGCTCTAGAACCGAATTACTCTGTCTGCAAATGTTTTCACTGACTAAATTCTTGTTGTCCTAATTATGATGTAACCCTGATGAGACGCACCAAGGCGTATTAATTTTTTAAAAATTTGGCATCACGCCGGTCAGGATTATAAAGCCTTAAAATATGAAAGGCTTTCAGTAGCAGACAATAAAACTAGAATGGAAATCTGCTACTTTAAGGGATACTTGCAATATTGTTTTCAATAATGATTTTATGAATAGGGAATATGCATATAACCCAAATAAATCTGAAATCTATTTTTTTATATTCTCTACATAAATTAAATGTTCATGGCGGTTGCTGTTATCCATTTATTTTGGTCTTTATTAACAAAAAAAAAAGGATTTAAAACTGCTAATGTTCGCGCGAATTTCGAAACTTGTAAAACGTGATCCCATTGGCTGAGTCGTCAAAACTGAACTTATGACTCATCATGAGTACATTGCGAATTCCAGTGTTGTAGAGTCATCAAAAACTCAATAAAAATGGTATTTACTGCTTAACTCTTCCAATGAAATATCCCTGCACTTAAAGTAGAAGGTTCCTAGAATCTTATTACCGTCTACTTCAAGTCGAAATCGGTCCAGGAACCTTTCAATTTTGCAAAAAAATTGGCATTTCTGCGAAATTTTGACATATCATCTTAATAATTTGGAGTAAATAAACTGCAATTCTGTATTTCCATGGCAATCTTCGAAAATTCAAAAATTTTCAAATTTTAGATGTCCCCGATGCAAATAAACCTATTTATTTATAACTTTACCCAAAAAATAAGCGATTTAAATTAGAGGGAGGTATTCTTAGATAATTAACGGATAAAATAAACCCAAAAGGAATCGCTAAATAGGGTAAATAGTGTGGAATAATGTCGGTTAAAAATAGGATTTGTCGGAAAAAATCAAGAAAATCCGATTTTTACCCCTTAAATACCTCCTGGATGACCCATTCGGTATTCATTTTACAGTGTGATTGTCCCTTTATAAGATAATGTTGAACAATTGGGGAAAAATAGATAGGAAAAAATACAGAGTGATTCAAATGTACCGATGTCGAAGGCAAAGAAAGTAAAAAAATCGAAATTTAATCGGCGACTGCTCCCTTCCTATAGAGAATGAAGAAACTAAAAATATAGATAACACATACTTTAACGAGATCTTTCCGATGACGTATCTATATGGGATTTTAGTTTGAACCATTTTGACCCCACAAAAAATTAAAAACAGTGAAATAGTTGGGTCAAAAATCTAAATTTCGAGTTTTTTCCAAATATTTCCATTTTCCAGTGATTTTAGGTATAGGTAAGTGTATTGCAACAAAAAGTATTTGAGATTTTAGAGTTTCACTTATGAATCCGTTTTTCGGTCTGACGTTTTGTTTTCGAGTTATTAGGTACCAAATAGGGGTCTGGAAATGGTATTTTTCGACCTAAAAAAATTGCAAAGAATTACTTGTCACTTTCTGATCCTGGCCAGTTTCAGTGGAGTTCTGAAGCTCCAGGTCCCCTACAACCTCCGAAAAGTTACATTGATTTAATTCACATTTGCGATCTGTACCCGATTTCAACGGAAATCGCGGAAATTTCGAAGTTGACGTTTAATAGCTGCGAAACGAAACATCCTGTATAACTGAATTTTTTACCGAAGCTAGTTGAACTATTCCTCTATCAATCCAAAAAATTCGATTTCTCTCCCTCTGACTGTTTCCGAGAAAATTAAACCTGTTCGACTTTGGGTTAAGCTTTACGTTAACATACATACATACGTATATTTTTGTTGATCTCCTGACGGCACTTTTCACCAAGAACAAATGGCTGCTTTTTAAATTGTAATAAATTATACCGAAAAGTAAACATGTTTTGTAGCTAAATTATTCTAGTAATTTTCTTCAAAATACTTTTTTTGGGTTTGTAATGACTTCCTTAAACGATTTATGCAATAAAAAAATATGTGCATATTCCTTATTGTATAAATAAAGGGTTTAATTTCCGGTTTTCATAAAGAAGTTTATTGTTTCTGTATTACCACTTTTTTTACTTTTGAATAAGTTAGAAATTTCTGCATTAAAATTATATCCTTAGTTTAGTAGTAGATAATAATTTAATGTTTTTTCTGAAATTTTATTTCCCATTTGTAGCAGTACCAAAGAGAGAGGAAATTAGTTTTCCCAAATAGTGGAAAATAAGATAAAACTAATTAACTATTCCTTTTTCACGACTGAATAATTAACATCTGTCCCTTGTTTAGTTTCTAATTTATTATTCGCTTTACCCTGGCATTCGTCAGATAAACCCTCTTTTATGGGATAAACCAAAGTTACGGATTCACAAAGTTAGATCAAAACTTTACTACCTGTTAGTTTTAGACAAAACTTCTCAGTAAACAGATTCGAATTTCCTTTAACAACCCAAACTTGATATTGTATATTATTTGGAAGTTGTTTTGAAAAATAAATAAGCTGCCGCAAAAGGCCATTAGAATTAATAATTAAAACTAGTGATACAATGTAATTAACTTAAGGAATAATTAAAACTGTGGGTGAACACAAAAAAAATCTATTACAATTTATTTCGTCTTTAAGTGACATAGTCATATAGGCCAAGCAACAGAGCAAAATATTAGCGCTTTTTTGACATTAATACTATTAGAAAACCGCCTGTGCCATCATCTGAAAGGCGAATCGTGATTTTTTTAGTTTTTTTGCTTATAAAATGGAAAGTGATGAAGCAATCTTAATGGTGTAAATGGACGATTTTTAGAGAATAAAAATACAAATAAAATGAGAGGTCGAACGTCCCGATAGGATAAGTAGCAACGGAAAAAATCCGGAAAAACCGGAAAAGTAGGAGCTAGAGGGCTCAAACTTTGGGAGAAAGTAGTAATTTATAGCTACTTTATGTGTGCAAAACCCCGACGCTGTCCGACGATTAGTTTTGCCACAATCGTCATTTTAATTTTTTAACACACAATTTTGCAACAGGTCTGGATGCTCTATGGATCGTCCAATTTTAATTATTGAAACGGATTTGAAAAGTACAAGTTTAATTGAACAATATGTATATCTTAATTTTTCCATAAAATGCTACGAAACCGGTTGAAAATGCACGTAAAGATGCGTGAAAATGGTCGAGCGCGCGAAATAGATCGAGTAGCGGGACAGAAGCGGAGCGAAGGGGAGCCAATATTCGCGCGCTCGGCCATTTTCACGCATCTTTACGTGCACTTTCAACCGGTTTCGTAGCATTTTATGGAAAAATTAAGATATACATATTGTTCAATTAAACTTGTACTTTTCAAATCCGTTTCAATAATTAAAATCAGACGATCCATGGAGCATCCAGACCTGTTGCAAAATAGTGTGTTGAAAAATTAAAATGACGATTGTGGCAAAACTAATCGTCGGACCGCTTCGGGGTTTTGCACTCATACAGTAGCTATAAATTACTACTTTTTCCCAAAGTTTGAGCCCTCTACGTTTAAAAATTGGCCGATTTATGAATTTGAAAATAAAACTCCTAATTTTCCGGTTTTTCCGGTTTTTCTCCGTTGTTACTTATCCTATCGGGACGATCGACCTCTCATTTTGTTTGTATTTTTATTCTCTACAAATCGTCCATTTACACCATTAAGATTGTTTCATTACTTTCCATTTTATAAGCAAAAAACTAAACAAATCGCGTTTTTTTGGTGAAAAATGTTTATAACAAATAAATGGAAAAAATTTCAGAGTTGGAAATATAACAGCAATCATCTACGGATCATCTTTTAGAAGATGGCACAGACGGTTTTCTAATAGTATTAATGTCACGACAAATCGCTCTATTGCTTGGCCTAATAAATAAAAGTTAAGCGCCGTTACTGGGATACTATCCGCAGACATTCCGCACAGTAGTCTGATACACTACGTTCGATACCTATTACAACTAAAAAGATGAAAATATGCTTCTTGTGATATTTACAATTTAATAACAAATACACTTTTCCTAATGAAACTTATGGCTAACATTCCAAATTAGAATTGTGGCAACTTTTTCTATTCCTTAAACTATAAACAATATGCACTGTCCGTAAATCATGGCACTGATCAACAAATTTCAGTATTTTATGGATCCTTCACAAAATTTTTTTTTTATATTCTGTTGGACCTAAGTAGGCGTGAAATACCTGTTGAACTTATGTCTTGGATATAAAAAATACAATTTTTTGATATTTCTGCAGTAAAATAAAAATATTTCATAGATATTTTATTTATTTCCGCTGTAAAAGAACATATTTTGATCACACAATTAAGCATTTCTCTTATGCTTCCTAGCCTGTATAAGAATAAGTTACTTCTGGGATATCTCGTAAATAGTTCATCAGTAGTCAGCCAACATTTTAAAACTCTATTTTCCCTAATTGGTTTTTCTGACAATTCTACTACATAGAAACTTTAACTTCTTCTTAGAGTAAACTACACTGCTGCAATTGACTGCAGCTCAACTTTTCCTTTGGATAGGTCCAGATCCCTTGTGAGGCTCGTTCATGCATTTTGGTCAATTTTTTATGACTAAGTCAAGAACGAAATCGGGATGTCATAAAGTTGCTGAGCGCGATATTTAGGTTCCCGCCAGCTTGTAAGCATAGAAAATGTTACGAGTATTAAATGCCTTTTCCTACTCAGCCAATTACAAAGATTGCCTGCACAATTATTGCTGCAAGTGGCATACGGCTAACAGTCCACCCCGGTTTATGGCTTTTTAGATCAAAATTTTAAAAAAGTCTCCGACTTGTATACGTTTGTTTTCAGGAGGGAGTATTTTCCTATTATTTTCGTCGGTTTAACGTCAACCCGCAAGCAAGGGTCGCTTGTATTCTAAAATGTCAAGGGGTATGTTGCGATACATTATTTTGATGGTCATAAAATTCCCTGTGAAATGACACATTGTTGGTTGGATTTGAGCCACTGGCTGCTGAGCAATTGCATTTTAAACATTTTACTGGATATAATTCGTCGGTCTTTTCACGTAAGGACGTAACTCAGAAAAATCAAAAATTGAGATATGTCCCTAACGAACTTTTAAAACCTCAATCGTTAACCTCACGAATTGGTGTATCTCAATATGTGAGGGGGTATATCAGATAGATAGAATAAAAAAACTGAGCGTATCTAGAATCATAACAAATTAAGATTTCACGTATTGACCTAGTCCAAGTTACGTTCATACCTGTTATTAAACATTAGTTTCTCTGAACAAATCTTATAACTATAATGTAAATTATACCGCCAACATTAGTTTAATGTTTAAAATTAAATCAAAACATACATTTTTAAAATTTTGATCCATATTGAAAAATAACAACAATTTGTATCATCAAAGTTAAGTGGCACAAAATCCAAAAACGCAGTTACGGACCGTTCTAAATTTGAACCAAAACTAAGCTACTAGTTTGACGGTCTGAAGGTCAAATGACACGAGTTATATCACCACCTAGACGGAGATAATGCTGAATATGCATATCATATAACAATATAGAATGCATCCCAAGCCAGGACGAGTCAGTCAGTTGAAAACATTAAATTGTTAAACATATATTTTGTAATAACATATTTTATCATAATTCTGTAACTTAGAAAAATAAATAGTTTTTAAAAACAGATTACCACGGTCGTAGTAGTTAACTGGCGCAGTCGGTAGGATACTTCGGGAATCGATACAAATCGATTGTGTAGGATTTTTCCGTTCAACGGTTAACCGGAGTAACGAACAAAGTGTTGTGACGTTGGTGGAGGTGTTGAAGCAGAGTGGAGTTTTTCCGAACATCGAAAGACTTACAATCTATCAAAGAACTGTGGATTACCATCGACCAACCAATCATCGGAGGGTAGGACCTGAATCGCCTATCTTTGCAGGGACCAAGATTTTGGAGAGGACATCAATCGCCGAACCAAGCCTTGCCCCTATAAAATGACCAGAGTCATTTTGATTTTAGTGTAAGTGAGATTGATTTCATGTCGATTGAAAGTATCATTAGCAATTTACAGAATTTAAATTTACAGACGCCTTCAACTGACTCTGTTTCTAATCAAAATTTAGAAGCAAATTTAGAAATTTTAAGTGAAACTTCTAACAATCATATAATTGTCGATCAAATTTTGAATAACCTAACTAAAAACGATATGGCGCAATTTAAACCAGAATATCTAAACTGTGTTCCTAATTTCGATGGAAACCCAAATGATTTAAATCGCTACATATCGACTTTTCAATCAATAATTGATTCTTTTTATGACGCTACGAATCCAAATTCTTTTCAAAATGTATATCTGTTGAATTCTCTTATTGGCAAACTTACTGGCCAAGCTAAACTTGTTGTAAATATTCAAAATGTCAGTACTTGGGTTGAGTTAAAAGACACCCTAAGACGTAATTTTGCCGACCAAAGAGACGAAGCTTGCCTAAATCGAGATTTGGTCATGATGAAACAATTGCCTAACGAAAAGCCAAATCAATTTTATGATAGGGTATTACATATTTTAAACTTGTTATGTTCATTCATTGATTCTCACGAAACAACCACACCAGCGAAAAATCTAAAAAGAAGTTTATATAACGATCTTGCTTTAAAAACATCCTGACAAAGCCTACGTATAGCGACTAAGAAAATCGGACGGGTTGAGAGTTAAGAGAATATTGTGAGAGTAGGCTAAGCTACCAAAAAAGTGATATCCTATGGATAACATAAACGTCGATTTTGGAATGCTCAGTATTCGTATATGCTTTCTGGTATAAGTAACTGAAAACAGGAAAATTGAAGATCTTGCTATTTACACGTTCGTCCGAGAATAATGGGGCGCGATTACCGATACATATCTACTTATCCACACGAGAAGAAATTTAGCTGCCTACAAACATCTTCTAGCAAAATTAAAATATACTATACTATACCTGCATACATGTTAATTGAATATAACATAAAATTAAGAATGTTAATGTGAGGGTCTAATGAGATTACATCGATATAATTATCTCTATCCACGTACCTAATCTTACAACTACTACATTGACACACATCATTGACTTCAGGGTGCATGGGTAAAAATCTGAGAGTATAAATAATTTTTGGCAAAATTCGAAACAGGACGACGCGACGCACGCTAAGCTAAATATCACATTCTCTGTTTTACCAAGATATATCGTAAATACGGCACAAACTGTCAGATTGTCAAGTGATGTACGAAAATGTAGACAAATGAAATAAGGGGGTAGAGAAAGGGATAAATCATTATGACAAATGCTTTATTATAACGTATTTAGTCATGCTATTTTTGTACTCTTTTTCCTTTAAGAAGAGATTGTTAAGTAAGATTCTTTTTTCAAACTTTAAAAATATTTGTGTTTTGCCATTACTATTAGCAAAAACACCATTTTACTTCTAAAGTTACTTTATTCTTATGATGAAACTTTCATACTTTCCACTTTAAACATAACCATAAAAGAAAAACAACCAAAAACCAATAACATTAAGATTAAGTTACTTTCTACCAAAGCCCAATCAAATACAGAGCTCCGATCCTCATCAAACGTTTGTTAGAAGAACTATATCGTATCCATGTAATTTTGAGAATGATGACAGAAACCCATTTTACAACGGAGAGATCAATTATGTCTCTCTCTCATGTTCTTTCTCTCTCATTTTTTTCTCTCTCGTCTTCTTTCTCTCCATACTCGTACAATTTTTACAGCTGGTAGAAAGTTAAGTTATGTGAAAGATAAACATGACATATTATTTGAAGCATGTCACATGATATAAGTTGTTTTTGCAGTGTAAAAATATACTCAAAACGTTTATATAAAGTATTACCACAATTGAAATATTATGCAAGGTACATATTTGTTCTCCTTTACATATTACTTGGACCGGGCGTTATGGGAATGAGTAACAGAAACGCCGACCCGATATAAAGTTGAGAACAGAGGGCATAACAGAAGAATTTCCTTAGTTGTTGAGAAAGTTGTGAAAATTGCGCCCTAGAAAGGTTTGGTTTCAGTTTAAAGCTGAAGTGACAGTGCCATTACAAAGTGTATCTATCGTTCTGGAATTAAGACTCAACACTTACAGTTAAAAATTTTGAAACTACTTGGTATAGTCGATTAAACAGTTTTTATCGCGTCTTGAACTTACGCAAACACCACTGTTCGCAGGTAGGCTGTATTATAGATCCATTTTCATTATATTATGTCGGAGAATAGGGAACGTTTTTTAACCTTATTATAACTTGTTTATCTTAATAAAAGTATTTACTCATTGTTTATCTTAATAAAAGTATTTACTCATTTTTGCAATTTTTTCTTTATTTATATAAATACTTTTCCTCCGATCCCTTTATTGCAAATTATTGGTTAGAGGGAGTATTGCTACTTGGGTAGGAAACAGTTTGAAGTAGTATAAAATAAGAAAGTTAATGTGGCTATGCTGACACTGTTTTTGCTTAATAAAAACGAGATATTTGCAAATGCTGTTTGTGTTCGGTGAAAACAGAGGTCTTTTGCTATAAAATCATAAAACTTACGTAAATATTTTATCAAGTTAGAAATTTATTTCTTATGCCAATTCTGATTAAATCTTCACAGTAGGCAACCAGAAATACTTGCACAAACAAAACAATTTCTAAAGTTTCTATTCCATTTGCACTCATGTTTTTCACCAACTCTGCTGTTATCCCATCGTTTTCTGCCGCCTTACCTCTTTTTAACTCCTTTATTGCTTCCATTATTTCCTCTTTCGCTATTTCATCCAGTTCTATAAATTCGTTGCGTTTTGTCCCTCATCTATTTTATTTGTCGCATCTATTAGTTCTGTATTGAGTAAATCTTCAAAATATTCCTTCCATCGTGTCATTATTGCTTTCTCATCTTCTATTACTTTTCCTTCTTTTGACTATATATATATATATATATATATATATATATATATATATATATATATATATATATATACATATCAATTTTGTTTGTGTTTTCAACAGTTTCTGATTCCCCTTACTATCTCTTTTCATTCATTGTTTCTCCGAAGTATTGCCGTGATTTCTCCTCTGCTATTTTTACAAATTCTTTGACGTTTATTCTCTGTTCTTTGTATCTGCTATAATTTTCTTTATTTTTATTGCTAAGGTATATTTTCTATTTTGGGTTTTTTATTTTTATTTCTTCATCGTTTTATTTATACAATTTAATAATGAAAAAATATAAAATTCCTACATATTTTACCATTTTGCTTCGAATTTTATGTTTTACATTAACCAAATTTAATTACTTCAAATGAACTCCAAATCCTTGCTACTTACTGTTTATTTTCCCCATTTTGCTCCAAGTAGGATGAAAAAGAAATTGCAAAAGATTTGAATTATCTGATAATACTAAGTTAAACAAGCATGTTTATGAATTCGCTATATTTGATTCAATTGTTAAATTAAATTATTCTTTATGCTTCTTTCCTGTTCTTTCCCAGAGCTAAAATATTTTAATTAAACGAGTTTTAAAAATACAACTCCAGAAAATCAAAAAATATAAATTTATTTTTCCATTTTTATATCGAAATACATCTGAAAAAGTAATAATTATGTCTATAGCTAGTGATTTGCAATTGGTCCGATATTCAGAATATGGCTTTTTTCGTTTGCCGTAATAATAGCTAACTTGTACATGCTGTTTCGCTTTTTGCATATAATTATCTATACCAAGTCTGAGAACCTGATTGATAGAGGCTATTTTTCAATATCTTTTACATATTATGTATTTTTAACCCGTTGTATAATACTACAAGGCAATGACAGCTAATAATAATGATGTTGTGACTTTCGAGCTATAGAAAAGTAGAAATATAAGGTGGGCAAAAATTTAATTGACATAAAAGCTCAATCGCTCGTTTAATTTTCCCAAAGTACAAGTTTAACCCCAAAGCACTTTGGCTTAATATATGAACAAATATTATCTTAGTATTATGTTAGCAATTAAAAAATGAGACACACAATACTCAGAAAAATCACCTTTATAGTTTTATTTTCTGCTACTTTTGTTTTGTAAACAGACCTTAAAAGGAAGGTGAATAGTTAAAGGAGGCCCTAGCAGAGGATAGATGAAGCTTTAAAGGCTACCGCTGTAATAAAATGGACTATTACAATTTATTCGGTAATAATTATTACTGGAATAGTCCTAAATTCTGAACAAAGAATAATCTAAAAGCCCTAATTTTCGATATTCAGGTTCTCACAGAAAGCGAACATGTGGTCTAACATCTGGGGATAAGGGAGATTGAAAGTAGCAGAAAAAGGTAATAAAATGGCCAAATATCAGATATAAATATTTGTTTTCAAAACTCACATAAAAGCGAGATTAACAACTTTTAAGAATTTAAAAACATTTTGTTTTGTCAGTAACCACTTTACGACTAGGGGAAATAAATAAAAACTTTGGGATTATATTGCTAGACCCTAAAATGCCGAAAAATGTGGCAAGACCTACCGCCGCGCTTCACGCCTCTAAATTTACAAATGTAATTATCGACCCGTTTCTCTAATGGTACAAAAATCAGGAAAATGTCAATTATTTCTGGAAAATTGCAATATCATAACAATATGTGATCAAAGTGATTTTTTCCTATTTCACACATAGAAAAATCCATATATAAAGAAGACAGATAAGTAGTTTTAAATAACGGTAATTAGGTTTTTTTTCATCACTTTGAAAGTTTGGTTAAGTTAATAATATAGATCTTTCATACCTTTATACATTATTACAGGAGAGAGAGTGGAAAAATATTATAATTATTTAATTTCATTAAAATTAGAAACTCATCGTGAATCTTGTGACAAATAGCTGAAACTCAACATTTAGTCTTTTTGGACATACCCCTAAATGAAACTCAGAGGGATGAGGAGATTTATCATTGGTCACAGGGAAAAATGGGTAGTTTTTACGGAGATGAATTAAGAAATAGGCGGTATCATTAGGATACCTCTAAGCTACAAGAGATATTCAAAAGCAGTTCATAATCTGCGTTCGTTCTAACTATTGTCCTTTTAGTGTTCTAACAGTTGATCAGTTTCTCTTATGAAAATTGTGCTCTTGGTCATTCTCTTCCAAATTTCATATAATCTTTTTTAAAGGGTAGTGAATATTTTTGGGTAAGACAATTTATTAATTTGTGTTGGATCCGAACAACCCGAGTGGGGGATTCTCAATTTATATAATTCGTGGGGATTATCAAGGAAGCATAGATTTTTCTTTAAAGTTTAACTTTTCTTTTGATTTATAATTTTATCTAAATTACCATTAATAAAATTTATTCTTCATATTCATTTAAGTAAACGCCTGTCTATATCTCTTCTCCTGTTTTAATTTAATCCAAGTTAATTATTTTATTGTTCATTAGTTTTAAGTTTACCTTTGTAAAGTCAATTTTTATTTTATTTTTGTTAATAGAGTTAAGTGTTTTGAGACACAAGTGTTGTATTTGCTAAACAAAAAGAGGCTATAATGCATAGCAAGCATTATCTAAGGGCTAAGATTCATTAAAGGCGAAACTGATATCTCGGGTAACTCGCGGATCGCGAATCGTTGGTCGCGCGTTCCAGTTCCTGACGAGTTCTGCCAGAGTTTGCTGACGAGTCTACACTCCATTATTTGGTCAAGTTTGGTTTGGTAAGAGTTTTATATTTACTAACACTCTTTATTAACTTGATTCTTTGCCTTCGAGACTACAAGAATCTTCAAGAGCCTTCATAATTGCGATTAATATAGGTAGTTCGAAATACCATCTTTTATGTTACAGACAGGATTAATTAATTCATGCTACCATATTCTTCATCTAGGTCCTGATTTGTGACACCGCACCGTTATGGAAAAAACTGTAGACGCAATAAGCAAACCACTTTAATAAAACCAATTTCCGGTAATCATATTAGCAAAGATAAATTTTATTTATATTGCATATTATCATGCCAAAATAAAAATGCTTCTTTGGAGATTAAATCCCAAGCCGCATTCGTATAAAATTTAATTTTTAAGCTGTTCTAAAGTTAGGGGAAAATTAAACATTTGTTTCTAAAATTTAAACAATTTATAAATGTTATCGACATGAAAATTGCAAAATTACAATCCACCAACAACAATTAATTACATTTATATAATTTCTCATAGACAAAAATAAAAAAAGTTGTTTACCCTGTACGTAAGAAAATAAAGGAAAAATCAAGAATACAAGCTTTAGGGATATACAAAATAATACTTTTGTAATTTCAAGCAAAAATAGACAAAACACAATTTTTAAAATGCTCACCCTGTATATAATTGGCAGAATTGTATCGCGTTTCGAGCTAGATTAAAGCCCAATTAACTTTTCAAAATATCACAGACCATCAGAAATAGAAAACCATGTTATTTTTCGTAAAGAAAACCAAAAAAATTAATATCAAAAATTACTCGACGTACGGTGATTTTACTCTATAATCCCTTTTAGCGATAGACCTGTAATAAAACGAAAGATAAAATAATAATTTCCATGTAATAATGTTGCCGCTAATAAATTTAAAGGCTGTCCGTAAATTTCTATAAGTTACAGCTGTTGCCGAATCGGTTACTAGCGTCACTTCTTCATCAGCTAAATCTTAGCTCTGACCATCTTATTCGCCAGATTGCGATGTGAAGCCGAGATTTGATAAGAATCAATTTACAGATAAATCTAGTGAATTAAGGTCGAAACATGTTCATATTATCGGCATGCTACTTTTGTCTCAAAATTGCTGACCAATGAGATTTAAAACTGAGTTTTTGCTATCAGTTAGCGGAGATCTTAAAACGCAAAAATCTGATTATTTACTGGCTGGTGTTAAAAACAAAAATTTTAGCACGCTAATCGGAAGAAAATGTTAGATATATTTTGAATTTATATATTTGTAAATATTTTTGAACAAATTCAGTGCTCGCTTACTGACACAGAATACATTGATTTATTGAGGAAAAAGCATAAACAGTTTATAGATTAATATTATTTATCTATGCAAAGCTACAAAAATACTGAGTTTTCTGGTTTTTAGTATCAACGGCAAAAATTAAAATAATGGAAGAGTTACCCAACATATTATGCTCTATTTATTATTTCAGCTCAGTAATTTATAACCGACTAATTGTAATTTAACACACTCTGAAGCGAATCTGCAATGCAATTTAAAATCAATTCAAATCTATTAAGATTTAATACTGCACAAATGCGAAATTCACACAGGACGGAAGATGTTTGCGAATTTTGTGTGGTGATTATTTTGCGGATGTTTATAATTAAAATGGCGACTTTGGTATGTTTTATTCACATGTATGCATATTGATTTTCTCAAACGAACGCTTTTCAAAATGGCAAAATATTATTTGCGTTTATGTCCATTTTTTATTGAAACCTCTTAGGGTTTCCAATTTAGGTCGGTTTAACGTTCCCGGTTATTCAGAGATTTTTCTTCTGATGAACCTTTTTCTCCTAAATTATTCTTGACTTCATCACCCCTGCTTTAGTTTTTTCTACCTCCTCTACTGTATACTTACTATACAGGGTGCTACAATTGAGTATTTGTATGAAGATCTCGGTAACCGTAAGAGATACGACGTCGGTTAAATTGGGGCAAAGTTGCGCAATTTGATGCTGAATTATAAGCTGTTTAGAAGTCTAAGAAATTCAGGTTTCTTCCGGAGATATTAGAGAAAAAAACGAAATTTTGCAAAATCTATTTTATTTTTTCCTACGCGTATTTGAAAAGATATTTAAAAATAAATTGCACTTTGTCATGGACACTTTTTATCCTCTTCAAGATGAAATAATTAGTTTTTAATCTGACGTTTCGGATTACTGAGACCATCATCAAATTTTTTTTTAATACGGACCTGCACTTTTTATTTTATGTTTGGAAAGCTTTTGGCATCCTGAATTTATTGACGTATAGCACTCACATTTTAAAGTAGTTTTAATGGCAATATCCATAGGTGACCTATGTGTTAGACGAAGATCCAATATTGATATTTACCAAATACTACTTTGCTTATGATATAAGACAAAAATCTACATTGACAATAGTTATGCAGATAAAAACACAGACGTGTCGAAAAATTAAATGATGAACGATTTTTAATTTATTTCAATAATAAATATTTTGGCCGTTTCAAAAACAGTCCAATTTTTTAATGAAAAATAGAAAATTAATTTTTAAGTAAGTGCAACACATCATTGATTTCACGAGGCAAAGAGCCTTCGAAAAATGAAATAAAAAGAACAGGTACGTATTTAAAAAAATAAAATTAATGATGGTCCCAGAAATCCGAAACGGCAGGTTAAAAAACTAATTATTTCACCTTGAAAAGAGGATAAGGGTGCAATTTATTTTTAAATATCTTTTCACATACGCGTAGGAAAAAATAAAATAGATTTTGCAAAATTTCGTTTTTTTTTTCGAATATCTCCGGCAGTAACCGGAAGTTCTCAAACTTCTAAATAGCTTATAATTCAACATCAAATAGCGCGACTTTGCCGCGATTTAACCGACTTCGTACCTCTTACGGTTACCGAGATCCCCATACAAAGACTCGAATTTGTAGCACCCTGTATTGCCATTATCCTTTAATGTCTCTTCTCATCAAAGACCCATACCGCTGTAGCTTGTTTCTGCATCTTCTTAGATGTTTCACAAATAAGACTTAAGTACTGTCTTAATAAGTCATTTTGACATAATGAGGCCCAAAAAGGCCGAAACAATATATTGTCAACAGGATTGAGGTGTAAGTAAAATTTTTTAAATCATTTTATGATAATTTTTATTTTTTTTACAATTCTCTATTTTACAAAAAAAATTTCATTTTTGTAGCTACTTTATTAACTTCAATTTTTGCTATGTAAATTTAGATATTTTTAGATTTTCATAAAGATTTTTTCGTTAATAACCAAATGTCTAAAGTATTGTGTAGGTTGGGTACAGATACAGATATAGTTCTTCCAATACTAGCGACATAGAATTTTTTCTTTGTCTTTTCTAATTTGTTATATATTTAGTAATTTTTGCGTAAAAGCCAAAAAATATGTTCTAACTGATATAACACTATCACTTAAAAAATTGATAAAATGTTTAGAAACAAGGTGCAACAACAAGGTCTTTCCAACCAAATTGTGATCTATTTACGAGTATGGTTAAAATATAACATGGACTACTAGTATAACCCTTTCTTAAATCAAAATTTTTAATCAACAACTTTAATTTTCGACGGCTAGACAGGGAGCTAAGTCGATGCACTTTTGTCATTAGGAGCTTTATAATGCCTTCAGAATAAAAGGTTTTCGGTTGCATGCACAGCTACATAGTTTTGCACAAAATTTTTAACTTGTTTCAATATTGTCTTCAAATCTGATACCGCCTAGAGCTTCTTTCGGGGGTTCAAATCGGAAGGCGACCAGTCTGGGCAATAAGGAGAGTGGGAAAGGGTTACCCAAAGCATTTTTATTAAACATTTTTGAGTCAATTGAGCAGTATGTAGCTGGTAGTATGGTAGCTGAAGGAAAATCACGTTTCCGATGGATTGATTCCGTCGTTTTGTTTGAAGAGCGGGTTTAACCTTTTCCACTAAGAGCTGAGGGTAAAAAATTATTTATTAGAAAATACTTTGCGTATAGCAGTTTTTTCTTAATTTTCTTTTATCACACAAAAACTCATCTTCTTTAAGTAATATATCTCCATTGATTTTTACAGAATAACATTTTTTCTCTCCAGATTTCCCATAAGATAACTCCAACAGCTGATTGTATCGTGTTAAATTATGGTTCGTATTTTAAACCAAGCGAATTAAGAACACAAAATCCTAAAAGCATTTACGTCTTTC
This sequence comes from Philopedon plagiatum, assembly GCA_963971165.1. Taxonomy (NCBI): domain Eukaryota; kingdom Metazoa; phylum Arthropoda; class Insecta; order Coleoptera; family Curculionidae; genus Philopedon; species Philopedon plagiatum. The sequence continues at coordinate 29,918,233 of OZ020195.1, read as the reverse complement.
CTTAAAATTTTCCAATTCACGTTCTTGTAACTTTACATTTAAGAAGTAAAACTTTTAAACTTTTTACTGTTTATTGGTATCAGCGATTTACCCGTTCTGAATATTATGCGCCTTTTTCATCATAAGTTTTCGTTTTAGCTTATAACCAAAATCAATCTTGAAAGAGCCGGGAAATATGTAAATAACTTGACATTTTTACACCAGAGTATTTTGTTGTACTGCGTGTTTTCGAATGTACTTTAAAAGAGGCGAAATGATAAAAATAAGTTCAAAATAACTCTTGATTAGAATAGAATGCTATAAAAAATATACACTGCATTTTTTTTAACTCGGGACCCGGGATTTTCATGGTAATTGTTCCACCTCCTGTTAACTTGTGTTCTACTAAAAATTTTGGGGCAAATCCCGGCAGGTACATATTTTAGTGTCTTCAATTGGCGTTGAACGTTTTTTGTTTTAGCATTTCCATACCAATTTCAGGAAAATCTATTATTTTTTCATGATACATTGCAGTTTTTTAGTCGTTGCATATTTAGTTACCAGTGACAGAATAATTTAAACAATGCATGGAACTCTCAAAACCAAATACCTGACATACAGAGGTTAAAAAAATGCGTTTTATCAAAAAAAGAAAGAAGTTATTTTTTACAGCTTTGATGGCCTTGGTTGAACACTCTCTTGAAGGTCTTGTAGTTGCAGCAATTAGAAGATCAAAGGTCTAGAAGATGTAGTAGAAATCTAACGTTTATCGAACGTCGCCAACGAAGATCGACTTATAACTTAATATGCCCTTAATTTCTAATAAATGAAATCACTCTTTTGCACAACACTTAGAAATATATTAACAATAAATAGAAAGTATACTGTACAAAGAAACAAATAGAATAAATGAAAAAAAAATGTCAAAATGAAATTAAGTTGGCTACCATGGACGCGATTGGAAAATACCACCTTAATCATCTTACTAAACTTATTTAATTATTATTGGTTAATTTGTTAATGTAACTTATCTTTGGTTATAATGACAAAATACTTTTCACTACTGATAAAAACTAAATGATGACATATTTGCTGATTAAAGACTAGCTCTGCTGAAAATATCCTGTATAATATTTACTAGTTGGGATCCGATGTGCGGACTGCAATTTCCGGTCAAAAATATCTCAAAAACCGTAAGGCCTATGAGGCCGAAATTTTGCAGACAGGTAACCCTTATCCCAAAGGGATGCACCTGTATCTCTTCGATCTTCCTCTTCGCCCATGAGGTAAACTATTCTGAACTAATTTTTCAAAATAAACTCCTACTGAAGGGCGAGTGCGCTGGCCACCACGGAGTTTTGGTTGCGTACTGCATATGTCGATTAGCCGGGAGTCGAAAATACTCACTTTGTATACCAGAGTATCCGGGTGAAGAATTTTTCGTTTTCATCTTGGTTAAGCTCTGCGTCGTTGCTGGATTCTGGATTTATTAACGATAGTAAAATTTTAGGCATGCCAAATATATGATTTTAAATAAAATTGTATCCTAGGTTAGTTTTCTTTAAAAAATAAAAGTCAACCCGAGCAAACCCAAGTGAATAACGATGAAAAACAACTTAAAAATACACTTATAACGGTTGATTTTTCAACGAGTCATAAGTTAGGTTTGTTTAGGAGTTGTAAATCACTAGTTTCTTCGAAAAACTCTCTGAGATCTAACCAAAAAAACTTAAATCCATTAGGCAAGATTTAAATTCATCGATATATAAAGTGCATTGATGGGGTTTCATTAAACTCTCTTTAAATTACCGACACAAGTGTGTTGAAATTAATTTTAGTAAATGTGCAGCGGAGCTCGCCAGCCAGACTCTGATATTAGTCACTGAGACCAGTTTGACAACACAAAGGGACTAAAATGACAAAATTCTGTAGATTTTGACGTCCCGCGCTATATTTTATATTAGTCTATAATGTTAAATCATTTAATAGATATTTAATTTGCCAGAGTAATATTATTAATAAATACAATTATTATTATTATTATGGAGTTTTTTTTCTATTGTGACACAATGACATAAGTTTACATAACCTAGGGTTTTATTTCATTTTATAGGTCAAGGCGACGGATGCTGATAAAGATAGACCAGCAAATATAATATATTTTCTTGCTGGACAAGGAATAAATCCCGAAAATCCGAAAAATAGTAAATTTGAAGTGGACAGGCATACCGGTGAAATTTTTGTTTTATCGGTAAGTAAGTTTTATGTGTCTATTAGGGTATTATCAATAAGAAATGGGAATTTTTATATTATGCCTTTTAGCAACATAATAATGATATAAACCTATTTTAATATATTGCAGGAAAGATTATAAATAGAAAAAAGGATATTTATCTAATATTAAAATACCTTGAAAAGTAGTTTTGTTAGTACTTTAAATCATAAAGCGGACATGGTTTACTAAACATATTTTGTTATGATTTCATTATTCATCTACTGTTTTAATAAGAGTAAAGATTATGACGCAATATATAGTCCAATAAACGATGGTTTTCAAAAGAAATTTTAGGCAGACTGCTGCTTTTTTGAAAAAAGTCAGATTTTGTTACTTTAAATGACACCCCAGCACTACTTTATGCCGAACCCTTTGACAAGGGCGAAAAAACACGTTTGAATTATTTGTTTTTGACTCGTAGTTTTAAAACGAAAAATAAATCGGTAAAAGGTTATAGACAAAAGTTATAGATACGTTAGATTTGGTAATGGCCACGTTTGCCCTATCTGTGGTTATAAATAATACATTAGAAACTGGCAAAGTTTAAGAGTCGACGCAACAAGCAAAATACACTTTTTAATTAAGGAAGGTTTTTTAATAATGTGCCAAGAAATTATTTACCTGGAAATAAACACCGCAAAAATCATAAAATAGGTACTGCAGTATATTGAACATTGCTACTCTAAATATTTATGGCTTTTTTCTATGTGTTTTAATACTCTAGATTAGCAAATTGTTAGCAGCGTCCCGTTTTGATCCGTTTAGCATCTCCTCAATAGAGGTCGCGCCTTGTACTAAAAGCCCAGAATACATGGTGTAAATTATGAGCTAAAGTATGATTATTCGTAAAATAAAATTAGGAACGCTGCCGAAACCCCATTTTCTTTAATAAATACAATACTGGCGACTAGACATAGTACTATGATCTTTGTCTACGCACGTGCAGGATGCAAGCTGTAGGAGATATTAGATTGCCAACAATTTTAAAAATATTGTATCGAGGAACAGCTTGTTGCCAATACATCTTTTAGAGCCGATCTAATTTTTTAAATAACAAAAATTTTAAAAAAAGTTCACCCCAACACAGACTCGAACCTCTGGACTACGCGGATACCTAATGTAAGAAAACGTACAGAGGTCGTATTTATAATATTTTATGTTTAACCGCTTATTAATAATACATTAATACAATGCAAATACAATGAGCATATTAGCTAGGTAGGTACCTAAGTAGTTTTTCTTTTTCCGAGCCAAATGTTTTGAAAGAGTATATTTTACGGGGCGGTTTGAGTGTATTTCCATAGTGGGAGTGGCCCGATATTGTTGGTGGGCCGTCGACCAATTGTGTCTCTTTTTAACTTCCTAAAGCGCGTATGTCTGTTTCTCTCTTAGTTTTAATGAATTTATATCGTCCATATAAACCCATGAGGTCAATTTAAAATACGACCCCGCCCGGAGCAAGTTTGGATAATCTTTCGACGATGGCTTGACTTGATTCTTTCTTAAGGAGTTTTCGCATGGAACTTGCACTTTTTTGAAAGAAAAGATTCGTTTTGGTTTTAAAAAATAAATTATTAGGTAAATCATTAAAAATTTTAGGTGGGTCATTGACCAAATGACCTTATGGACCGGCCGCGCCTGCTCACGGGATATTTGCTACAGATAGGGAAAACGCTGTTAGGGTATTTTTCAATGCTCTACAACTTTTATTTAAAACTTTTCTCCAGTTTATTTTTCATTTTCGAACTAAAAGCCACAAGCCCTTTTTCAACCCCTACGAATGTTTACCCCCATTTCAAAGGGCTTGGCACAAAGTAGCAATGGGGTATCTTTTCAAAGGACAAAATCAACCTTTTTTTAAAACAGCAACATTTTACCTACATTTTTTTTAAAGATCTTTATTTATTGGACTAATGCCACCCTCTTTTTCAATAACATATTTAAATGTTTATAATTATGTTTCAACTTTTAAGCTATTTATGATACACCCCATATTAAAGATGTAACATATAAGATTGTCGTGGTACCACTGAAAGAAAATTGTCTTTGCGCTTGTCGAACTTCAACTAAGTACCTTTTAGGAGAAGCAAAAATTGTTTTAACTATTTCTTATTTGTTCATTAAAAACCAGTAAAACAATTCTTTAGGCATTAGCAAACGATTGTGAATATTCCTAATAGCATGTTATTACTAATGTTTTCATTAAGAAATAAACATCAACTTTTTTAACGGTCACAGCCCGAAGGAAAATTTGTCAAACTCGCTTTCAAATAAAATATAAGAAAAGGAATTTAGAGGGCAGATAGAATATTAAAAATAAATTCTTATGTAAAAATACATTTTAAAAACAAACTTTTATTATTTAGATGTACTAAAACGAAAAAAATTGTTTCGTTTTTTATTGTGCCAATGATGTATGCTATTTATAAGTGGACGTAGTTCGCGTGGGTGCATCCTAATAAAAGTAGCATCAAAGTTATTACTGAAGCAGATATACTATATTAGGTTAAATTTATTGTCTTAAAACTTGTCGTGCGCAAAAAGCTTGTACAGGAATTAATTTTGTTTGGCAGTAATTGTAAGTACCTAAGTATATATTCTTTGATATTCACGCGACAAGCCTTTAAGACAATAAATTTAATATAATATCTGTTAATTATATAATATGTTTCAGTGCTAACTGTGATGCTACTTTTATTAGGATCCACCCACGCGAACTACGTCCACTTATAAATAGCATTCAGCATTGCCACAATGAAAGAACTATACTATTTTTTTTCGTTTTAGTACAGTTAAATAATAAAAGCTTGTTTTCAAAAAGTATTTTTGCACAAGACTTTATTTTTAAATTTTTAGTTACTTCTTAACCTACAAATTTTTGACAATGCATCATTATTATTACAAGGCATTTTACATGTCAACGTATTCTACTCGTCTAATCCTGTCATTTGATACCCATACCAAGGGGATTGTGAAGAAAAAGGTAATACGCCATCTGGTGGCGTCCGCCTTATTAGGTTTAGAATGACGTCACATAGCTTATCGTATTCTACTCCTCGAACCCTTTAATTTGATATAAATGTCAAGGGAATTGTGAACAAAAACCTAATCCGCCATCTTGGGGCGTCCGCCATATTACATGTGTGCAAAATTTCAAAGGTCAAGCTTAATTAGAACTAGTAAACTTTGATTGGAACATTTATATATATATATATATATATATATATATATATATATATATATATATATATATATATATATATATATATATATATATATATAAGCAAACTAACGGCAAAATTAAATAAAAGGTAGTAAAAACAAATCATTTAATATAAGAAAATGAATTTTAAAAACAAACTCACCGAACTTTGAAACGTTTCTTTACTCATATTGTGTAAAGAAAAGGAAAATTATTTATTTAACTGAATATTGAAACAAACAAAGAAGAGTAAAAATACATTATTTTTAAAGAAGTCAGTGGAATGTTTTTTGTTTGAATTATACAAAGGAATATACGATCAAAACTTAGCAAACCTTTATCTGTAATATATTTTTGTTTTTCTATCATATTGTTGTTTAGAAAGGAAAATGATTTTGTGCGTGGATACGTATATTTTTTTGAATTCAGTTTTTATTTGCCGAAAAGAAGACACAAGACATCAGAAAGAAATTCCTTTTATTTGAGTTACATTTTAATTCTAATTCGTTTACATCCAGTTGCACAAACAATTTACTCAAGAATTAAACTAATTGGGTACTTGTAATGTGACAGCACTTATATTAATGTCATTCATTACTAAAGGCGACTATACACGTAAATTAAATTTGTCACCTAATTAAAAGTTTAATCGTTTTTTTTAATCGCGACTGTGTACCTATATATCGTGATTTTTAAGTGGATCGGTTTACATTCGATCGGTTCGATTTACTCAAAACTCGCAATATAATATAGGTTTGTCCATTTGTGTTGCACAAAACTGCACCTATACTTTTTCCAGACCAAATAGGATCTCATAAATAGAATTTCTTAGGATTTAAATGGTATAAAAAGCTAGACAAAGGCCTGCCGCTAATACCAGGATTGCTCGCAACCACACAGCAAATCACTCACATTTCATGCAAATTTCTTAGTGATACATTCCCTATACAATTCAAACAGCACCTGCATGTCTGCCTGCCGCGACGCTGCGTTTTGTCTCTTTTCCACTAAGGGTAATATTATATTATCGCATGTAATGGGCCAGGTCATTTCCAGTTAATTGAGACATTACGTCTAAACAGATGCTTTTTTAAAATATGATTTATTTAAAACAGTTAAGTCTTGGGACGGGACGCACTTGATCCCTCCGACACTAGTAAAGGGACAGACCGAATGGCTTTACCTTGCTAGCTGTAACGCGTAAGGCGATTCAACCTGGATATATGTCTTGGGGAAGATGGTTTGAGGGAGGAAAATTATTCCAAAATGCTGCTGAGAAATGGGCAACTTTAATCGGACAATTAAGCCAGTTGGGCCGAGCGGCGGGTTTTTTGCTATGAGTGTCTGGCAGGACAATCCATGAATAGAGTCTATATACAGGAAAGAGGACGAAAGTCTTCCGCCTTAGTAATTAAATTCAGTGTGGCGGTCTCCGCGGTTGTCGGTACCATTGAGTGAAACGCATTAGCATGCACTCCGCGTCTCGAAATTAGACGCAGGCTTTTCTACTCAGATGTAGGAAGTCTATACTTGGTACTTGTTAATTTGGGATAAATCAACCTTCTTGGTCAAGGGAGTCTTGCACTGACTAGAGGTACCAGAATGGGATTCACGAAACGGTAAAAATGGTTTCTTAGACAGGTAGTGGTCAAAGTTATAATTCCAGGAAAAAACTTAGGAAAAATACTTATAGTCAAGAGTCGTGACCCTGGCTAATAACGACAAGAAAGTGACATGCATAATGCATCCGAGCCATTATGTGTGTCCTTGGTTCTCAGCTGAATAGCTGATCTCGATCATGACAAATCGCGCGTCGTAAAGGTACGCCCATACGTACGGGCCTGGGGAGCGGACAACGGTGTAAATATTATATAGTTACACTTACTACAAAACGATCATAAAAATAACAACGTATTTATGCCATTAATTTAAAGACTTAATTATCGGTCAACGGTACGCCCATGAATACAATTATTTCTATGGTTAAACATCGTTTTTGCAGATTCGGTTAGGTTTTGATATACTTATAAATAATATTTGATTAAAACGTTGAAACTTTTTATGGCTAGACCTTATCGGTACTGTTGCGTCAAAGGTGTCGGCTGCGATACTTTTTTTGCGGTTTCACTTACTATTGGAAGCACTTATACCATCACTGATTTTTTTAATGAGCATCTTCTACAAATAAAAAAATAGTGTATATTAATGTAAATGCTGTTTTGTGCAACACAAATGAACAAACCTAATATACCGACTTTGCCTCCAAGGCAAAATTTAACATGTTTGTGTTTTAAATGATAGGTTAGGTATTATTTATTTTAGCTATAATTAGAATTTTAGAACTTTCTTGCTGCTATGAAAATATCCTTTTTTCAGGAAAGGAAAAATATGTCAAAACTCTGCCCTATATCAGTAGTATCCGCTTCAGTATTCAAGCCAGACAAATTTGGTAATCGATTCTGTGTCAGCATTAATCGCTAAAGCCTTGTGTACTTATAAGACTTGCTAAAATGGCTCCCTTAGTTAGAACTAAGGTGAAATATTTCTAAATTTGTTGTTATAAGTAATAAAATATTCTGCAAGAATTGCTCGTCATGCATTGAATCGGGACTACATTGATCGCTGGATAGGTCAAGTTTCCTGGCCTGACAGGTCACCCAATTTAACGCTCCTGGATTTTTTTTTTGTGGGGTGTCATTAAAAATAAGGTGTATCAAAATCCTCCTACTACACCGGATATCATGAGGGAACTTATTAGACATACCTGAAGAGATACTGATAAAGAAACCTTATGCGGTGTCAAGAATCTTTTGTGAAGCGGGTCGTCGGAAGTTGATGGTCATCATTTCGAATATTTTTAATTAAAATGACTTTTTCCTTTCAAAAAATAATATTTATTTTCCTCAAATGGGTTACCTAATGGTTTCTTTATCTTATGTTACTTATTAGAAAATATTTTGTTTATGTACTAAAGATTTTCTGCAAATAACATTAAAAATGATAAATCAGGTAGTAAAAGCTTGAAGTAATTATTTCTTATATATTACTGGAGACTATAAAGAATATAGACAAATTCTCGAATACACCGAAATGGGACCGAAAGCGGGTCTCCCTTGAAACATTTGCGTCGGTTTACTGGTTTATGGTTTAGGAATTTGTTTGTTCACCCAAACCCCCAGAATGTCTCCAGGGAGACCCACTTTTTGGTCCATTTTTGTTACATGCCATTGTTCGTCTATGTATTATTTAGTCTATGTTATTACCAAGCTGATTCAAAAACATTTCAAGTAAAAGTTACTTCTTTTTTAGATTAAAATTTCCGTAGGAAAAAATCTGTGTTTCTATTTAAAAAACAAAGGTTACCCCGGAACTACGAAAATAAAGGCAATGTAAAGAAATATTATTATTTTCTCTCCCTCTTAAGGCCAAACAACTTTTGTCTTAAAGATTTTCTTTAAAAATTCATAGTTTTTGACTCATATGACTGTTTCAAGTTTAATGGCGCACCCTGTATATACTTACATATATATATATATATATATATATATATATATATATATATATATATATATATATATATATATATATATATATATATATATATATATATATAAATATATATATATAAAATATAAAATATAAAAATGTTTCAACGTCCGTCGCAGTAATAAACTAAAAGGAAAAAGAATGGCTATTCGGACTGAATGGAGTGATGCTCAAAAATCGATTCCAATAACGGGTGTTATGCTCCCGCAGTGTTTTTACTAGCTACTTAAATATCGGTAACAGCTTTACTCGAGTGAGATCTGTTCTTGCATTGAAGTGGTTTCCTATAGATGGCGCTCTCGTGTGTTCTGTACCATCATTTTGATATACTGACTAGGCGAAGTGGCTATTGGGGAAGCTGCCTAAAGGCTACTTCAGTCTGATGATTCCCAACAGGGGTGAAAGCTTACTGTCTGCCAGCCCGGGGCTGTCCATTAGATCTTGGACTTCCCGTACTTTGATGCAAAAACATAACTTACTGTCTTTCAGTCCGAATAGCCATTATTTCTCTTTTTAGTTTATTACTGCGACGGGCGTTGAAACCTTTTTATATTTTTTATAGTGCTTGGCTTTTATAGGCGGAGTTGCACGGCTTCCTGGTGCGATTGTGTGCGATCCCTAGGGTAATCCACAAAATTGTGGAGACCTGGAGTGATGCTCAAAAATCGGTTTCGATACCAGGTGTCATGCTCCCGCAGTGTTTTTACCAACGAGTACTAATACAGGAAGAATACCAACTAGCGTTGTTATTTGTCGCAGCACGGATCGAGTCGAAGGTCATATGGAATGTCAATCAAACGTCAAATTACAGCTACAACTGGTCTGGCCGTGTCTGGCGATTGAACTAAAGGTGGCGCAGGCGCAATTTAAAACGTCATATATTTGGTTATTTTAAATAATTTAAAGTAGCAAATAAACTTAAAAAATTTTGGAATCAAAACCAAATTGGTTTAATACCAAATAAATTCTTAAGTTTTAAATCCACTTTACAATATAACGTCTAGCATGAATATGAAAAGGAAAATCAAACTTGATGGAGTTGAGATCTGTAACTTTATTATCAGAAAGAAACATAGCTTAAAACGATGCAACACTTGCATAAATTTTCAAACAACAAAATTTATACAAATCAAAATTAAACAATATACATTACAATCGATGAACACGATTTTCTCAAAATTAATTTAAGGCATACAGAAGAAATAAGACAATGTAAACTGAGTATACCTAAGAAAAAGTCCTTAATCACAATCCTGTCAAAAAATAGATATAACTTGTCTTGATAATGTCAAACCAATTAAGTTAGTCTTCGATTGGGTAGCTTTCGACTCCTCGTATGAGATGAAAAAGAAAAAAGTATTTCAGGTTTTTATAATACAATACATTACAATATTTGTCACGTTTGCTCAAACAGTCTGATATTCTTCGATGAAACTGTAATGGGAATTTTTGTCAAAAGAATATTTTCAATAACTTTTTAGAGTTTTGAAAGCGGTAAAACCTAGACGTGACGTTAATGCACTAGAACAAATACGTAATACACCTCTGAGAGAGAAACTTATAGATATGAAATAAGGCTACATTACCATGGTTCGTAGGTCGATCCTTTCGATTCGATTTTCTTTTGAGTTTATATAAAATATATGTATATATATATAATAATATATATATATATATATATATATATATATATATCCCCAAAGTAGAGTCATTTATTTTAAGAGGTTATCTCGTAAAAATAAACCATTTGACCAAAAAAGCTTATCAATAAATTTATCCCATTACGGTCAAGATAATGCTTTAACCACACAACAAAGAAATGCAAGAATATTTAAACAGTCACTCAAATAGCGCGTTCGGCAATGCAATCTTTTCCATCAGTTTGCTCGGAATTTTTGACGGTTACATGACCTATTATTGTAAACAGTACGACCGATCACGTGCCTGTCAATAATTCCGAGCAAAACGATGGAAAAGATTGCATTGCCGAACGCGCTAAAAGAGTCACAAATGGCGGTAGAATCGACAATCCCACGGATATGAGAATAAAATCGTAGGTACTTAAGTTATCGGCAGTAAAAAAGCTAAACAAAAAACATTTTAATACTTTCGATGTGCGAAAATACTCGTAACGCAGTGGTTCAGAATTTTGAAATGTGCACGTGCATTTCGGCATCATATTTTTATTCTGAAAACATTTATTCCAGTTCCCGTTTCCAGTTTGACGAAATTTTTGTAAAACTTTACTAACAGTAGATTTAGTAAATGGATTTTTGTCAGGATATTTATCGTTAAAAATATTATGAACTTCTTGTTGCCATAATCCAGTATTATTAAAATTTCAATTCTTTGGGTTTCTGTTAAATGATCCATTTTGGGTTAACAGATACTAATATACGGTCATTAATACATGAAACCAATGCTTGACCAATAATTAACTTTAATAGAATTCCCCTAGCAAATTAAATACAATAGATATTTAAAAGATTCCCAGGTACTTTGTCACTATCAGCACCATTGAAAACGATAATAATCTAATGTTTTTGTCACTGTTTTTATGTGATGCGTTCAGATTTTATAGCATCACCGAAGGCAGAACTTTCACGAAGTTTATGTTTTCAGCTCGGTTTTGGATTAAGTTTTCTTAAAAATGCTGAGAGGTGTAGGATATTAAAAAAGAAACCCATACAGAAATTACGTTTTTTGAAAAAATAAATCCCCTTACCTCAAATAATAAGGGTAGAAAAACAGTAAGAGCAGATATCCGGTACTTTCAAATAGCCGGCGCTGACCAGCTCTGGATAAGCGATGATGATGATGATAATGATAATTTAACTATGTTTTTACCCTAAGAGCGAAAAACTAAAAGCATCCTCTGCTTTCATTATTACTTAGGTAAAGGTATTAATTTTTTAATTTAGCGTTTGTCACGTCAGCTTTTAAGATAGATGACAATCAGTCGGCTTTCTGACTCGTTTCGCAAGACAGGGACCAAACTAAATATCATTAATATAATTTCTGCCTAATTATGTTTTTTAACTTGTATAGCTTGGTGAACACATCAGGGCAAGTCTTGACATGTCGGTTATCGTTTATTTTATAATTTTACATGTAACTGTACAAAATAGTAGAAAATAGCTTAAAGCATAACTTACTAACTCCATGGAGAAATTAAGTGAAGCTATATTGATATAAACAAGAACGCAATTTGAAGGCTAAATACGGATCACAACAAAAATGGGGAAGTTTTGAATTTTTCCACCACATTATAAGCATCTTGCCTATCTGAGATCTCTCGAAAAACAATTTGTAAGCTAAACTATATCTTTTTTGCCTTTGTCAATAAAACGTGATACATGAGTACACGGTACCTAATTGTTTTTGGAAAGTTGACACAAAATATCAAACTGTCATGATTTTTTTCAAAACCTGATCGTAGTAAAAATATTTGTTGGAAGTGTTGAAATTTTTGGTTATTTCAATGCTAAACTTTCAGAAAACAACTAAATATCGTACTAAAGCGTAATTATTTAAAAAAAAAATAACAAAAAATATACTCATACAAGACGATGGATGCTAAGTACACCTTCGGATAAAGGATAAAAAAGTGCTGTTTATTTTTTTCTCGTAACAAAATAAAGTCACATTTTGCTAATACCTAACCAGTAAATTTTCAGATTTTTACCGATATTTCCGTTCGGAATTTTCTACATCTTTGAACGTCATGTATATGAGTTCTGAAACGCGCTACTTTGCTATAATTTAAACTCTTATCGCTTACGAGAGAGATGTAAAGAGTAATAACAATAAACTATATTTAAATGAACTCATAAAATATAGGAACAATAAAATAGCTTCAAATGCAGATTTATGTATTGCTACTTACCTAGACGTCCGTATAGTTACAGCCAACTGCGTCGGTATAGAGTTAAGGTATGTACATAAAACTTAAAATGGAATAACAAAATAATTTTACACAATAAATAGAAAAGCTTGGGGTCCGTAACAAATATAAGAAGAACATTAGTAACTTTACGGGCCGAACATACAGTGTATTCGGTTCTTGCATTAAAGCACAGGACATCCAAAAACTAATTTAAAATTCAAGGCTGGATTGAATAGAGAGTGAGCTTTGTCTCTTACTCATCAGACTGCCATACCACATAAGGTAAATTCCTCAACTGTGCCTTACTTAGCGAAATACTAATAATATTGCCATCAGGGCCTTCAGGATATGAATTTCAATCATTGGTTAATCTTTGCGCCGCAATGTAATTCTGGAAAAACCTGTATATAACTTTTCTTTCGTCACCTATACAGACAGGCACTTATTCATATTTTTATTAGACGATATAAATCCTGAGAGAGAGCTCAATATGTTTTGCTCAGGTAACACATCTGGAGAAGGGTTTGACAAGGCCCCACAAAGGTAAACTAACTTAACCCTTAAGTTTCCAATAAAAATATCGAGAAGAAGTATAAAAAATAACTACTATGTGTGTAACAAACCTGAACCATTGTCTCAACTCATCATAAAACCCATTATAAAGATAAGTTTAAAATTTCGAACTAAAAGAAAATAAAAAAAAAACGTATTATGCATATCATTAGAATATCTCGGCTTCCATCTAAGTAATAAGGCAGAGCTCCAAAAACTTCGTACCCAACCATGAACGTCGAGCGGAGAGGACCCACCGTACAGTGTTGCCAACGGTCTGATAATTATCAGAATCTACCATAATTTTGGCCATCATTCGCTAATCGATAATGACCCATTATCAACAGCCTAATCTACCATAATTTACGAAAACAGAATTTTAATTTTTTTAAAAATTAATACACAAAGAATGTGCACTACGTTTTTTGTTTTCGAAAAAGGAGGAGGCTTTTGGTGCTGCTGTTTGTAATATTAAGCATGTGGTGGATAGATGGCAGACTGAACCGCTAATGCCCGGTTTTATAGACTCGAGATAACTTTACCCCGAGAGTTAACACGCGAATCCACCAATCGCAGAGGCCAATTCGCGGGTTAACTCTCGGGGTAAAGTTAGCTCGAGTCTATAAAACCGGGCATTAGAACTGCAGTGGGACTATGCGAGGTCGTAGAATTCTATTTGTAGAGACAAAGCGATATTTTTTCGCTCTGTTTTACGTTCGCTGTCGAATGATCGCCAGACAAAACAACACGATCGCTTTGTGTCGATTATAGAAAACTATAACAACGCTTAGTAGCAATGCGATTCGTCGGTTTTTTTAGCTTCGTTGTTCGTTCGTACAATATGCCTAATCTTTAAAAATACAAAATTTGTTGTACCTATATCACGGATTTCATAAAATAAAATTATGACCTATATATAGTATATATCATATTTTTTTCTGATAATTTCTTCCAAATCTGATAATTTTTTTATTATTTTCTGATATTTTTACTTTCAATCATTGGCAACACTGCCACCGTACTTCCAGTAGGCTTTTGATAGGTCAACGATATACAGTGTCGAAGCTGGTCATCCCAAAGGAAATATTTTCAGTGCGTTTTACACAGTGGCTCTTTAAAAACTATTAATTTTGCAAAGCGTAGATATTCGATTTTTATTTTGTTATTTGTATTACTTTGTGTTTATTTTGTTATTTGTAGTCGTCCTGGTAAAATGTCTCGTATAACATACAGTTCCATTGATGGGTGCTATACTAAAATATGGATAGGATTTCCGTTTTTCCGCTTTTCTAATAGGAATATGAAGACTAAAAAGGTCTAAACAAAATCATATGATTAGAATTTTGCAAAATTTATAAACACATAGGCATGCATTAATTTTTTAATTAATTAAAACTAAGTAGTTTTTTAAGTAGTACATAGTAGGAACATGATTTATTAAAAAATCAAAATAGTTTTCTTCACCTAATAAACCAATTAAAATTACTCTCAAGATTTTTAATAAAATATTTTATACTTATAAGTATTTGTAGTATATTTAGATTTTTTATTGTATTAAAATCATATTACATGTGTAGATTAGAATTTACGCTTTTGTGATGTTATCAGTTTATCTGCAATTAAAACCGTATTCTCAATACGCATCTGAGTTTTATTACAGATAACATAAAAAATGGCCTTATTTTATTAGATGTTAAAACTCATAGATCAAAATTAATAAAGTTGATAATAATAAAAATTTTGAAAACCGTGTAAAAACAAAAGTTGTTCCTTACATCGTATGAAATATGTTTCATTAAAAAACTTTTTCTCTAAAGCCAATGGTTCAGCAGTTATGAAGAAATAAACAATTACATTGTTTATAACAATTGACCGCCGTAGAATTTTTCAATCCTGATAATTTTCGCTCAATCTAAACCTAATTCTTAATGTTCATGATTTTTTTCAGATTTTTCTAGTACATTTCCTCTCGAAATTCTTCCTATAGTTTCGAATGTTTTCGGGCCTATTGAGCCTCTTCAGATTACATTCCGAATGGTAGAATACAAGATTTTATCAGAGTTGCAGTATGCATTAAAATTGTATGCATGGAGGTACTCACTGGATACCATTCAAACAACACATACATTTTCGCAGTTTCCTCAATGTATGCTTGAAATTTTTCAATGTTGATTGGATGCCCACAAGAGAGCCTATATAATAATATGGAACTTATCAAAAGATTGCTTTTTATCTGTGGTTAAGCAGTTTCTGCTTCTTCGTACCGAATAATAACACGATTAAAAGGATGCTCTTTCTGAGCTTTAATACAAAAACTTGTATCTAATTTTTCCAGTAGAATTTCATAAAGTACATTGCTTTTCATTTTATAAAGCTTTTCATTAAGGCCTGTAGCGATAAACATCACAAAATTGTAGTAAAACCAAAGGAAATGAAAAAAAGGAAACAATGCGCAATCATCTACATATCCAAAAAATAAAATAAAATATGTTGCCTCTAGCAATAGCAGCTTTTCTAAAGATATACACGAAGTTTAATGTGTACAGTTGTTTAAAACGCGAAATTTATGGTTGGGAAATGGGAGGAAATATATTAAATTTCAAGAATGGAATCAACTTCTTTTTTAACCTAAAATGGATTTGAAGAGATGCAATAATTTGGTGTTATTTGTGTTTTTTGTCTACTGTTGGGGAAAATTTATATTTAAAATTTGAAAATACAAAAATAAAACAAATCCTAAAATGAAAATTTTCTGTGCGCTGTCGGTGAATTTTAATTATAAAAAAGGGTAATCGACCCTAATCTATCACTAATGTATATATATATTATATTCTGCTTAAAACCTAAACTGATCAAAACAATTTTTGTGACTTTTTAAGACCCAAACTCTAGTCTCGTTATCAAAGAATCTAATAAATTGGATCTAATTAAATTTAAAATATGTGCAAAGTGATTACAAAAATAGGTAATTAAAAAAATATATAAGAAATTTCTGCCTGATATCTTCGGTATTTTTTTCAAAAGTGTTCTTCTTGATAACAGTTTCTGCTTTTCGGTCACAAGAAGTTTGACATTAGTTAAAATGACAACTCTTCAGGTAATGCAGGAACATGAATTTGTTATATTTTTGTACTTTCAAACGCAGGGAGCATTTGGCATTTTGTAGTATTAAACAGGACGGGTCTTAATATTTGTGTATGGTGGTAGGTATATCAGTTTACATAGAACACATATTTACGGAAGAGTTAGTAAATTTTTAGTTTATACGCCGATGTCCATATAGAAATACTTATTTTAATCGGTTCAAAACTTATAAGCTAAAAAATATGTTTCATAAAGATATGGATGTTAGCTACGTAAATTAAAACTATGTAATTTAGCTCTGTGGATCCGGCAACTACAAAGCGAAATAAAGGTTGCTTGCAGATTTCCATCTCCAGAGAAGAGGCCAAGAACCGTTTTACGGTCTATAAAGTAAATACTATGTTTACATGGAAATACGGCGACACGGTTTTTCACCACGCCAAAATGAGATTTGTGCATTCGACACGTCTATCGCGATGTCGTGATCCAGGATGAC
The DNA here is from genome assembly GCA_963971165.1 of Philopedon plagiatum. Classification (NCBI taxonomy): domain Eukaryota; kingdom Metazoa; phylum Arthropoda; class Insecta; order Coleoptera; family Curculionidae; genus Philopedon; species Philopedon plagiatum. The sequence goes on along the minus strand of OZ020195.1, from coordinate 29,901,213 downwards.
ACTGACACGAACAAATAGCGTATTTAGCGAGAAGCGACTGGCGCTACCTGCAGTGTTGCCAGAAGACATGAAAAAAAATCATAAGAATTGAGCGCCGAAATTCGTGAGAAATCGCAAGACTCCAATGATTGCATCGGAAGTGAAAATAATAGGATTAAATAATTTTATTCTACTCTCATTTATTTTAATAAAACTCACAAAATTGTAATATAAAAATATTATTAAAACAAATTTACAAAGTTAAACAAATATCTGTAACTTGTACTATATGAAACGCCAAATTTTTTTATAAATAAAAGTGTAAAACTATCACAAAATAAACAAAAAAAAGAAGTTATCTATCACTAGAGTTTCTATCTTATTTTTATACCTACGTGACCACAATCTAACTTTTTAATCGTATTATTGGTGATATCAACAACTTTTGGTATATAAAATGCCATCTATTGTTTTCCCTTTAAGTTTGTTGCGTACTTGAGTTTCTATTAAATTAATTTGAGAAAAGTTGCTCTCTACTGCGCTCGAGTGCGGTAAACAAAGAATCTGAAAAACAAATCTACAGAGACCCGGAGATTTCTGAGAGTCGTCTCCTATTGTTACTAATGCAATTTTTTTTCCAAAACCACAAAGATATCGTTATCAAAATTGTTTAAATGGCGTGATCTTAACATTCTTCATTCGTTGTTAAGAACTTGGAGTTCGTTTGAATTAACTATATTGGGAAAGTGTAACGTTAAATCAGAAACTGAGCTTCAAACCTCAATTGCAATCAAATTGCAATTTTGTTTCAATGAAGATCAAAGTCGTGACATTCGCTGATTGATATTTCTAAAAACCGTGAGATTTTGTACTTGATTCGTGAGATCGGGAGAAATCAAGCGAAATCGTGATATCACGAAAAGTCGTTAGCAACACTGGCTTTTCGTACGAAGCAGACTAAGAATGGACTTCGGCTGCTGCTCCGCCTGCTCCAGGTATTTTGTGTTGCATAGATACAGTTGTGTTGATTAGAATTCACCCGTCTCGTGGTTAAGAATACTATCTTTTTTTAGCTACGTTATGTAAACAAGACGATCACGCTGACCGACTGCAATCGATGTGTCGTTGATGGAATTGGAAAAAAGACTATTCGTATATTGCGCACGCGTTCCTGTGGCATACATTTCGACCGCAGAGGAGACCGTAGCGTGCATGCCCCACGTCTGTGTTTGATTGTCTGCAGACGGTACGATGATTTGGAATAATAAAAATACAATAAAGTTTATAGATCGCTATAGAGAAAAAATGTTTGTGGGACCCTAGCCATAAGGATTATTTAAATAGAAATATCAAGCAGGAAGCCTGCCACCACCGCCTTCATCTGGACTTTGCCTTGTTCTTATACTTTTGGGAATTATTATAAGAAAGCATTCGGACGACAGCGCTAAATTCTCGTACACTTCTACGTACGACATAGTAAGAACTGCCTCAGAATTGGCGGTTATTTGATCGGCGACCATGACCAATGTAGTTACGACACAGATTTACCCACACCAGATACGAAAGCAAGCGATAAATGGCGAACGCGCCTTTGCTGTGGTCACACCCTATTTCAACTGTTAATCGGCAGCTGCTATAGTCAGTGAGCTCTGCGACATTAAGTAGTGGCTGCTCGAGCACCTCGTTACTGTTTAGTGCGTGGCTTTGCGATATTTCGGCATTGAATGAACTTATAACAATATTTGTTTTTACAGACTTATAATTTTGTATTAGGTGTGTTGTGTAGGTGTTTTAAAATGACTGGAAGAAATAAAAGCAAACTCATTTTAGGTCAAATGCTAAAAAATGGTTTAACGGCACCGGAAAAAATTTGATACACCACTTAATGTAAAAACCGAATTACAAACAATTACATATACCGAACTTGGCCAACACAGTGATGATACGAGTTCTTTTTCTTATTTTGATTCTCTTTTAAACGAATCAGTAAATCAAATTGTTCTGCAAGTAATTTGGTATTTTACTTGCTACATCTACTATCTAATAAAAGCATGATACTAAACCGCCAATACAAAATTCAGGTATAATATGCCAAGCAAATAAAAATATCCGCTAGTTCAATGCAATGTGAAATGTATAGCCTTGAATTACGACTGACGAGAACTATATAAAATATCGACCAACATAGGTTCAACCTAATTTAATACAAAACAGGATTTTCTTCGTTACCTTTTGAGCGTAAATCTATAATAAAAATAAAGTTAACTCTCCCCAGGGATTTTATAATCAATAAAAAGTTTTCCCTTTTATTTATTTTATATTAGGTGGTAATTTTCTCAAGTTTGTAAAGCTGGCCTAACACAAATATTTAATACATGTTAAATCTTAAAATAGAATTATCTGTGAAGAAAACAAAATTTTAAAAACTCGTAGAAAATAGTGATGAATTTAAAAATAAGCTTAGACAGCATTTGAATTATTTTAATAAAGATGTTACTCACTTCAGTAAAATACATAAACAAAGTAAAATAATTGTTCCTAATGCATCACAGAGTGTAACAAATTTCATGTAGACGCAGGAGTATATTGAATATTGTATGTGTATAAAATTTAACGGCCAGACTCTCCAACGCTAGATTGGTCCAATTTGACGACCAACACTTGTAAACTGACAAGTGTAAGAATAAGGCAATTAAATTTTTATCTTTATAAAAAAGGGCTAGTTTAGTACGTAACCACAGTAATAAACTACATTCATTCCAGCAACGCGTTCCAAGATAAAAATCATTTGGAATTGGAAACCAAGCAAATTGCTGAAGTATTAGAATAACTCATAAGATTTTAATAACGGCTTATTAACAGTGACAGGATAAAACCTTCTCAATATTTAACTGATCAACTAGAGGATCTTAATTTAAACCAGTACTAAATCTTAACATTCAGATTTACTTAGAAGGTCTAAGATTTAGTACTGGTTTAAATTAATTAAAACGTAATCAAGTTACTAAGCTTTTTTCACATGGCAACATTGCACTGTGGTTTCCGCTCCTATCACAGGCGCGATAAAAATCAAAAATATGTCACTAAAGCCTTTTTTTACAAGAAGACTAATTTTCGGCATCTATAAAATTTATTTACAAGACAGTGTGACATACAGTGTCCCCGAGAAAGTCTGTACCATAATAATATAAGAAAATTTTGTATTTGTAGAATTTTTGCAACACGGTTTTCGGTCTTAAGTTCTGCATAACAGGTAACCGAAAAGAGCCAAAACCATCGGGAATGTGTTATGTTATCTCTCACATCTGTCAGATCTTATTTGAAAAATTGAAGTATTTAAAAATATCAATATTTATAAAAATACAAAAAAGGATATAAAGAAAAGTTTTCAAGATTGTACATTCGAAGTAAGCTTCAAGAATTTTGATTTTAGTATTTTTTCTTCAAAATAGTAATGACAAAGTTTGACTGTTTTTGCTTTTTTTTTGATTACCTGTCATGCAGAACCTAAGACCGAAAACAGCTTTTTAAAAATTTTACAAATAAAAATTATTCCCATATGGTGCAGACTTTTTCGCAGACAATATATGCATACGTTGTGTTTACATAGTAAAGTGCAAAGGTTCTTGATACGTAAACAAAGTGGTTCCAAATTAAGATTTTCCTTCTCTGCGATATATGACCCAAGTAACATTTTTTAGTAAGTCTCCGACTTGCGACTAATTTTTGACAAAATTTAACGTTGTTCTGCTTCCAAAAATGGTTGCCAAAAAGGGCCTGCACTACCCGACGTTGTATAAACGTCGTATTTAGGTTAATATTTATTAGTCTAGCACCGCGATGTTAAATATCGAAAATTGAAGTTCTCCCTTAAAACGTCCCCCAAGAGAGACCATTAGCTAAGTCAAAAGTCGTTAGGTTAGTAAACGTAGCACACTTTAACGTCACTAAGTGTCGCCTGTTGCTGTTGATTACCGAGTACACAATGGTGGACATTGTAAAACCCTAGAAACTTAACACATTTTGCGATATTTGTCTTTTTATGTTTAATTTCTCAAATTATAAATAAATATTCTGAGTTTTTCGCTAATTTATAAAGAAAGGGACAATTTTAGTACCTACGTACTTTCCACAATGATGGAACTAAATACATTCTAGTTCTAAGATGAAAATCATTTGGAAACCATGTACCGTAATCGCTAAAAATATTAGAAAAACTTATAAGTTTTTAATGACGACTTACTAATAATGACAGTACAAAACCCAAGCAAACCCTAACTGATCAGCTATAAGATATTAATTTAAACGGGTACCCACTAAATATTAAACCTTTTTAGAAAATCTCAACAAAAGGTTTTAACCAAGCACCTTACAAAATAGAAATCGCGTGTTTTGAGCTTCGTAATGACATCGACTAATATTGATGGATATTACTGTTTTCGAATAAATTAATCTAAACCATTAATCCAACACTATTAGAAAATTAAACAAATTTTGCAACCTTGTACTAAATCCTGCCCTGTTTGACAAACAAGGTGGTTATTGAGAACAAAATTGAAAAATGTTGTTTTATAATTAGGATTAAGTTACTGGCACAAACTTCGACGAAAATATCTGTTGGTTTTACAAAAAAGTTAGCACGAAAGGCTTTGTGGAAATTTTCAACTATTATTTGTTTTTATTGTCGAGGTCTTACTTAACCGGGAAACGAAACTCTCATAGCAGATTCTTCTAATAAAATAAAGAAATATTCTTATATCAATTATCATCAGAAAATCCTTCGTTTATAAGATTTATGTCAAAAAGCAGTTTTGTTAAATAGTTTCGGAACAAGTTTAAATAATTTAATAACTTTTTAAGATAATAAAATAAGCATCAGGGCTGGACCAATCATTTTAAATACCTTTCGATGCTCCAAATTGTCGATCCTTTTTCCAAGTCCCCCAACTGTCGTTGTTTTTGCAAATGCAAAGGATCGGAACGCTCTCCGGAATTAAACTATCGACCTTCTTACAAATTCTCCCGTAACAAAACTGTCGACGTCCTTTTGGTACAAAGTCCGTTGCAGCGCTCCTGGGCCTCTGGCACCCTGGGACACTGCCCCACTTGCCCTTCAGGACGGCGCGGGCTTGGTGAACACAAAACAATACTGAAATATATGTCGCTAAAATTGTAATTTAATAATTATTCTGGATAGTTTATAACTATTATTTTAAAACAAAAGAGGGCAAACACAAATTTTATTATGCTGCTAATAAAGACTGTAACATAGGGAGATAACTAAGTTTCGTATTTTTTATTATTTATTGAACTATCAAATTGCCATATAAAATATATAACAATATAACTTGATAATAGAAATGTTTACACATGAAATATATTTGAAATTACAATACATTAATCAAACAAAACCTAATTATAGATTAACATTCAACTGACTGATATTTGTCTAAATATTTATAAATTTTGGTAAATCAGTCATTACCTTTACCGTATGTTTCTACTGACAAAATTAAACCATTAAATAACATTACAAGAAACAGTGCTACCTTTGTTGTCAAGTGTGTTGTGTAGTACTCCACCTTTCCTTTAGATTGTTTATACTTAATTTACATTTGCTGATAGTAACATTTGTTGATGATCGAGAATTGTGAAGCTAGTACCACTCTGGCAAAGGAATTAGGTATATAATAATTTGACTATTATCCACACTCTGTGTAGATAACTTAGAGACAGATTAAATTTAACGTTTACTTTTAGAACATTGACGACAAAGTCATCCTTGGAGAAAGTGGCACGCTGCATCCTCTGCAAACAGTCACAAGACACATTACTAGTCATCAAGACACAAACTGATTATTATTGGTCTTTAAGACACGAACTGAATATTGGTCGATAAGACACGAACTGATTATTATTAGTCGATAAAAACCAAAAATTCTTCAAACCATTCCTTCACCTTCAGTGCTGAACGTATGGCATTCGACACAACCACTACTCCACCTTGTGTGAAGCATAATCCTTTTTGCTACCATTACTTCACCTTTATGAAGCGTACAACCATGACTCCACCTTCGTGAAGCGTAGTACCACTGCTCCTAATGAAGCGTACTCCTTTTTTTTGGCTCTTTCTGTTCGACTGATTTCTGATGCATACAGCCAGCGATCACTTGCAGGTTTCCACAACCTGAAGCACTAACTTACTCCTGTTGACCACACAGGGTTCAATTTTTTAAGTGATTAACTAAAAGTATTGACTTTTGGTCAATCAGACCCAAACTGGATTTTTAGTCACTAAGACTCGAACTAATTTAAGACTTGCCACATTGGCAAGACCAGAAGAACAAGGTTATTCACTAACTTATACCTGTTGACCGCACAGGGATCAAGTTTCTAATTAAGTGGTTGACTAAAAGTATTGACTGATAGTCGGTTGGTCAATCAGACCCAAACTGGATTTGTAGTCACGAAGACTAGAACTAATTTAAGTCTTGCCACATTGGCAAGACCAGAAGAACAAAATTATTCACTAACTTACACGTGTTGACCGCACAGGGATCAAGTTTCTGATTAAGTGGTTGACTCAAAGTATCGACTAGTCGTGACGTTTTCATTTTGCTTTGCACCCTTTATAGTATTCATTTTCTCTTTCTTAACCTTCTAGAATTTCAAAGAATAAAACCGATCAAAAAGTGTATCCTACGCTATCAACGAAAATATAGTACTATTAGATTACTTGATATGTTTCCAGTACACTTACAGGAGAGAGGGGCTTGATATTAAATAGATCATTACAATCGTCAGAAAAACATCTAGAAAATGATGTTGGGTGTTTCTTGAAATTAACGACGAGTTGCGTTTATTTTTTCGCGGAAGGGGAGTCCATTGGATGGTGCATATGGATGTGCGACAGCGTGATGTTATGTCAGCGTCAGTTGTTGATGGTTTTGTTCAAACCATTGACCTTCAGCGAGAGGAGACGCAGCCGTTAATAACAAGCATTTTGTTTTGTTTTATATATTGTATGTGTGCAGGACTATGAACGATCTCTATAATTCCAACTCCGCGCGCCACCGCAATGACTCTTCTGTATTCTGTATTCCATCGAGCAAACCTGTAATCTTGAAATTATCAATGAATAAGAAAAAGCAACATGTTTGAATGCAACGTTTCCCAAACTTTCTTGCTAGTCGATAAACGGTCATTCTTGAAGGCATTTTATGCAGACATTACAAATCTGACTTGATGATAGGATGGTTAAAACAAATGTAATAATCAAAAGAAAAGTGCAGATTTTTCCTCGGAGTTTAGATTGACGTTTCTCTGCACTTATTATTTATCTTTTTTTAAATTTTTACCTTATTCCTTGAATCATCCCTTCTTAAATTTCACGATTTTGCGAACACTATCAATAAAAACATCTGCGTCCAATTGTTCACTGGCCATCTCTGTGCGGTTGTTTATTCAAAAAGTGCACTTTACAATAACAACAAGTGTAATAAAGCAACGCCTAGGTTGGCGGGAATGTAGCGGTTCGAAAATATTGTCATATTTCCCCAGATATTCATCATTTTTTCCAAATTCCTATATATTTTCATATTATTTATTTAACATTTCGGAAACCACTCTACGTGCTGCGATTGCATATCGCTGGCCTCGCCTTTATTTTATGAACCCTGACCAGTTGTACTGTTTGTATAAACTGTTCTTGGGGGATTCATATAAAAAGCGTACCAGCGAGATGCAAAGGAGGGCGTCGTGTCCCGACGGGGAGGCGTCACTGTGGTGCCGCACGAATAGTACGCATAGTACGAATAGCGCCAGCCCTTTAGGCTGACAAAGTACTCGGCTAGAAGCTGCCCCCTACGCTACCCAACTTAGTTACGTAAGTGTATTATTGTGCTTGTACCTGATATCAATATAAGTGTTTTGGTAAACCGCAGCCTATTTTATCAACCCTGACGACCCCTAGCGCGACATTTGGTGGAGGCGCCTGGTTCTTTCTCGTTGGTAAGTTCTTCCTAACTTGCCAAGGGCCTTTTGTGTTTTATAATTTTTACTATCTCTTTCAGGTCATTTTAGTGTTTTTCAGTGCATTTTTAAAGTGTTTTTTTGCAGGGCGTTATAGTGCATTTTTTTGTCAAATTATTTTTTACAGTGATTTTTTTTTAAAGGGCATTTTTACAGTGTTTTTTTTTTCAGGGTATTTTTTTTACATTGGTTTTTAAAGGGTATTTATTTTACAGTGGTTTTAAGGGGAATTTTTACGGTGCTTTTTACGTCTATAAAATTTCCCTACCCATTCTTATCCCTCATACGTTTGACATAATTTTATCTTGTGCCCGTTAACGCTGGCGAGATTAAAATTATCCAAACAGAACCTATAGGAAAACCCACCTCGTGCCCGTTAACGCTGGCGAGGCTAGGTTTCCTATAAATCCCACCTCAAAGCGTCTACTGTTTTCCTGTCTTGTGCCCGTTAACGCTGGCGAGACTAGATTACATGGACTGCTAAATATAGAAGTAGTTCCACCTCGTGCCCGTTAACGCTGGCGAGGCTAGAATTATTATATATTGGGGTTAATCACTAAACTGCCTTCAACCCTTTTATTCCTGTTATTCCTTTTATTTAATTTTTATGGCCCGTAGGAAGCTTAACAAGATTCAAAGAGAACGAAAAAGGCAAGAGAAGTTGAGGGTTGTTAATAACGGCACATCGTTAGGTTTACCAAATACACTACCCGTAAAAATTTTTATTTCAAACGAGCAACAATTAAGGGCCCTGAGATTAAAAAGGAAATTTTTAAATTTATTTGGCGACAATGAAATATAATATTTTGTTTTGACATTGAGGTCGTCGCTCATGAACTTAAAGTGTATTTTGAAATTCAATACACAAGGTTCACGGGCTTGTTATGTTATCAATTAAGCATGTAATATTATTAACAAAGTGTTATACAAATAGTATCGTTATTTTTATAAACATATTTTCATATCTAAGCGCCATTCAAATATAAAGATTTCCAATTTTTTAAATATATTTTTTTTATTATTATCTTGTAGGTATATTTGTACTGCCTTTTTTTTATCGCCATTTTTATAAGGTACCATAGAGATATTTATATTTTATTATCATTTTTAGGTTTGATACTTAATATAATAACAGTACATATGTATATTTCGCCTCTGATGTTTAATGAGCAGCCGCCATTGCCGGTAACCAGGACCACGGGCAGCAAATACAAAACTTTATACCTGTTTTTAGGAGCATGTTCATTTTTTACTTTTTATTTTCTGACTAATCTCTTTTTTATTTTATAGGACGACCTTCCAAAAAATAAAATAATGGATTTTTTTTTCAAAAAGTTTTAAAAGCTGTGGAAAAAATGGAACTAGTACCCTTTTGGGAAATCAAAGAAAGGGATACTTAGTATTTTATACATGGTCTTTATTCATACAATCTGGGCTAAATGTAAGGTACTTTTTCTTTTAAAAAGGGACTTGAGAATTAAGAACAAGAATAATCTATTTAATTTCAAAAATATATAAGGGAGCTCAACTGGATAAAAGAATTTTGGGAATTGATGTATGGTAAGATGGTAAGAAAGAACAAGCTATTCTTGACTGAATTTTATTTTTTCAATTTTTTTATGAATTCAATTTTAAAAATTATAATTATAAAGTTTTCAAATTTGTTTTTATAGTTGGGTACAAACAAATGGTTAGTATTTAAATGTGTGTTTTGTGTTAGTATGAAAGAGGGTATACCCAAAATGTATTGGTTTGAGTGTTTTATGCTTGGGAAATTTTAAGAATATTTTACGTATTTGTACTATATGCTTATTTATGAATTACGGTAGTAAATTTTAGATTGTCAGTGCAATCATTTAGAATACCATTTATTTTATTTTATTAAATGTTTTGCGTTTTTAATAAACAAACAAATCATCACGTATAATATTATCAAGTTCATGTATAAATAAATCACGAAGGTAAAGGTAGACAGTTCATTATTTTATTTAATCAGCAGAAAAGTAAACAATTGATATTTAATATTAAAGATACCATTCACCTAGGTAGTTTTATTAAATTGTAATATACGGTGTCTAATGAAAATAAGTTAAACAAAAACAAGGGTATATTTTATGACTGAGACATTGAAAAATAAATCAGGGTCAGAATTTTTTTATAAATCCAACTTCTTTTATACTTTTAAGTCGAATATTATTATTATTAAGTAAATTTAAATATAGCGTACAATAATGATTACCATATGCATTTTGTAATCGGGTGTTTATTTGTTTATATGACTGAAAGTCATATGTTTTCCAAATAGGGGGACATGGAGGATGACTTTGAACACGGAGTTGAATGTCCGCCTATTTGATGGTGATATGTGTTATGTATATGATTATTTATTTTATTTATGACTAAAAGTCATAATATGTTTTCCGAGTAGGGGAACATGGAAGATGGCCCTGAGCATAGAGCTGAATGTTCGCCTACTCGATGGTGGTATGTATACCGTTATTTAAATGGCTAAGAGTCATTATGTGAGTATAGGGAGACATGGAAGAGGACCTTCATATAGGGTTGAATGTCTGCCTATGCGAAATATTAAGAGTTATATGCAAGTAGCATTTGAAGTTTATGTGACTTATGTGAAATATTAAGAGTTATATGCAAATTGTATTTGAAGTTTATGTGACTTTATTGATGAACAAATAGGATGGTAAATATGGTAAATATTTGATGATGTGATTACGCTATATTTGGGTTTTAAATTGTTATGTAAATGTGTATAATTTTGTTTTTCCCTGATGAATTAGAGACCGATGTCTCTCTGTCTCCAAAAGAGTAATACTTAGACACCAATAAAAGTTCTATGTAAAAACCGGGTGAATGTTCTTAGCCTGTCTACTTTTACTTAAACATCATAGTATCATGTAGGTTTTCATTATTTTTCATTATTTATAAACTGTTTTTTTTTCCTTTTAACTGCCGGTAGTCTTTTTTTTCCATGTACCATTGGGAGACCACACGACCTGGATCGAGAGCCACAAAACACACCAAAAACCCAAAGGCCAGTCGCCGCTCGCATCCACAGAGCCAGCGTCATGCATCAGCCACGCACGGTCCACCATGGCTCGCCAGCCTGGTCTTCCCTCACAAACGCCGAACTTCTGCACAACGAGCCGTGACGACACTGATTGATCACAACTACCCTTAGGATTAGCCCTGCAAAGTTCCCGTCAATCACGGCTTAGTAACGGCACTCAACGGCACCCAAAGTCCGGGTGGCCGAACTCTTTGGAGGAGGGAGACCCCTGCTGCACTGGGAGTCGGCAACAAAACTAGCCGATCCCACCCCCAGGACACAGGAACCGTGACCGCTGCGTCTGAGCAAGAAGCAGATGACAAGGAGCCTCAACGCCTAGGATGTGTCGGGTTTTGTCGGTGTGTAGGCTATTCGATCAGTAACGTGTTGGAACTCCCTAATAATAGAACTTTGTAAAGAAAGTGTGTAAATGTGAACCAGACTACCAGGACAGTAACCATTTTTTCATTTTTTAAGCTAGTTTTACCATTCCTCATTTCACCCAAATAAATACGGAGTGTACCGAGCCTGCGAGCTCCAATTGTTTGTGTTTGTAATAATGTTTTTATGTTTGTTTATTGTATATTTTATTTATCTCCGTTTTGTATATTTGTATTTTGTAAATATGTGATATTTTGTATATATGTATTGTGTAAATTTTTAAAGCTAGGGGCTAGCTTTTACAGGCGCGGGGGAAATGTCATATTTCCCCAGATATTCATCATTTTTTCCAAATTCCTATATATTTTCATATTATTTATTTAACATTTCGGAAACCACTCTACGTGCTGCGATTGCATATCGCTGGCCTCGCCTTTATTTTATGAACCCTGACCAGTTGTACTGTTTGTATAAACTGTTCTTGGGGGATTCATATAAAAAGCGTACCAGCGAGATGCAAAGGAGGGCGTCGTGTCCCGACGGGGAGGCGTCACTGTGGTGCCGCACGAATAGTACGCATAGTACGAATAGCGCCAGCCCTTTAGGCTGACAAAGTACTCGGCTAGAAGCTGCCCCCTACGCTACCCAACTTAGTTACGTAAGTGTATTATTGTGCTTGTACCTGATATCAATATAAGTGTTTTGGTAAACCGCAGCCTATTTTATCAACCCTGACGACCCCTAGCGCGACAATATCACGCTGCGTTGACGCCGAAGTCTTGATAATGACGTAACATTTTCGCTGCGCCGCGCCGCGCGCATCCCCGTATGAATGCACTACTTTGTGTTATTCACATTTTCTACTTGCCTGAGAAATGTGGTCGCGTTAACTCAACTGCAGTTAAGGCCTGTGTGTAGTGGGTGGTAAATTTATGCTAATTTTTGGTAGGGGAAATATACAGGGTGGTCAAAAAAGTTTGAACCAAATAGAAAACTTGGTTATTTCACGTTTCCCAAAAAAAATTATTCTTGTAAAAAGTTGGTGCTTATTCCAAAACCTCTAAATAAGATAACAATTTTTCTAAGATTTGCGTACTAAGGTCATAAATTACAAAAAAGTGAAAATCGCTGAAGAATAAACTACATCTATTTTTAAAAATTGCCGAAAATTTTATTAAGAAAAGTTCCTGAGGATCTCATTAAAGTACTAAATACAAAATTTGAAATTAGAATCGTAAAGAAAAAAGTTTGTCATATTTTTCAAAATTGTGCGTCGCCCGAGTACGGCCGTGACTAGTTTCATTTTTTAAATGCGGAATTATTATCAGTGTGACGGTAAAATGTTAAGATTGCAATTTTTGTTAAGTTTTACTAGCTAGTTTAATGACTTATTTTTTTCATGAAGTTCTGCTTGTTTTTTTGTTTCAATGCGAGTTCTCTGGAACAGTGTGCAACAAAAATCTTTGGAAGTTTACCTCAAATTGTATTTTGAATTTTGATGAGATTCTAAGCAATTTTCTTTTATAAAGTTTCCGTCAATTTTTAAAAATAGAGGTAGTTTATTATTGAGCGTTTCAAATATTTTTTCTTAGTTTATGACGTTAGTGCGCAAATATTACAAAAACTGTCATCGAATTTAGAGGTTTCGGAACAAGCACCAACTTTTCTCAAGGATAAAATTTTCTGAGACATGTCAAATAAAAACATCTCCATTTGGTGCAAACTTTTTAGACCACCATGTATAGTGGTCAATAGCGTCTAGAGTAGCACGAAAGTGCTAAAAAATCGAAAAATCACTACTATAAAAATATCGAATGTCAAAAGATTTTTAATATTTATACTTTTAACAGAAGTAAATAGATTTGTTTGTAAATTAAGTTAACCTTTAAAAATATCTTCAGGATCATCGTGTATTTGAAAAGAGAGCCCCTTTCAGTTTAAACTTGATGAGTAAATGCGTTTCTGCAAGCGTGCCCAATTAAGTTGTTAAAGAGTTATATATCACCATGTTTGCTTAATTAGAGCCTAAACTACTTTAATTCACATGTGTAAACCTCTTGGAAAACTTTCAAACGCTTCTAGCTGAAACTAATTTATGACTCAAATTTTAACAATTCGCTTCATCATACTTGGCGGGAGATATTTTTCAAGTGGCTTGGCGACGTAGATAGTTCAGAAAAAGAAAGAAAATCCATTAAGTTGCCTCGAAAAAAGCAGACCAAATAATTTTTTTTTGCGCAAAAATAGAAAATAAAAAAACTTATTTATTTTCTTTATAGGCAATAAACCTGCAAAACAAACAAAATTAATTAAAACAACACTAAAATAAATCTTAGGAATCTAAAGGATACACAATGTATAACTTCAGCATCCGAAGGTTAAATGATAATTAAGAAACATTCGTGGTCAAAAATAATCCTACATCTATTTCGCAGTCTAATGGATATTTTTCGGATAGACTGACAAATTAGTTGTATGATTTTTGTCCACAAGTGTACTTTAACATTGACATTTAAGTGGCTAAACTAATAAACTTATTTTAAGTCAATATCTTAACACTGGTACGTAAAGCCGGCATCCCACGGCGCGTGAATCGGCGAGTCATGAGCAGGACTCGCCGAGCCACGCGCCGTGGGAATGGGCGCGCTCGTGATTTCTGGCGCGGCTTGGAGTTTCCCGCTTCTTGTCGGTAAATTTGACGCAAGTCAAAGGAAGGCGAGCCTGGGCAAGCCTCTTTAGGCTCGGCTCGTATACTTTCAACCCGATCCAACGACCTGCGGTTCGCAGTCCGGAGTTTCAGTAGCGTCTGGCATTTTGCAGTGTGAAGAGCTAAAAATTATTACTTAAATACCTATTTTTTGAAAATGGAGTGGTCCAACGACGTGGTGTTGGAGTTTTTGTCAATTTATGAAGGGGAGCCGATAATATGGAATCCTAGGGACCCAAATCACAAAAAAAGAGCCTGGTCCATGATGCGTGGAAACGTATTGAAGGCCAAATGTCTGTGAACTTTTCGGTCACAGAGTTGAAGAAAAAAAAGGATGGCATAATGGCTTCTTTTCGAAAGCTTCTACAAAAAGTTAAAGCGTCAGCGAGAACGGGGTCTGGATCCCAGGATGTATTTAAACCTGACTGGTCTGCATTTGCATTTATGTTCCGGTTTTTGCATGGTATTTATATGCCGAACATAACAGCAATAAATAACAGTAACAAATAATTTAGAAATTTATATAAATGTAGGTACTTATATATTGCGGCTTTTATACAAAGATACTCTCCACCATCGCCTCTTTTTGCTTTGGTTTGATGTTCCAAAAACTACCTAACATGATGTAATAGGCGGCCGCAGCACAAGCTGCTACTCGTCTTCGCCGATTGTTTATGTCCATGTTAATTTTAAATAACTGAACTACCTCACTGGCAAGACTAAAAACAGGGTTTGCCAAGCCAACACGAGCCCACACTACGATCTTACACACGTCGTGGGATCGCACCCACTTGACGAGCCTTGATTAACGAGGCGAGCTTGGGCGAATCTCGACAAGCCCAAGCCTCGAACAGGCTCGCCAAACCACGCGTCGTGGGATGCCGGCTTAAGTGACTCTCACAAGGTATAACCCAAAACTTTAGTCTATTTTGCTAAAGGTTTGAGTGTACTTATGGATAGGTTTCCCTAACATCACACTATATTTTACACTGCCAACATATGCCCTAAGCCCCAAGTACAAAAAATCTGGTGTCGAATCGAATTAATATTGTGTTTTCTAATAATAATACAGCTGTGTATTTCCTATAGAATTTGTTAATATGATAAAGTATTTGGAAGTGGTTTTTGACACAAATTTGCCTTTTAAAGTCCATTCCAGTTCTATTACGACAAAAATAAATTATAGCTTGCGATGTTCCCCATATTTATCAGTGTGGACAAGGATAATAAGTACAATACATTAATTCTTCCCCACCTAAATTATTGTACTACAATAACTGTTTTTACTAAACCAAAATGAAATAGTTAAGATCCAAAAATTGCAAAACCGTGCTATGAGGCTAATTTAGTCATTGCTCAAGCATACCCCAATAGCATTCGTGCTTGATTGCGTAAAGTGGTTACCAGAAAAAAAAATCCGGTCTCCGGTGGCCGAGTTGGTACGGTGCCAGCTTTGCAACCGAGAGGCGCGGGTTCGAATGCCGCTTCGATCATGGATAATTATCCAAATTATAATTTGTGGTTGTTGTTGGAAGGTGGTAGAGGAATTCTTCCTCGACCGAGGTGGTACCACCCCACACATCCTTTTAAAGGGCTGGTGAAATTAACACTCAAAGAAAATGATGGGTAAAATCAACTAAAAAGAGCATATAAAAATGCGTCTATCTAGTTCTGTAGTCAAATTAACCAGGAAAGAATACAATTAAACTCTGTATTTTACTATTTTGTTGTTTACTAAGCATTTCCCCGTTTACGAGATACTCTACCTACGAGTACAATACTAAATCATTTTATCCCAATGCACGTAGGTTTAATCACACAAATAATAGTTTAATTTTTGATCTATTTACTTTTCTGTACAGCAAATACTTGAAAAAGCAAAAAATTGAAATTGCTTTAGCTACAACTATTTTAGAGTATCCAATGAAGGGTTTCATGCTGGGTTTCGTTAGATTAAGGTCATCTTCAGGACATCTGGAAAATGTTATCCAATTTTAATTTACTCGTGAAATTTAAGTGTCACATTACGATTTTGAAATTTTGCCAGAACCCAATTCAGATTGACTTTCAATTTTATTAGATTTATTTTTTATTTTACGTAGTACAAAGTAGTCTGAGTGGCCCAATAAATTTTTAATTTTGTCTGTAGAATTTTACAAAACAGCTGTTGTTATCCTGGCCTTAGGGATGATTATATGGAACTCAAATCAATGGCTTGAATAGTTTGATTTTGAAGGTACCTTTTTACCTAAAGCTTAACCCAATTTCACCACAGCAATGTTTGTTTTTAGTTGGGTAACAACATCAATGGTTTTTTCAAACCTAGTATGTCTTAGTAACAAATAACTGTAATAGTCCGAGATCCGGCTGCGGGATTACTACGTTCATCGAGTTTTTAATCAAAATCTAATTTTTACATATAATAATGGATGGGGGAATATATTTTTGCTAGGGTGCCTATCAAAATGTGGCCGCTAGTATTTTTAATTAAAATAATGTTAATTGATTTTTTCGAGAAAATTTAATTCACTTAGTTTTAAAATAAATCATAAGCCACTTCAAAGCAATATATGTAAAGAACTTGAAAAATTTTGGTTGCTGTCCCGCACTTGGCCGCAACCTCTTCGCAGTGTAAACAGGTATTGCTTTGTTATATTTATATGTTTATTAGGTATATTCATCAATTATATATCAAATTAAAGTTAATTTTTTTCTGTGTGTGATGGAATACCTCTGCCTATGTAAAAGTGGCCGCAAATAGGGGTTGCTAGCTGTTAAAAGTAGATTAGAGTGAAAGGGAGTTAGCGCGCTACATCGTTCGTTAGACGAGGATGGTGATTGCCAGCTGTACGAGTTTTTTAAGCCAATGCGCATGCGTCGATCGCTAGTGTTCTCAACTAAAGAGCGACATTCTTATTCTAACCATTTTGTTTTGGAGCTCTTAATACACAACGTTGTTTTATTTAACTTTACATATTACATTAATTTGTTAAAATAAATCGTAAATTAAAAAAAAATGAAGAATTGTTTTCTGTGTAATAAAAAGAATAATGTGCTTGACTTTAATAATGCATCATTTAAAAAGTGTTTATTAATGTTATTGTTTCGTCGTAAAAAAAAATATAAGTACCATGATATTTTATTAACAGTGGAATCTACGGACAATTAATTTCGGATATCATAGAGAATGTCTGAAAAAAATTACAGTTTTACAACTAAAAGATAAGCAAGAATTTGAAGATTTTTGCAAAACGCAAACCATAAGTAAAATTTCTAATTTAACTTAAGAATGATGTAGTTTAGTTTATAGTTACTATACATATAATATATCGGTACCTCAGGTATCTGTCTTAAAAATAATGTTTGTTTTTCTTATTTATATTAAAGAAAAGACGATTCGAATTTATATTTAAGAATGGATGTTTTGTTATATTTGAGTACTTAATTTTAAATACAACTAAACAAAAATTTATTAATTATAATTTTTTTTGGAGTATTATAAAGTCGTTCCCACTACTGTTTGCGCCGTTGGTTGAGAACACATTGGCTTTAAAAACTCGTACAGCTGGCAATCGCCATCCTCGTCTAACGAACTATGTAACGCGCTAACTCTCTTTCACTCTAATCTATTTTTAACAGCTAGCAACCCCTATTTGCGGCCACTTTTACATAGGCAGAGGTATTCCATCACACACAGAAAAAAATTAACTTTAATTTGATATATAATTGATGAATATACCTAATAAACATATAAATATAACAAACCAATACCTGTTGACACCTGGCTGCGAAGAGGTTGCAGCCAAGTGCGGGACAGCAACCAAAACTTTTGAAGTTCTTTACATATATTGCTTTGAAGTGGATTATGATTTATTTTAAAACTAAGTGAATTAAATTTTCGCGAAGAAATCAATTAATACTATTTTAATTAAAAATACTAGCGGCCACATTTTGATAGGCACCCTGGCCAAAAAAATATATTTCCCCATCCATTATTATATGTAAAAATTAGATTTTGATTAAAAACTCGATGAACATAGTAATCCCGCAGCCGGATCTCGGACTATAATGGGAAGTTCATTGACATGAATACCTACTTAACTTATGACAAACCGAGTGACAAACTTAGTGGTGTGTTGAAGTTAACAACTTAAAATAAAATACAGATTTTATCGGAGCTTATTATTTGTTTATATTGATTTAAACTTTTTTATAAATTTTACAACAAACAAAATACGACCTAAAATAAATGATTTAATTAAATCTAAACTAACTAAAGATCTTCTAAACACAAAATCAGTAGTATTGAAACATTTGTCATTTGTTTAAACTAATATAAACCTTATTATAATATAAAACCAAACACAATATTAGACACTTTACAGCCACGCTTTGACTTCGACGTATTTATATAAATTATTAATGTAAAGGTTTTTATAACAAACTAAAAAACAAAATCAGATATTTTAGAACCTAAATGTCAATGTGTTGCCCGCAAAAATATACATATGTATAAAAAAGTTTATAGGAAAAGCGAACATAATATTACATGCTTTAAAACATACTTTTGGATCCTAAATGATTAAAAATAATGTCAGAGGTTTTACCTCCACTGGTGGTACATGTACCATAGTTTGGGAAACGCTGCGCTAAAGCATACCCAATTTTAAAGTGAAATGCAGTATATATATACAATACAGAGTATTGCAGTTTGATAAGTTTTATTGTCATTTTACTGAAACAACTGATTATAATACGCAAAACAAAATGTCCGAGTTTCAGGTACAACTTTGTTATTTTAATAGAACACCCTGTATAGTTCTTCAATATTGTGAAGTTGAATCCTTGATCTTGATAAGTGTCCAAATCCCCAACTATTTGACAGATTTCTTAAAGCTATATCTTCGTCATTCACAAAATCATAAACGTTTTCGTCACTTCCTAAGGGATTTATAAAAGAATTTACTAACTCCGTGTACTCACAGCTCTTATCCATTATGACATTAGTATACTTTTTCAATTGACATTTCATTAATATCAATCGAAAAATGATTTGCTGAGGGAGAATTCTTCCTTATTTGGGCAACTTGAGAGAGATGCGACATGGAAATGGAACAGCACAGCAAAGAAAATCAAAGGATATGTTTGTTTATTTACTGCACAGCACACAACCACCGATGAACAACTACTACGCGTTAAGACCCGTTAAACTGACTAGGGGAACAATGTTTTCTTTTTGGAACCAAAAAGACTCTTTGATTTTATAGAGAAAAAGTTTAACATTCTATAATAATATTTGTATTAATCGGTTAAAATGGGTAGTGAACCAATATTTTGTTGTTGGAAATACAACACTGGTTGATTTTACAATATTATTTGTTACTTTATTGTTATAGGAGTGCAACAAACTAAATCCTGTCTGTATCAACTTCTTAAAATGTATAGCGACAGAAATGTTTTGTTTTAGCAAACCATACTGCGAGTCCACTTACAAAAATTTGTTAACTTACCAATTATAATAGTATAACAAACTTATAAACTGTTGTCTCGTCTGTAACTGGTTTTCAAAGAAGGTGACGGAACAATATTTTGTTTTTAAAAACGAAACTGTGGTTTAGGTTTACGACAATATTTGGTAATTTGCCAATTATAGTAGTTTGACAAACTGTAATAGTAAGTACTAACCAGAATCAGGTGTTAGTCAAAAATAAAACGGACAATTGCTAGTTTGATTTGACAAAATTTAACAAATTAGTTGTAAGATAACAAAATACTAGTCAGTTTCGCCTGTTTTTTTTTAGTTATTATTTGTTTTGTTGTACTACAATTTATTGTTGGTTGTAGTAACAACCAGCTTTTATTTGAATATACCATAAGTGTAGTTTGATTTAACAAAATTAGGAGGATTGTTAAATAAACATTTTTTGTTGTTACATTAACCCATTATATTTTTTTGAGTGTACGGATGTTTCCAGCTCTGGATGTGTGAGTCGATTCCCCAGTACCCCACGGTACATAGTACTTAGACTTCGGTCTTCTTGGGCTGTCAGAACATAAAAAAAAATTGTTAAGCTCCAAAAATTTGAAAACCGTCCTATGAGACTAATTTAGTCATTGCCCGAGCATACCCCAATAGCATTCATGCTTGATTGCTTAAACTGGTTACCAGAAAAAAATACACTGACTTCTTAATGTTGGTTTTCATTTTTTAAATTAAGATAAGTCAAGCACCCGCATACTTAGAAGTAGGTTTGCCAATTTTAAAAAATCCATGTCCGGGTTATCTAAGACGAAAATCCGGGACAGAAACACGCCAGGCACAGGCCACAAAATGTATTGTTTTATTTTAAATTGAGAAAGTTGTAACATATTTGGGAAATTTTTTTTGTAAAATTTACCAAAATGTATTAAATACATAAGGTAAGTGTACCAGTAATTAACACTTTTAGGCCATGTTTTGTGGTTTCAATCATTTCAGGTCATAATTCTTTACTCAGAATAAGTATGCATTTTTTTTCTTGTAGTATGGGTTTTGAAACAATAAAATGTTAGGATAGTTTTGTTTAAAATAAAAAAAATGGTTCCAAAAAAATACATAAAAAATATGAGTTTGAGACACCAGTTTAATGACACTCAACTTTTTTGTATGTACAATTAATTGACAAAGCAATAATTGAGACAAAAGAAAATAAAAATTTATTTTACGGTGTAGATACAAACGTTTTAAGAAAAATAAAGTAAGTATATAAAAGTTAAATTTTAATGTAATACATGCTATGCTTCCGAAATATAGAATGTCTTTGGAAAAACATATTTTATACGGTCACCAAGATTATGAAGTTCCGTTTGGGGAAATTTTTCTAGGATGTCTTCAAACTTTATAGTCGAAATATCATTCTCAGTCAGCTTAGAAGATGACTTTTCATTAACTGATTTCAGAGATACAACTTCAATGTAATTTTTTTAATACTTTTTTTAACACGCAGAGATATCTATAAAAGTACGTTTGCCTTTTTCCACCCAAAGAATTTGCCAAAACAAAATCTCCGATTGAACTTTATCATATCTTTAACTTGAGTTAGAGAAACTAGAAACATCTTGTTCTTTTTCTAAAGCAATGTCGACATCATCCATACGTATCCTATCACTACTTTCTATCCACTCTTCATTATCATCAGATGAACTTTCAGAGTAACTGTTGGTTGGGTTGTTTATAAATTGTTCTATGAGTATAATAAAGAATGACTGCCAATTCTATATTTTAACTTGGTTATCAGTATTTTTTATAATTATGTTTATTCTCTTATGTAATTTTCTTATCTAGTATTGGTTTATTACTAATATTCATTAAAGTTGGTAAACGATCTCCGGGACAATTAGCGTCCCGGGAGGCCTTTTTGCGGGACGGGTATAAAATACCGAGACGTCCCGGAAAATCCGGGACAGTTGGCAACCCTACTTACAAGCCAAATTAGTTCATGGGCGTGAGGTACAGCACGATACAAGGGTCCAATTAAGTTTAATAATCTACTCATTGAAACTAAGTCATCTAAGTCTTTTTAAAAGAAAACTAAAACAGCATATTATGGAAAACTGAAACCAATACCAAAGATTTAAATCATGTAATTTTGCAGGCTAAAACTTTTATTGTTTGTTTGCGTTGTAAGGACAATTTTTAATAATTTTCTTTTTAAGGCGCTTTTAACTGTATTGTTTTTGTTTATTTGTTGCTGTTCAGTTATTTTAGTGATTTTAATGATTTTCTTGTACCTTTTATTGCTTTTAACGTTGTTATTTATTAACAGATAAGACTGTATTATTGTTTTAATGTGACAATTCTGAAAGCAAACATTAATTATTGTGTGACAAGTAAAAGTTATTGTAATATTATGTAAGTAGTAAAATATGTTAAATAAAGAATCTAATAATAATAGTTATATTTGAAATAAAACAATATCAGCAAGGATTTTAACCAAACATATCAAACTAAATAAATTGATTCAAATGCAAGCATCCACCGTGATTACAATACTGGCTCAAATGATATAACCGCACACAAAAAAGAAATACTCATACTTTTTGAGAAATCGTATTCTCATATATCTGCAAAAATATACGTACCTATTTTAAAGTAAGCTTCACCTTATTTGGATCAAAACGAACAAGCTTAGTTTGAGATTACGTATTTTCAATCAAGGATCAATATATTTTTGCGGGTATATGAGAATATTATTCTAAATTTTAGCATTTGATTTTTTGTGTACGTTGTTTTCGTTGTTATGCAATTTCTTTCTTATTTCTTAGTAATACTTAGAGGCGAATTATGACAATATTATTGTGACGGAGTTATGCTGTCTTTTAATTGGGTATTACACTACTCTAAAATCAATCAAATAATCAATTATTAGTTTTCTTATAAACCTAAAGATTCAAGGGGCGGATTTAGAAGAGGACGCAGAGGGCGAACCTTTAATACAAACGTTGTCTAATGCGAATTTTATAAAAAATGAGTAACCCTAATTAAGCGTTACTATTTATACACATTGTACGACGTATTATAAATAAACGAATATTGACTTTTATGTAGCATACACTGCGAAATATATTACAGGTACCATAAAAATCTAGATATTAAATATATAATATTACTAGCATATAAGAAGTTTAATTTTTTTATCATTTTTGATTTACGTGCTCCCAGATTGCTTCTACAAACTGCGATGTTATCAAAGGCTGCGCTCAATCGATCGCCCTTAGGCAGCTCGCACACCAAGGATGCATAAAACATGAAACATGAAACATGCGGTAAATACCGCAAGTAGACGTGCACAGCTCAAATGAATGTAAATCACCCAACAATCGTACACCAATGCGGCAGCGGTATATGCCTCGCTACCTAAACCGCATGCGACATTCTATGCGTAGCTTTTTGCGGTAAATGTTGCGCGTTTAACGAGGTAGTATAGGGTCTATTAACTGAGAAAGAAATGACGTCTGGATTCTGGGACAACTGTTCCTATGCAACAGTTGCAAGACTATGTAAAATATTATGTTCAAGTAACGGGTGAATCTCGTTTACGTCTTCGCAGAAATTTCCATGCTACAATGCCATCTTCCTCACTCGAAGACATTTAAATACTGCAAGTTAACGAAACTGCTGCTGCATTGGTGTACGCTAGTAGGAGATATGAGATATTTATATTATGTTGCATGTTTTATGTCTTATGCATCCTTGGTGTGCGACCGGCCTTAGGCAGCTCGCACGCCAAGGATGCATAAAACATGAAACATGAAACATGCGGTAAGCGGTAAATACTGCAAGTAGACGTGCGCCGCTCAAATGAATGTAAATCACCCAATAATCGTACACCAATGCGGCTACCTAAACCGCATGCGACATTCTATGCGTATCTTTTTGCGGAAAATGTTGGGCGTTTAACGAGGTAGTATAGGGTATATTAATTGAGAAAGAAATGACGTCTGGATTCAGGGACAACGGTTCCTATGCAACAGTTGCAAGACTATGTAAAATATTATGTTCAAGTAACGGGTGAACCTCGTTTACGTCTTCGCAGAAATTTCCATGCTACAATGCCATCTTCCTCACTCGAAGACATTTAAATACTGCAAGTTAACGAAACTGCTGCTGCATTGGTGTACGCTAGTAGGAGATATGAGATATTTATATTATGTTGCATGTTTCATGTCTTATGCATCCTTGGTGTGCGACCGGCCTTAAGGTATGGTTTCGCTGAATGCGTCTGGCGGCAGCGTCCGACGGTAACCTCCGGCGGTAACGTCTGGCGGTCGCGTCTGTGTGTTTTTGCTAAAAGCGTTGGCATTTTGGCGCTTGTTTAGAAACGACAGTTAAGTGCAGTGTCTCGTACAGTAGATGGATAAAAAAGAACTCGCTGCTGTACTCTTAATTAAAGATGACGAAGAAGAAGAGAAAAAAGCGTCACAAAGTTGATCCCATTTTTAAAGCAAGACGAGCATCAAAAAGGGCGGGATACCTTCTAACTTCTTTAATTAGTAATTCGTCTTCATTTGCAGTAAATTGTGGAGGCATGATGTAAAAAAAAAGCAGTGAACACCGAAAAATGCGTTTACAGACTTAAAACAATTACCTAAACTGTACCGATCGCGCGACCGTCGGCGGCTAGACTGCTACTATGAGCAGTCGAGACAGGGACGCGCGCGTTCGGACGTCGGGCCGCGCGGCTCAGACGCATAAATGAAAATAGCGCCATATAAAATATAGTAAAGCAGTACGCTACCGGTTACCGCCGGACGCTACCGCCAGACGGACAAGTAAAAATATACCTTTAAGGTATATTTTTACTTGTGCGTCTGGCGGTAGCGTCCGGCGGTAACCGCTAGCGGTAGCGTACTGCTTTACTATATTTTATATGGCGCTATTTTCAAATATACTTTTAAGGTATATTTTTACTTGTGCGTCTGGCGGTAGCGTCCGGCGGTAACCGCTAGCGGTAGCGTACTGCTTTACTATATTTTATATGGCGCTATTTTCAAATATACCTTTAAGGTATATTTTTACTTGTGCGTCTGGCGGTAGCGTCCGGCGGTAACCGCTAGCGGTAGCGTACTGCTTTACTATATTTTATATGGCGCTATTTTCATTTATGCGTCTGAGCCGCGCGGCCCGACGTCCGAACGCGCGCGTCCCTGTCTCGACTGCTCATAGTAGCAGTCTAGCCGCCGACGGTCGCGCGATCGGTACAGTTTAGGTAATTGTTTTAAGTCTGTAAACGCATTTTTCGGTGTTCACTGCTTTTTTTTTACATCATGCCTCCACAATTTACTGCAAATGAAGACGAATTACTAATTAAAGAAGTTAGAAGGTATCCCGCCCTTTTTGATGCTCGTCTTGCTTTAAAAATGAGATCAACTTTTTGACGCTTTTTTCTCTGGAAAGCCAGTTCCTCTTCTTCTTCGTCATCTTTAATTAAGAGTACAGCAGCGAGTTCTTTTTTATCCATCTACTGTACGAGACACTGCACTTAACTGTCGTTTCTAAACAAGCGCCAAAATGCCAACGCTTTTAGCAAAAACACACAGACGCGACCGCCAGTCGTTACCGCCGGAGGTTACCGTCGGACGCTGCCGCCAGACGCATTCAGCGAAACCATACCTTTAGGCAGCTCGCACACCAAGGATGCATAAAACATGAATCATGAAACATGCGGCAAGCGGTAAATACTGCAAGTAGACGTGCGCCGCTCAAATGAATGTAAATCACCCAATAATCGTACACCAATGCGGCAGAGGTATATGCCTCGCTACCTAAACCGCATGCGACATTCTATGCGTATCTTTTTGCGGAAAATGTTGGGCGTTTAACGAGGTAGTATAGGGTATATTAATTGAGAAAGAAATGACGTCTGGATTCAGGGACAACGGTTCCTATGCAACAGTTGCAGGACTATGTAAAATATTATGTTCAAGTAACGGGTGAATCTCGTTTACGTCTTCGCGGAAATTTCCATGCTACAATGCCATCTTCCTCACTCGAAGACATTTTAAATAGGTACTGCAAGTTAACGAAACTGCTGCAGCATAGGTGTACGCTAGTAGGAGTTATGAGATACCTATTTATCTTATGTTGCATGTTTCATGTCTCATGTCTTATGCATCCTTGGTGTGCGACCGGCCTTAGATCTACGTACGGTAATCTCTCCCAATATGTTTTAGAAATATATATTAGTAATATTTTCATTGTACTCAGTCACACTTTATTTTAAACACATATGTTCGTACGTCTGTACGTACCTTTTTATTACATTAAAAATAAGAAGCTCCCGTTTTATAATATCTTTTTTAAAATCATTCAATTAACACTAAATCGATTTCCGCTGAAACGGAATGATGAGAGACACACGAAAGGACGAGAGACTTTTCAGAATTAACCTCGTTCTTATTGGTTATAGGTTATTGCTGCGAGTTATAATTTAGATAGAAAACATAAAATACATACAAAACGTAACACTTAAGAATGTTTAGTATTAAATTTAATTATTTATTCGTAATATTAAATAAAAACGCCATCATTACTAACAATAATTTCAAAAATACCTGACCGCCGCTAACCTGACCAATCGGAACGATGTTGATCACGGCCATTAGTAGCTCGTATTTTTTGTCACCAGATGGCCCACGCTGCTTCCGGCAACAGAAGCAGACAGAAAACCAGAAGAGGTCAGTGACTCTTATCGTATGCCGATTTTTCATAAAGTTTTATTTATGATTCTTTATTATTTAGTAAAAAACGTTTCTAGCCCTTTAACAGTGCCATTAGTATTATGGCTTATGTACTAATTTTTTTGCATTCATATTTATGCTGACAGAAAAATATTGAAAGATTGTCATAATTCTAAAAGTAAATAAAACTGCTTGCTCGCAATCATTTTAAATTTTTAATTTATATTCAAGAATGTCAGTTTTGGTCTACCTACAATTTCCAAATTTATTATAGGTACTATTCAATTATTATTATAAACTCAAATTTTTACTTCCGGTGAAATATTGACATTTTTGTGTAAATGACACACTACAGTAAATGCAACTGCGGTACTCTGTAACATAATAGAAACAAAAATAGAAAGGAAAGACGAAAGAAAAAATTTTTCTTTTCTATGGCATCTCGTACCATATATAATTTTTTTATAACAGTTCGAAAATATCTTTAATGTTATACTATCACTGCTATGAACACTAATAGCATCGGTATTGAAGTTAGTGCCGGTAAAAACGGAGAATAATTGAGGTTATTGTGAGTTATCCACACTTTTAAAGTAAAGAAAATTAAAGGGTGGGCTACTACCTAATCTAATTAATTTTTTTTCGCTTTTATTATACGATCGAAGAGAACGATTTTCTAAATCGCAAAAAGTCGAAAATCTGTCTGGTTTTATTTATGTACAAGATCTGGGGCAAAGACACCGACGGAAAGAGCAAAAACCTTTGCATTCTAAATATTTATGTATGGGATCGACAAGCACGAATGAACCCGAGCATCCTTACATATGTAGTACCAAATGGAGAAAGAAAAAAAAAGGTTTTTTTCCTATCATTTTATATGGTAGTACAGCTGACTGTTAATGAAAACCAAATATAGAAAATGGCATTTTTATACTCAATATATTAAAAATGACCTAGGTTAGAAGCCCTTGAAAAGGATATTCGTGAAGACATAAAACTGTTAAGAAATTCGGTCACCCCATTAAAGTTTAAAAACTGATTCTCATCCCTCAAAATGGACAGAAGGCACTAAAAGAAAAAAATGCTAGAATAGTTCCACCTTTACATTAAATTATTATTCTTTAAAACTAAAAATATACCTACAAGTGTATCGATAAGAAATTTTTTACATTTACCCCGTATAGCTCGGGGCTTCGTTTGCGTTGAAGTTAAAGGCGATCAGCCCTTCTATTTCAGCCGCAACGGGCTTAGGAATTTTATATTATATATATTCTATTTATAAATATATTGGCAATAATTTTTGCCAGCAACCAAAAGAAGGGGAGAGTCGAGAAATATCGATCACATAAGATATTCTATTCTTGTTTACGAAGTTAGTACGTGAATTTTTTACTGAGCTGTTGACTTTCAACAAAAAATATTGGATAGCAATACGTTATTATTGTTTTAAACTTTTGAAAGAAAGATACAACTTTGATATTGATCGATATTACGCCACTAGTCGTTTAATATCGAACATGGGGCAGGGTAATACCAATTTATATATTTTAAAGCGTAAATTCATCTATTTGATATCAAAATATGTACAGGGTTGGGCAATAAAAACGAAACGGATTGAATATTGGAAAATCTGTCGTACATATAATTAGATTTGTCAAGGGGACCGTTTCTTGTTCCCATTATTAGCACTGCAACTTCAACCCCTAGGGAGGGTGGGACCAACCCTTAAAATTTAAATGGAAAGAGGGGTCTTGCGGTGCATCATTTTAAAAGTCTGATTGAGTATTTTTTGATCCTAGAATATTACGGTCATTATTCACCCCGAAAACAAAATGGCGGCTTATTAAAAAAATATTTTAAAAATAAAATGTCATGAATATTGCAGAAGCTTTTTAATTGGCATAGATTAGCAAGAAGTTAAAAAAATATTATTAAGCCCTCCCCAGCCCCCACTAATTGAAAAAAAAATTATATTGTGTTAAAAATTAGATCTGAAATTATTGAAATGTCATTAAGGGTGTTAGTGGGGATGAGGGAAGGCTTAATAATATTTTTTAACCTCTTGCTATCACCAGAAGCGTATTTTCAAACCGTCAATTAAAAACTTTAGCAATATCCATTACATTTTATATTAAAAAACATTTGTGACACAAAGCCGTCATTTTGTTCTCAGGGCAAATAATGACATTGTATTTTAGGATTATAAACTAGGCACTCGAAGAGATATTCAAAATGATGCATTGCAAGACCTCTCTTTCTATTTAAATTTTAAGGGTTGGTCCCACCCTGCCTAGGGGGTTGAAGTTATATTGTTTAAAATGGCAACAACAACTTTACCCTTGACAAATGTAATTACGTGTACGAGCGATTTTTTAAAAAATAAACGTGGTATCAGATATTCAGTCTGTTTCATTTTCGTTGGCCAACCCTGTATAATGTGAAAAGATCACTCAAATACACTAAAAATAAAGAGAGTACGAGCAAAACATGATTCTAAGGTTTACAAAAATGGCAAATGTACTTGTCCGTTCTTACGTCGATACCTGCACATTCTGCATGCGTTCAAAGACTTTTTATACTCGCATGTCATTCTCCATTCTCTGTCATTTTAGATAATACAAGTTACATCGAAGATTCTTGGTTCTTTCTTGATTCGAGAAAGGTTTTCTCTTCTCGCACTGCTTTATTCAGTGTTTTTGTAGAAACCTCAGAGTGTTTTTTTTTTCTTCCCTAATTGTTATTACTAGGATTGAAAATATTTCTTCAAATCATATTTTAGGCCTTACAGTTCTATCTGTTGCGCGCAAAGTCCGCAGGTGGGCAGTATCAGCATTGCCCGGAGTAGGTATACCGTCGTATTAGTCTGCCCCCTCTCCTCTCCCTTTTGCCCCGCCCCCTTTCCCCCTCTCCTTATAAGCTCCGCCCCCTTTCCAACCAATCCTTATAAGCTCCACCCCTTTTCCAACCTTTCTTCAACCAATCACTATAAGCTCCGCCCCCTTTTCCCTCCATTCTTCCCCACCCCTTATAAGCTCCGCCCCCTTTCCAACCATTCTTCAACCAATCCTTATAAGCTCCACCCCCTTTTCCAACCTTTCTTTAACCAATCCCTATAAGCTCCGCCCCCTTTTCCCTCCATTCTTCCCCACCCCTTATAAGCTCCGACCCCTTTTCCAACCATTCTTCAAACAATCCTTATAGACTCCACCCCCATTTTCCTTATAAGCTCCGTCCCCTTTTCCCTATAAACTCCGCCCCCCTTTCCCACCATTATTTTCCCACTCCTTATAAGCTCCGCCCCCTTTTCCCTCTTCTCTATGCACTCCTTCCCTCTCCTATCTTCGCCACTCCTTATATGGACATAAGCTCCTCCCCTTTTTATCTAACTTCTTCCCCACTCCTTATATGGGCATAAGCTCGTCCCCCTTTTTTCCCTCCATCTTTACTCACGAGGCCCCCATAAATCTAGCAACTAGAACACCATAACCCCAAGTCCTATTTTAGGTTGAAATGGGCATTTAAAAGGACAATAATTTATTTAGACCCTATACAGATGGATTAAAAAAAAAAAGTTCCTAAGGTGTTAGCAGCTTTTATGCATTAAGGGTTCTGTGTCGCCGATTGACTAATAATTCTATCGATTAAGCTAAACTACTAACTGGCCCCTCTAAATGGATAAATAATCTGTTAAACGGTAGTTCAGTACAGAAGAACAGCAAGTGGTTAACTAGGAAGCCAAATAAAAGATAAGTTTTATATAAATTTTTTATTTTTACTTCAAAATTACATATGTATATATATTTTTAATATAGTCTAAATATACTAATACATTGCTAAAACTAGTATTACCAAAAAATAAATCTATTGTAACACTTTTGTACAGATACAATACACATACATAATATTTTGGAATTCTGAATACATTTCATACAAGGAGGCTGTTTTACCTCTAGATACATCTATATTTAAGCTGTCACATTTCCCAAAATTAAATACAGTTTAACATAAAAAATGTTACCCTAATAAAAAGATTTGTGAAAAATAATTACTTAATTCATGGCGTAGGTTTGCGGGTTGGTATGACAAAAGGGATTGTGTAAAGATTTATGACCTGGCATACATAAACAGCCACCTGAACTATCGACGGTCGGGGGTAGATAAACAGGTGTTAAAAAAGGTCTTGAGTGGTTCAACTGGAAATTTATGAGTCGGTATTAGTGTCGGTTGCTACTTTAGACATAATTAGTTTTTATTATATAGAATAATATATGAAGCGTGTCTGTGTGGGTGGCTGATTATCGTAGGACGACTGTTATTAAGGCGTTTTAATTAAGAGATAAACAGGTGCCTGCCCAAATAATCTTAAAAAATATTGATGTACCCATTAAGACCTTATTTTAGTGTATAAAAGTAGATACGCTGAGCTAGAAAGATCTTCAGGTGAATTGATTTTACAACGTTGGGCTGCTGACGCGTAGCGGTTTCGTCCCCGTTGGGTAGCTCACGCGATGTACTTCCGTCCCGTTCAGATTGAATTACGTATTATTTTTCACCCCTATCTTGGTAAAAAGTACGGGGTTATCGCAGGACGACTGTTATTAAGGCGTTTTAATTAAGAGATAAACAGGTGCCTGCCCAAATAATCTTAAAAAATATTGATGTACCCATTAAGACCTTATTTTAGTGTATAAAAGTAGATACGCTGAGCTAGAAAGATCTTCAGGTGAATTGATTTTACAACGTTGGGTTGCTCACGCGTAGCGGTTTCGTCCCCGTTGGGTAGATCACGCGATGTACTTCCGTCCCGTTCAGATTGAATTACGTATTATTTTTCACCCTATCTTGGTAAAAAGTACGGGGTTATCGTAGGACGACTGTTATTAAGGCGTTTTAATTAAGAGATAAACAGGTGCCTGCCCAAATAATCTTAAAAAATATTGATGTACCCATTAAGACCTTATTTTAGTGTATAAAAGTAGATACGCTGAGCTAGAAAGATCTTCAGGTGAATTGATTTTACAACGTTGGGTTGCTGACGCGTAGCGGTTTCGTCCCCGTTGGGTAGATCACGCGATGTACTTCCGTCCCGTTCAGATTGAATTACGTATTATTTTTCACCCTATCTTGGTAAAAAGTACGGGGCATTTTATAGTACTTCTAGATAGCTGTGAAAATTTCTTCAAGTTTCTTCGGACATGCCAAGTAGATGTTATTTGACTGAAATATTTAAATTTTTAATGGTACAGTACTATGGTATTTTAGTTGAATACTATCTATCAAATCATATTAGTATTTAAGATAAACTTAAGATAAATTTAATATTTTGTTATTTTTGCTGATATTTATAACATATTTTTGTTTTATGTGAAATTTTATATCAACTTACGTTTCTTATGCAGAATTTATGTAAACTTTATGAAGACTTAGGAAACACTTAGGACGACTTTATGTTAACTTTACGTAAAATCTTATCGACTTCAGATAATTTAGAACTTTCCTTGTCATTTTTATTTAAATACAACAAAATAAAAAATAGACGAAGTTTTAATATTATTTTATTAAAAAAATATATTTGTGTGTGTGTGCAATTTTAAACCTTAACTCATACATAGGTTAATACTACATTAAACTGAAAAACAGCGTGGGATTAAGGTAGAGCTTAATAGCAAAACATTTGAAGCCTATCACATTAGCAAAAAAAGTAAGAAAAAAGAGCGCTACTTACATATTTGTTCTAAAATCCGATTCTAAAACTTTTTATTAACAACTTTAACTACAAACCACAGACTGCATAGCGATACTCAAAACCCTTTTCTTATAAATTTGAACAAGTCAAGTCAAGTTAAGCATCCATTCCATCATACAAATTTAGTTTTTCTTCACCCTTCATTGTTAAACGTGTTTTTGGTAAAAAATAGCAAGTTCTCATCTGGTAGGAGATTTGGAGTTATATTTTCCACTGAAATAACATCCGTAACGGCTATTTCGGAATTACACTTCACTAAGCTCATTTTAAAAAATTAATGTTCTTAAACCATTTTTTAGTAGCAGCTCTAGCTACAAAACTACAGGGTGGACAGCGAACATTTCCCCTGCAACATGTGGTGTGTTGACAGCCTGCTCAGGTTCAGCTTAATCCACCCTGTAAATTACAGTCATATACGGGCCCATCGTCGACGACGTCCTCATAATTAATTATTATCTGGAAACAATAACACAATTAAAATTTTGATATTTTTTTTATACACGCACACATACCATCACACACACACACACACACACACACATGCACACAAGATCGAATATAATATATTATATTATTATAAGAATATTTTTGTCGTTTTCAAAAGAAACCTAGTATTTGAAAATAAAAGCCCAGTAGGAAGTTTCGAGTATAGTTACATTTTCGCTAGCAAAGCAAATTTTCGGTCGTACACCGACCGTATTAATTGTCATATACATTTTTAATTAACCTTATCACGGTAATCATTTCCTTTTTGCTTGCAAATAAGAAAAAATAAAAATTCTTACCATTTCCCCTGCAACATGCATGACCGGCTGCTCGGGCTCAACGTAAGCCGCCCTGTAAATTTCAGGCATATACGGGTCGTTGCCGACAACGTCCTCATGATTAGTCATTACCTGAAAACAATAATAGAATTAAAATTTTTATATATTTTATACACACACCATCACACATGCACACAAGATCGCCTAAAATCATGTACTCAGAGAGAGAATATTTTTGTCGTTTTCAAAAGACACTTAGTATTTGAAAATAAAAGCCCAGTAGGAAGTTTCGAGTATAGTTACATTTTCGCTAGCAAAGCAAATTTTCGGGGTTGTACACCGACCGTATTAATTGTCATACACATTTTTTAATTAACCTTATCACGGTAATCATTTCCTTTTTGCTTGCAAATAAGAAAAAATTAAAAATTCTTACCATTTCCCCTGCAACATGCATGACCGGCTGCTCGGGCTCAACGTAAGCCGCCCTGTAAATTTCAGGCATATACGGGCCGTTGCCGACAATGTCCTCAGGATTAATCATTACCTGAAACAATAATAGAATTAAAATTTTTATATATTTTATACACACACCATCACACACACACACACACACACACCATCACACACACACACACACACGCACACAAGATCGTCTAAAATCATGCACTCAGAGAGAATATGTTTGTCGTTTTCAAAAGAAACCTAGTATTTGAAAATAAAAGCTCAGTAGGAAGTTTTTAGTATAATAACATTTTCGCTAACAAAGCAAATTTTCAGTCGTACACCAGTCGTATTAATTGTCATCAACATTTTTTTAATTAACCTTATCACGGTAATCATTATTTTTTTTGCTTGCAAATATGAAAAAGTAAAAAATTCTTACGTTTTCCCCCTCAAAATGCGGTGTGTTGGCCTCTTGCTCTGGTTCAACGTAATCTGCCAACACAGCCTCACCTCCGTCAAATTCATCATCATCATCATCATCATCACTTATCTCTATCTAAAAAATAATACCGATAATAAGTTTAAATACCGCCTTGCGAAATTGTGCTAGTGTCATAATAATTCAATACTAAACGGGCATATAGTACCACATAAAATATATGTAGGTTTATGTTAAGCAGCAATAATATTAATGTTATATATTCTTATTAAAAATCTTTTTGGAAAAACCTAAAAATAACGGGTCACAACTACTGTCACTACGTAAAATACCCATCACAGTAAATTTTTCTTTTCTTTTTTATTGTTTTTAAAATACCAATGTATTTATTGGTACCCGGTCGACACCTTAAAATTAAAAACTAACCTATTTTTTTTTTTTTTTGGAATTTTACAGGTATGATTAAAAACTACAATTAATTAAATACATATTAAATAAATACTTACTATTTGAGCGTGTACTTCGGCTATCAATCTTATCGGTGGCCTCTGTAGTATGTGTTGGTTTCCAACTACTACATTATGGACACCGACAAGTTCGTTTCGTAGCCATTCCGCCACACCATTTCGCGTATATGGCGTGAGGCAATTACTACAGGCGGGATAACGCTGCTGTCTTCCCGCCAAATAGTCCATGCACGCTCTGCATATACAGAACCCACAGTTGCAAGAAAATATATAAAGCAGTCCTACTCTACATAAAACGCATTGAACAAAGGATTCCCTGAAACAATAAAACTTCTCATAAGTTAAAATATATATACAACAGCGTGGGTTTTCTTAGAGCTTAATTTTGTACTACCTAGGTTTATTACATTGCTTGAATAGCAGAACATTTTGAAGCTAAGCATATCAATAAGGGGTAAGAAAAGATCGATCCTTACTTATCTGCTCTAAATCCACGCTTTAACTGGTTATTTATTACTAATAATAATAAAGGTAAAAATTAGCAGCCTTCGATCAGTTATGCTTAATAAATATTTTAACAAAAGAACTCTTGGGTAAAACATTTACTAGATAAGCACACCCCATTTTCAGTTTTATAGGTAAAAAACGAAATTTAAAGCAAAAATAAAACCGTATTTATACTTTCTTATTTCGAGGTGATATAATGAAACTTTTACGTATTATTTCTATATTATAACAGACGCCTGATTTATACAGGTACCGTGAATAAGGGTGACTGCTCACCTTTATTAATTCTTATGATTTCAACTCATTTGTTGAATAATTGAGGCATAAGTCCAAAAATTACTAAAATCGAGCTAGTGTCCACCGAATAAATCCATAGGCTACACATTCCTATGCGCTTTTGCTAGAAATTCCAACGACTATGAAAAATGTTTAAATTTGAGAATGTTTAAATTTGAAAAAAAATTATAAATTGGAACACTTTCCAAAAATACGGACATAGAAAATGATAACGGCAACGGGAGCGAGGGTTAATATTTATTGTACATTAATTTGAAGGAAATAAAATAATTTTAAAAACATAACACTTCTTTTCGTGCAAAACCACTGTCCAACTGTTTTTTCTTTATGTAGAACGTGCGCGTACATACATATCTTTCTTTCCAAAATACCTCTGCAACTACATATTACACAAATAAATAACCAAGAATTTATAAATTATTATTATACCTCGATACAAACTGTTTTTTATTTGTGTTTTCCGATAATATTTATTTTTGTACATATGTTGTTTTTCGCAAGTTTTCGTACAGGCGCTTTAGACATAGCTGGCGACGGAATTGAACCCAGTGGGACTATCCATACCTTGGACGAACCTTCTAAATACTTTCATTTTCGCATACCACTTTCACTATTGTTTGACGTACTTGCCGATTACCACAATGTATTAATGGGTAAACATAAACTTAAACCAGCTCGTCATGATGACAACTGCTACAAGTCCACTGGTACTTAGAAGGCAGCAATAACGTTAAAAAAACGGTTGAGTTGAAAGTTAGACATATTGACCAAATACTGACGATATAGAATTTGTTATTTGTCTTTTCTAATTGTTATATATATATATTTAGTAATTTTGCGTAAAAAGGCAAAAAAAAAATA
Organism: Philopedon plagiatum; assembly: GCA_963971165.1. Taxonomy (NCBI): domain Eukaryota; kingdom Metazoa; phylum Arthropoda; class Insecta; order Coleoptera; family Curculionidae; genus Philopedon; species Philopedon plagiatum. The sequence goes on along the minus strand of OZ020195.1, from coordinate 29,865,301 downwards.
TATTTAAACTCTATATTTCGTTTAGAAACAGGGAAATACATGATCTGCCTGCTTTGAGAACGGCAAAAGCGTGATATTTGGGCCGTTAAGACCATGTCTGAGAGAGCCCCCAAAAAAAACGAAGAACGTCATTGTATTTTTTATGAAGAAGCGAGAAGATAACTATCAAACTGATTGTACTTACTTCGATAATTTAGACATCGCCGACGTCAAGTTGCATTTAAATTTTGAAGTTTACCCCCTATGAGTCGTTAAACCTCAACTTTACAAAATAGGCAGTTTACACACATCAGTTCTTTAAAACATATAGAAATTTCCGTTGTCCCATCATAATCCTTTACGGATAGCCGATAGATGGTTTCTTTAATAGCCAACGACGATCTACGAGATGTTGATGTCATCTATGTGAAGGAACATATAAAGCCCTTTTTACTTGAAACTTTCTCCACGATAAAATAACTTAAGAATATATCCGATATATTGTTAATTTATAATTTACTAGGGATAGTGTTAATATACCGAAATTATTTCTAAGTAAAACCACTTTTCTTATCATGGTTTAGAATATTGTACTTGTAGTGCTAAGAATTCAAAAATCTTGTATGAATATATTTATGATTTTCTACTTAAATAAAGAAGTTAAAATGTACTACATGTTTAATTTTATCCTATATTACTAGAATCCCTTGAGAAATTTAGACATTTAGCCTCGAGCTTATGACAAAGGCGGTTGACTGGACAGTTAAATTAGACGAGCATTTGAAAAATACGCAAGCTGAAAGAGACATTAAGTTTTACAAAGAAAATAAATCTTTGGTTAGAATATTTTTGAAACTTAAACTTACAAATGGCTACCTCCTCCAGCTGGGATAAGGTGTTTAAATCTCCTTCTAGATGTCCTGATGTTCCAGCAATAGTTCTTAAGACTAAGCCTAACCGAGTTTACGAGATTGGTGACTTTATAACAGTCGTTTTTACTACGTCCGAAGAGGAGCACAAACAAGTAATTTTGGATACTACTGGCACCGCTACTGGTAATGGTAAAATTTATTTCTCCAGGGATGAATTAGAAGAATTTCTAAGCACTCTTGATTGTTTCAATACGCACAGGGTGGATATATTTATGATAATTGGACAGTACAATTTAGTGTTTCGTCGCAATGGCGATGGCAATAAAAGAAGTCTCAAGTTTGAAGATGCCGCAACAGACAAGTATCTATTTCGATGGACTGAGAAGCTAATATACTTATTTGCAAAGCATATTTATGAACTGTATAAGCTTAATATTCAATATTATACTGTTACTAAGTAGTGTACTGTTTATTTGTTTCAATTATTCTAACTAAGCAAATAAGACACCAATTTAAAACGCAGAACATCACATTTGACAGTTGGTGTTTTCAAGAGATATTTGATCTTGTTTTGCGTGCATGTTGTTACTATGCGATTTAGAACTAAACAGCCACATACTCTTTGAAGGATATAGTTTTAACCTCTGATCAGTCTAAGACGCAGCGTAAATATGTCATTAATAGGTTCTATATTAATTTTCGAGCTTAAAGAGACGAGTTATTCGCCTATTTCTAGCAAATAAATAACTAATTATTTCCAGTAATATTGGTGTCTTTATGTCGAAAGAAAATAGCCTGTATCTACGTATGCAGTTATTAAAGATTTTGGACGAAACTTTTATTTTAAATGCAATCCGAAAAAGGGATAGAATGGATCCTTATTTTTAACAGATAAATGTCTGATTATTAGTAGCAATATTAGTACCCTTATATTTTCGAAGAAAGTAGTCTGTATATTGTTTCTATATTAGCAAGTACGAATACGAACGAATTGAATTGTACTTATACATATATTAGTGTAAAGTAGTAAATAAAATAAACTTTTAAGATGCTACATACAGTGTGTCCATGGATGGAGTTGGAACGAGGAAAAAATGTATTAACGATTTACGAAAAAAGTCGTTCTTTTGAGATTATCACGTAAAAATTTTAGATTAAATATATAGGGTGTTAATAATAAATTAGAATAACATGAAAATGCTTTAAGAGAGAGAAGTAGCAATATTTATTATTTTATACAAAATTTTATAAAACAAAGCTGTTTATAAACTAAAATACAATAAATAATTAGTGTCAATTGTACCAAAAATTTTAAAGGACATAAATAACCATTTTCATTATGTTTTTTATATTATATTCTGAAACCAAAATCTTTATGTCAACACTTTAATAGTATTTTTTATTAATTTAAGCTCACCGTATGGTAGTGATAAAACGATATGAAAACTTTTAACACTAAAACCAGATTATAATCAGAAGTTTAACCAAAAGGTAAGCATATCTTAGTTAAAAATACATGAATTAATTTGCAGGTATTGTGTCTTATAATATGTGGTGTATCGGTGTATCCCTTTTTTGTTTAATCGATCCTATTTTATTTGCGATATTCCATGTTCTAATTCATTATCAGAATATATGTACATTATAAAGATAGGGTTTTTTTCATAAGTAGAACCGCATACATATGGAGACCACAGGGGAAAAACAATCTAACTCCAAAAATTTTAAAAATTAAATTTTTCACCGTTTTGATACCTTTGCCCTGGTACTTTAATATGCCATATAATCCTGATCGGAATACCATTCTTAATCCACTAAAATCAGCGATAAAAATTTGATATACTTTGGAATAACTATCTAAGTCCGCTCGCATTCAGTAAAGAACGATCAACCTGCCAACTTAAAATTTTTGGAATTCGTTTAGCATTTTAATGATCAATTAGTCGTCCTAAGGGAATCATTGTTCTTTGTTTGTTTTATGTTTATATATTTTTAAAACCTATGTATAAAATAAACTTCTCCATTTCCAACAAGGCCGATAAAAGAGCTAATAATAAGTCGTTAACATTCACGAACTTTAGAAACGAGAGAAAGCTACAATGGAGCTTTGTCAAGATTTGGTTTTCGACCTATAAAGTCCTGTCATAGGAAAGCTGAGCACCAGATAAACTTTACACCGACCTATTCCCATTTTAAAGTATGACCAGTTGCACGAACTTAAGAAGTTTGTGGATAAAACTTCACAACCCTACTATATACTTATTTGCCTTGTGCTTCTAACATTGCCCATGTGGATAATATAGATATGGCAAGCGATAGCAGTCAAACTATATCATTCTTAGTAACTATAAAGCGATTTCTTTTTTTAACACGAGTAAATACCGTTAACAATGTCCATAATGCCTATGTATTTAATGCAAACATAGTAAGCGATAACGATAACGATAAAAATTCAAAGCCTTTTAGTAATGTCGAATTTTGTTACAACCGCGTTAATATCCTACTTACTGCGGATTGGATCGTTTTTCGGTACATCGGAGAGGAGATTTTTACATTTTTTCTAACATTGTTTATTTTTAAATCTAATATTGGATAAATATTGCCTATGCTTATGACCTCCAATAAAAAAAATATTGCAAGTCATATTTCTTCTTGCCTCCCGTGTAAGTCTTGAAACGTTCAAATTCGTATAGTATAAAAATGTGACTTAGAGGTTATATACAGTCAGGAGGCCTAAAAAAGCGATTTTTCAAGAATTTTTCCTGAGAAGACTTTTAAATTTATTAATTTGAAAATTTGTACACATATTATGGTAACTTTTAACTGTATTTTAGGATTTTTGTATTTGTAAAAATAATAATTTTGAAAGCTGCTATAGCTGATCTCCAGGAGTTCCTCTCAAAAAAGGCACCTTGTGGTGACAACGATATCTCTGGATTGGATCATCGTAGATGAAAAAACCAAACGGATTTCATTAAAGTAATGTATAGCCTTCTAATTAGTCGATGGAATAAGCAAAATTTTTTTGACAAAAATGGCGGCTTCTCAGAAAAAAAAGCGATATTTGGTCAAAATTTTTGGCCTTAAATTGTTTATATAAAAAATATTTATTGGTGAGAAAAAACCTTCGATTAATTACTAAAAAATATACTTAAGAAGCTTGTGTTAAAATTTGAGACTGATAGGTTCAGCCGTTTCCGCGAAATCTTCGTCACCGACTTTTAAAAACACAGTTTTGAGAAAAACGCGTTTAGAGTTTCAATAGCACGTTACATAGTGTACAATCGCTCTGACACGTCTTTACAATATGCGTGTAACTTCGAAATGACCTCCAATAAAAAAAATATTGCAAGTCATATTTCTTCTTGCCTCCCGTGTAAGTCTTGAAACGTTCAAATTCGTATAGTATAAAAATGTGACTTAGAGGTTATATACAGTCAGGAGGCCTAAAAAAGCGATTTTTCAAGAATTTTTCCTGAGAAGACTTCTAAATTTATTAATTTGAAAATTTGTACACATATTATGGTAACTTTTTAACTGTATTTTTAGGATTTTTGTATTTGTAAAAATAATAATTTTGAAAGCTGCTATAGCTGATCTCCATGAGTTCCTCTCAAAAAAAAGGCACCTTGTGGTGACAACGATGTCTCTGGACTGGATCATCGAAAATGAAAAAAAACCAAACGGATTTCATTAAAGTAATGTATAGTCTTCTAATTAGTCGAGGGAATAAGCAAAATTTTTTGACAAAAATGGCGGCTTCTCAGAAAAAATCGATATTTGGTCAAAATTTTTGGCCTTAAATTGTTTATATAAAAAAAAATATTTATTGGTGAGAAAAAACCTTCGATTAATTACTAAAAATATACTTAAGAAGCTTGTGTTAAAATTTGAGACTGATAGGTTCAGCCGTTTCCGCGAAATCGTCGTCACCGACTTTTAAAAATACAGTTTTGACTTAATAACTGGCAGTAAAAACATGCTTCAGCTATTAACAGTCAGTGATAACTTTTTACCAAGGTAAGAAAATGGTTTACGGAAAATAAATTAATTCTTAATTCAGATAAAACAAACATGGTGCTTTTCAAGCCAGAAAAGATCCAAATTAGAAAATATTATACACATAGAAACCGTAGACAGTATGTTAAATATCGCTGAAAATACAAAGTTTCTCTGTGTTTACATTAAGAAAAATTTAGACTGGTCTCTTCATATTAGCAATTAAAAAAGGTTAATCTCAATCTGCTACGGAGTGCGGGTTGTTGGTTGGTGGATATATAAACGATAAACCTTAAAAATACTATATTTTGCAAACTTTGAGGCTGTTCTTAAATACGGGAATAATATTTTGGGGTCGGCATACCCATATACAGAATATTTTTGTTTCACAAAAAGGACTCTAAGGGTTATTAAGAAAATCTAGTTTACTCAATCCTGTCGAAATGTCTTTAAGGCAGCAGGTATTATGACTGTGTATGCCTTATACATTTATGAATGCCTAATGTTTTTACGTAGAAACCAATATTTGTTTAACTCGCACAATATCAATCGGTTAATAAGAGCAGACCATTTAAACCATCCCATACCGTCGCCTTCATATCGCCGAAACAAGTCCAGAATGGATGTTAAACTGTTTTAATAATTTACCACTATGCATTAAACGTATTGATATTCAAAGCTTGTTCAAAATGAAAATTAAAAATTGTTAATTGAGCTGAAACCCTATTATCTAGATGATTATTTAAATGTGTAGTGGATTGGTATGATAGTTATATGACACCTCTGATTTTTCTAATTGGCTATTTGACGTCATTTCATTTTGTTGTTGTAACAAATTTGAAATAAAGAGTATTATTATTATTATTAAAACAAAGACTAAACACAAAATTTGACATACAAATTTTTAAGATGTAAATTTGGAATAATAATGGCGGTTTTATGTAATTACATTGGATTTCACAAAAAAAAAAAATCAAGATAGTTGATTTAATTAACGTCAATGTTACGTCATAAAACAGAGACTAAATACAAAATTTTACATACAAATTTTAAGATTTAAATGTGGAATAATAATAGCTGTTTTATTTAATTACACTGGATTTCACAAAAAAATAAAAGGTAGGTAGTTGATTTAATTAACGTGAATGTTACGCCAGCATCTTATTTAGCCTGTCAGTATTCTGATTTTGTGGCGATATTTTCAAAAATATCCCCCCAAGAAGCTAAGTAGAATAATTAGATTTAACTCTATGCACCAGGTTAATTACAATAATATAAGCTGATCAAGTTACACGTAAAGTTGTGGGAGAGTCTGCATTTATACGTAATATACGGTGAAATCCGCCTTAAAGGACGTATATACTTTAAAATAGGTAAAATTGAGGCGCGTTTTACAAAAACAGCATAATATGTACAAAATAAACAATCTGAATCGAGGTATAATAATAATTTATAAATTCTTGGTTATTTAATTGTGTGTAATATGTAGATACTGATGTATTTTGGAAAGAAAGATATGTATGTACGCGCACGTTCTACATAAAGAAAAAAATAATTGACCAGTTTTTGCAAAGAAAAGAAGCGTTGTTTTAAAATTATTTAAACGAATATCTGCTATCTAGGAAATTTGGCAGATAAAATAATATAAAAATTACTTTTTTTTTTTGATTTTTCATAAGTGCTGTTATTGCTTATCAATAATATAACGCAAATTTCCATTTATAACAATTATAAAAATTTATCTAGGCGGTTTTAAGAAGTCTAAACTATTATAAATTTCAAATTGAACACGGTAATTTATGGACTGTGTTACTTACATATTAGCTGAAAAAGTAGTAAATAAAATAAACTTTTAAGACACTACACTTTTACCAACACACACACACACACTAGTATTTTAGATTAAAACACTAGTTCGAAGTCTTGCAACTAATAAGAATTTTACTGTTGAATTAATTTCTTATATAGGTCCCCCAAACAATTAAAGTCTAAAAATTTTGGAGGGGGTTTATTACTTTTGAAAAAATAGTTAATTCAGAGAAATGACATTCTCATAAAGAACCGTTTTTTAAAAAGGGCTATAGAATTATTTCGAAGAAGCATAACTATTATTTCAGACATGACGTAATAAAACAAAATCTTTATCAAACTATATCTCAGCCTGCTTTTTCCATGTGCTTAATAAAAATAGGATAATAAAATATCCTATTTAAAAGGTGTCCCGTAGTATCCGCCGATTAATTTTAAAAACTATTCTTTTTATGTAAATAACAAGAAATAATTTCCCTACACAAAGAAAGTTATTCACAAACGTGTTTAAGTTTTCAAATGCAAAATATTTTACCATATATATATATATTTCCTAGACGGGTAAATAAAGTGAAATAAAAAAAGGTTTTTATGTGAATTATTTATGAACTTAATTCTTTTCAGTTTTAGAAAGGAAACAATAAAAGTGCCCTGTGGTTTAATAATATTCTCCCTTTTAAAAGCAGTTCTTATTAAACAGAGGGAATTTTTAAATGTAATAAATTCGTTTTGTAACCCGTCAACCTGTTACTTTTAAAACTAACATTTTTTTTATGTAGATATACGAAATAAATTTCATACAAAGAATGAATATTTAAAACTTAAACGTAATCCAGGAAATAATAAAAACCAACCCTACTGAGAACAGCGTTAATACTTTAACTTGAATTCAGCCTAAAAAGGTATAATAAATCTGTGGGGTTTTTTTTTTGTATAATGTGGATAAATTTCAAGAAATTCTCTGAGAAGGCAGGATATTGGTTATTTATTGGCGGTTTGTAGTGACAGTTGAATTCGTTTTGTAAGCCATCAAGCTGTTAATTTTAAAAACCAACATTTTTTTATGTAGATATACGAAATAAATTTCATACAAAGAATGAATATTTAAAACTTAAACGCAATCCAGGAAATAATAAAAACCACCATACTGAGAACAGCTTTAATACTTTAACTTGCATTCAGCCTAAAAAAGGTATAATAAATCTGTGGGCTTTTGTATAATGCGGATAAATTTCAAAAAAAAATCTCTGACAAGTATGAGAAAGCAGGATATTGGTTATTTATTGGCGGTTAGTAGTGACAGTTTGAATTCGTTTTGTAAGCCATCAAGCTGTTAATTTTAAAAACCAACATTTTTATGTAGATATACGAAATAAATTTCATACAAAGAATGAATATTTAAAACTTAAACGCAATCCAGGAAATAATAAAAACCACCATACTGAGAACAGCTTTAATACTTTAACTTGCATTCAGCCTAAAAAGGTATAATAAATCTGTGGGTTTTTTGTATAATGCGGATAAATTTCAAAAAAAAATCTCTGACAAGTATGAGAAAGCAGGATATTGGTTATTTATTGGCAGTTAGTAGTGACAGCTGAAAAATTAGGGTTAAAAAGTTTCCATGGATTGGCCAGTTTTTAAGTTAATCTAAAATAACAGAATTAATAAAAATATGAGTGGAGTATTTTCCCACGTCTCCGAGTATATAAGAAAAGGGGGTTTTTGAGTATCGTTCAGTCTGTAGTTTGTGGTTAAAGCCGTTAATAAAAAAGTTTTAGAACATTTATTTTCAAAATGAGCTTAGTGAGTGGTGTGTATTGTAGTTCCGAAATAGATGTTATTTCAGGGGGGAAATATAGCCCCAAATAACCTACCAGGTGAGAATTTGCCGTTTTTTACCCAAAACATACTTAACAATAGCTGGTCTGAAGAAGAACTAAATTTGCATGATGGAATGGATGCCTTACTTGACCTGACTTGCTCAAATTTATTAGATGACCTAGAGCAAAATCGAGAAGGTTTGAAAAAAGAAGAAGAAGAGACCTCTAAAATTAACATAATTCAGAACATTGTAGTCAAAGAAATGGAGCCCGTTCAAAAGCCACAGAAATCGCTGCTGCGAAACCTACTTACACAGCCGTCGAGCATGCTTAAAAGTGAAAACAATTTTTATGGGAAAATAAAAAAAAAAAATAAAGAATATCGCCAGTCTACAAGTTTCGATACCATTTTACAAACAAATATTGAGAAAAAAATTAAAAGAACAGTTTCTCAAAACATTTTGAAGAACAATAATCCAAACTCTGATCAAATGCAGTGGGATAGTCAGGAAGAAGAAGAAATGGCCTATGAGGAAAACAAAGGCAGTACCTCCAAATGTGCCTGGCTGGAAGATTTTCCTATCAGCCAAAGGGATGAAGTGATGAGTGTTTTTAAAATTCGTTGTCAGTTATTGACGAATTTAAAAGACGAAGAGAAAGAAATGGAAAAACACAGTCTACGAATTCAGTTACTGCAAGAAAAACTGGTCTCATCTAAGAAAAAGGTGAAAAACTACAAAAAACAATTAGAACATTTAAATACATTTTGTGGTGCTTTTAATATATAAGGACACTGTAAAATGTTAGCATCTTGATGTCTCTAACAGAGTATTTTTAAATTACTGTATCAGGTTTTATTACAATGGCTTAACATTATAAACTGATTCATTTAATGTGTTGTAATGGTAAAAAGACAACTGTGTGTTAAAAAGTAGATTCGGATTTTAGAACAAATATGTAAGTAGCGCTCTTTTTTCTTACCTTTTTGCTAATGTGATAGGCTTCAAATGTTTTGCTATTAAGCTCTACCTTAATCCCGCGCTGTTTTTCAGTTTAATGTAGTATTAACCTATGTATGAGTTAAGGTTTAAAATTGCACACACTCACAAATATATTTTTTTAATAAAATAATATTAAAACTTCGTCTATTTTTTATTTTGTTGTATTTAAATAAAAATGACAAGGAAAGTTCTAAATTATCTGAAGTCGATAAGATTTTACGTAAAGTTAACATAAAGTCGTCCTAAGTGTTTCCTAAGTCTTCATAAAGTTTACATAAATTCTGCATAAGAAACGTAAGTTGATATAAAATTTCACATAAAACAAAAATATGTTATAAATATCAGCAAAAATAACAAAATATTAAATTTATCTTAAGTTTATCTTAAATACTAATATGATTTGATAGATAGTATTCAACTAAAATACCATAGTACTGTACCATTAAAAATTTAAATATTTCAGTCAAATAACATCTACTTGGCATGTCCGAAGAAACTTTAAGAAATTTTCACAGCTATCTAGAAGTACTATAAAATGCCCCGTACTTTTTACCAAGATAGGGTGAAAAATAATACGTAATTCAATCTGAACGGGACGGAAGTACATCGCGTGATCTACCCAACGGGGACGAAACCGCTACGCGTCAGCAACCCAACGTTGTAAAATCAATTCACCTGAAGATCTTTCTAGCTCAGCGTATCTACTTTTATACACTAAAATAAGGTCTTAATGGGTACATCAATATTTTTTAAGATTATTTGGGCAGGCACCTGTTTATCTCTTAATTAAAACGCCTTAATAACAGTCGTCCTACGATAACCCCGTACTTTTTACCAAGATAGGGTGAAAAATAATACGTAATTCAATCTGAACGGGACGGAAGTACATCGCGTGATCTACCCAACGGGGACGAAACCGCTACGCGTGAGCAACCCAACGTTGTAAAATCAATTCACCTGAAGATCTTTCTAGCTCAGCGTATCTACTTTTATACACTAAAATAAGGTCTTAATGGGTACATCAATATTTTTTAAGATTATTTGGGCAGGCACCTGTTTATCTCTTAATTAAAACGCCTTAATAACAGTCGTCCTACGATAACCCCGTACTTTTTACCAAGATAGGGGTGAAAAATAATACGTAATTCAATCTGAACGGGACGGAAGTACATCGCGTGAGCTACCCAACGGGGACGAAACCGCTACGCGTCAGCAGCCCAACGTTGTAAAATCAATTCACCTGAAGATCTTTCTAGCTCAGCGTATCTACTTTTATACACTAAAATAAGGTCTTAATGGGTACATCAATATTTTTTAAGATTATTTGGGCAGGCACCTGTTTATCTCTTAATTAAAACGCCTTAATAACAGTCGTCCTACGATAATCAGCCACCCACACAGACACGCTTCATATATTATTCTATATAATAAAAACTAATTATGTCTAAAGTAGCAACCGACACTAATACCGACTCATAAATTTCCAGTTGAACCACTCAAGACCTTTTTTAACACCTGTTTATCTACCCCCGACCGTCGATAGTTCAGGTGGCTGTTTATGTATGCCAGGTCATAAATCTTTACACAATCCCTTTTGTCATACCAACCCGCAAACCTACGCCATGAATTAAGTAATTATTTTTCACAAATCTTTTTATTAGGGTAACATTTTTTATGTTAACCTGTATTTAATTTTGGGAAATGTGACAGCTTAAATATAGATGTATCTAGAGGTAAAACAGCCTCCTTGTATGAAATGTATTCAGAATTCCAAAATATTATGTATGTGTATTGTATCTGTACAAAAGTGTTACAATAGATTTATTTTTTGGTAATACTAGTTTTAGCAATGTATTAGTATATTTAGACTATATTAAAAATATATATACATATGTAATTTTGAAGTAAAAATAAAAAATTTATATAAAACTTATCTTTTATTTGGCTTCCTAGTTAACCACTTGCTGTTCTTCTGTACTGAACTACCGTTTAACAGATTATTTATCCATTTAGAGGGGCCAGTTAGTAGTTTAGCTTAATCGATAGAATTATTAGTCAATCGGCGACACAGAACCCTTAATGCATAAAAGCTGCTAACACCTTAGGAACTTTTTTTTTTTAATCCATCTGTATAGGGTCTAAATAAATTATTGTCCTTTTAAATGCCCATTTCAACCTAAAATAGGACTTGGGGTTATGGTGTTCTAGTTGCTAGATTTATGGGGGCCTCGTGAGTAAAGATGGAGGGAAAAAAGGGGGACGAGCTTATGCCCATATAAGGAGTGGGGAAGAAGTTAGATAAAAAGGGGAGGAGCTTATGTCCATATAAGGAGTGGCGAAGATAGGAGAGGGAAGGAGTGCATAGAGAAGAGGGAAAAGGGGGCGGAGCTTATAAGGAGTGGGAAAATAATGGTGGGAAAGGGGGGCGGAGTTTATAGGGAAAAGGGGACGGAGCTTATATGGAAAATGGGGGTGGAGTCTATAAGGATTGTTTGAAGAATGGTTGGAAAAGGGGTCGGAGCTTATAAGGGGTGGGGAAGAATGGAGGGAAAAGGGGGCGGAGCTTATAGGGATTGGTTAAAGAAAGGTTGGAAAAGGGGGTGGAGCTTATAAGGATTGGTTGAAGAATGGTTGGAAAGGGGGCGGAGCTTATAAGGGGTGGGGAAGAATGGAGGGAAAAGGGGGCGGAGCTTATAGTGATTGGTTGAAGAAAGGTTGGAAAAGGGGTGGAGCTTATAAGGATTGGTTGGAAAGGGGGCGGAGCTTATAAGGAGAGGGGGAAAGGGGGCGGGGCAAAAGGGAGAGGAGAGGGGGCAGACTAATACGACGGTATACCTACTGCCCGGGCAAGTCCGCGATGTTGTGCAGATTTGCTTAGGTTTGCTCAGGTTCTTTTTTATTTTCTCTGTAACAAAAGGAACATAAAACTATCCTGAGCAAACCTGCACAGCATTGCTCGTACAATACCCTGGCTATATCAGCTATGCTCAGACTTTGCCCGTAACATATATATACCCTCAGTGTCATTTAAATATGTTATAAGATCCATCGAATCGGAATTCATTGTTTATTTATCTGGTTTTGATTTCCTCAAAGTGATTTTATGTTTCCCTCTAAATTCAGAAGGACCAGCTACAAGTTCAAGTTCTGCTTTAGCGAAAATCTATTAATATCGATCATTTAGGTGGATAACATCAATCATTTGATGGATTTAACCGACTTAACACCTCTTTCCTTTTTAGGTTATAATTATATTTGCCAAAATGTATAATAGGTTAGAAATGTTACCTCCTAAGTAAAACCTGGAAACACGAAATTTGAATAAAAATCAATAAAATAGTACGCATCCTACCACCAGATGTCGCTCTAGCTCGTTTACTCGTGACGGGTAGTTTAAAGATGGTATGTTTAATATATTAATTTATTTTTAAGCTAGAATTTGATTGTTTTAAAGACGATTTATCGGTTTTTCTTTCGTATTGCACAATACAATATTATGTATTCAGTAAAACCAGCTATAAATTGTTGATTTTACTGATTAAATTATATTTTAGAGGAAATTACCTATAAACAAACTAAAAAACAATAATAGTCTTTAACAATCAAATACTGAAACTTATAATTATAAACCCTGCAGAGTATAATATTTAAAATATAAATTATGTAATAAAACTACAAAGTAGGTACATGTAGGCTTTATTTACCAAACACTTATTGTTAGCCCAAAATGAAAATAAATGTGTTATGTTTCTTTTATACCTATATGAGTAGTTTTCGATATACCTAAATGTGTAAATTTTCATAAAGTTGAGACTATATTTTTTACTAAATACCGTTAACTCCTGAGCTTGAAAGATAATCCCCATTTTTATACGAATTCATGTTAGCATGCTGAAATTCATAAGGGAATGGATAATTTCACAAATGTAAAACCGGCATTAAAAACATCGTCTACCAGGATTTATAAAAAAATTAGGGAGTGCATGGAAGCAAAATTAAAAAATTAACAGACAACATTAGTTGAGGCTAAGTAATTTCTTTGCCCGCACTGCAACCCAGCATTATTTAAAACAGATATTAAATATATTGTTTAAACTAAAGCAGAACAACCAAAAAAGAAGAATTTAAAAAAATGCTCTTTTGGTCTATCAAGACAGGTGACAAAAATGATATTTCTTGTGAATTTTGACCTGCTGAACATGATGGCGCAATTATTAGAATTACCGGATGCTTCCGGGAAAATCTTTGGTAATTATTTAGATTAACGTAAACAGCGAATTTTTTCATGAAATCTTGCACAGACCCTAATTTTGGGTCGTAGAACACGAATCCGAAGTCAGTTTTTGGCGGTCTCGTAAAAAATTTTTTTTTGTGCTCACCCAACCTGAGCAAAAAGGTGGTCAGGTTTGCTCAGTTTTCATTGATATAGATATATATGTATCTATATCAATCAAAACTGAGCAAACCTGACCACCTTTTTGCTCACCCAACAAATTTAAAGAAATTCATTGAAAAAGCTAACATAAAAGTTTAAAAAATTCTTTTACGAGACCGCCAAAAACTGACTTCGGATTCGTGTTCTACGACCCAAAATTAGACAGTCAAGATAAATTAGCACTATAGAAACATAAGCACATACGAAATCCGTTAACTATGCCAATACAATTTAAAAAATGCAAGGTACTTACAATTTGCTTATTGCGTTTTACTTATAAATGGAATAGAAAAATATCGTTCACTGCATCTTAAAACTCACTTCATTATTGTTAATATAAGTAGTGTCATGTAGTGACTAATAATTGTCAATCGCTACATTAATGAACTAGGCAATGTTCTTGGACACAAAAAGGCTTGTCCGGTATTACCTGCACAATCCGTATCCCCCAACTTTCCCCAACAAACCTGTTTCCTTAAGCCAGGGAATCACAAAGCCGATAAAATATCTACTCTGATAAGCCTGCTTACAAATTTGTAACTTAAACGTGAGGGAATTTCTGAATAGATAGTAAACTATAAATAAGGTAAAAGTAATTATCAGAAAATGGAATGGAAAATAACATGCTGTTAAGCAGATATTGTGCAGGAAGGCATTAATCTTTTCGCAAAGTAAATTATGTTTTTAATGCCGTAAGGACTATACTATACAGCTATATTATAATTTAAAACACATTTAAAATTACAGAGTCGATATTCGCTTTTTAAGGCAAAAATATCTGCAAAATTATTGTGTGAGACGGGTAATCTACGGAAAATGACACCAATTTGTTATAATATGGTGGTCATAATAGACGAGTTATTTTACAATTTAAAGAGTTTAAAGAAACTTTGGCATTATTACACTATGTAAAATTCTTAATCCTATGGATATATTTTTTTTTAATTTGTATTTCTCGAAAGTAATACCACAAACATTTATATAGTAATACGACCAAATGTTATTTTGACGGAGCGGTTGTGCCTGCTTTTTTTATGTTCTGACAGCCCACGAAGACCGAAGTCTAAGTATTATGTACCGTGGGTGTACTGGGGAAATCCGACTCATACATCCAGAGCTGGAAACATCCGTTCGGGCTTCACCAGCCCTTTAAGAGGATGTGTGGGGTGGTACTACCTCGGTCGAGGAAGAAATCCTCTACCAGATTCATTTAAGTGATTTTTTGGCTAAAAATAAAAAAGTTCCTATTAATATTACACAGGCCTGCATTTTTTAACACTTTGAAAGTTGATTTAAAAAGTTTAACTGTTTTCTAGTAATTGGGTGGCGCTGATTTCAAATCTGCTTTTAGTTTTTGTGTATCACGTAAGGTTATTTTTCAGACCGATAAATCCAAAAATATAGAAAAAACACCATTCATTTCATTTATAAGCTAGTTTTATAATATATTAAAGAAAAACATACAAACATATACAAAATATACATATTATAGAAACTATTAGAAATAGTTATTTATTCTTTACGCTTCTTAAAACGTTTTCTTTTTTCCGGAAAGCTTCTTTTGGTTGTTTCTCTGTCATATTCAGCTAAAGCAAGATCTCTTCTCAATGTCCAACAGTAATCGGCCATCATTTTTGTGTCCCAGCGCCCCTGGTATCTTTTTTCCATCTCTTTAATATCTTGATGAAATCTTTCACCTTGCTCTTCACTCAACGTCCCCAAGATTTTCCGGGAAATAGTCCAAATGGGAATGTAAAAAGTGAATTTTTATGTTCATATTGCAATCAAGAATCCTGAATTTTTCCAGAATATTTTCAACGATCTCAACATAGTTTGTGTCTTTATAAATCCTTAGAAATGTATGTACAATTTCTTTAAAAGCATTCCATGCATGTTTTTCCTTATCTTCCATTACATTTTCAAATTCTGTATCTTTCATCAAGCTCCTAATCTGCGGCCCTACAAAGATTCCCTCCTTTAATTTTGCCTCTGACCGAGCCGGAAATGTTTTACACAAATATTTAAAATAATTTATTTCTTTGTTTAATGCCTTAACAAATTGTTTCATAAATCCAAGTTTTATGTGAGTGGTGGAAGTAAAACTTTTTGAGGGTCAATAAGACTTTCGCGAATTACATTTTTGGTTCCAGGTGTTAAAGTCTCTCTTTGTGGCCAGTCTCTTTTTATCCAATGCTGTTCTCGATTCCTGCTATCCCACTCGCACAGGAAACATGGAAATTTAGTAAATCCAGACTGCTGATCCAAGAGAAGGCCTAAAATTTTTAGATCTCCACACACTTCCCAGTTGTGATTTTCATATTGTATTCTTAAAAGTAATTCCTCTAAATTTTCATAGTTTTCCTTTAAATGAACTGAATGGCCGACCGGAACAGAAGCAAAAACATTTCCATTATGTAGTACAGTTTTAGTAGTACAGCTTTATGGCTCCTTTTTGAAGAGTCGATGAAAAGTCTCCAGTCAGAAGGTGTGTACTCAGGAGCTCCGAGGCAATTTTTTTTATATCTTTTCTTTTTTATTTGCAAAAAAAATCTGTGGGTGACAGAGATCAATTGTATTTTAATTAGTTATTTCTATATAAAAACTGAGCTTAACAAACAAAAATCACGTCATCACAAATTTCATGCAGGCCTGTGTATCGGTTCAACAAACAATGTCTTATTTTCGAGCCACCATATCTATTTTTAAAGGTAATTTATTTAAATTTTATATATACAACAATCACTGGAGCGTTTATAAGGGCCCCACAAACTTTTTTTACATTGTTAATCGTGACGATTAACGTCGATGATTAAGACTGCCTGTGTGTAAATGAAACCCGATAACAACAACTTCGGCGTCGCGTCGGTTGAAAATTTCTGCCGGGTGGGTCTTGCATTATAGGGTTTGTTTCTCCAGCAGTTTCAAATCAATCAGAGCCAATGAGACTATCCTATTTCGATCGGCAAACTGATTTCCTTGAAGATGATTGGCTAGTTTCAAATTGCTGCAGAAACAAACCTATAATTGCCAATTCATCGGCGTTCGTTCTTAATCGACAGTGTGTGTAAAATTCGTTGTTAATCGTCGTTCTTTGTTTTTGCCACTGCTAGTAGATGAATACGTTTCATCATCGTCATCAAAGAACTAAAGGAGTATGTGTGATGGAATAACCGTTTTAGTCATCAAAGATGACAGTCTCAGTCGGCGATAAGAAGATTCAGAAAGTATGTTGGGCCCAGAATATACTCGTATATCCTTATAACCTTTGATGAATTAAAGAATAGATACGGAATAAGTTAACATTCTTTGAAGCCATAACAAACCAGTCTAAGCGATACTGTAAACACAATTTGTAAACATTGGCAACATCGTATTTTACCGTGTATTTTTGTATCATAATACATTAGAAGCATCGCAAGACTTACTAAAACTAATAAAAACTGTAAAATATTTTATTTTCTGCTAAATAATAATAAATTTAGGTTAGAAAGCTCTTAAATACATTATTCCTAAAGGCTCATTTAAAGTCGCTCCGAGTCATTTATTCATTTATAAGTCGCACTTTTTCGTTTCTAGTTCATTAGACAAAGACATACGTTTAACCGAGTGTTCAGGCGTTGGATGAATAAAGAATCATCCAAGGTAATTTGTCGTTAACCGCTCAGCTGCTGAGAGGAAAACAGAGACAGCAACACTCGTGAGAGCCATATTTGACTAACAAAAATTGGATCGACTCGTATCACGTTACGACACTCCAATGCTATTTTATCTCGTTCTTCTATTTACTACTGATTTAGTTGCGTATTTCCTTAAAGTTCGTAAGCTGATTCGGATCGATTAAATTTTTGTCAATTGAACGATGGGTTACGATGTTTCCATAACAAATAACAAATAAACGGGTTACACGTTCGACACGCTCACAGTATAGAGAAAGCTTCCTTATTTTATTCATCCAACCGTATAACCATTGGAAAAGATCTACATCTATATCGTGCTATTTCGAGGAATACAACTTTTTGACCTTCCATTTTTACAATGCTAATGACTACTTTTAATGAAATACATGATTAATAATCATATTTAATTTTAAAACTTCTTGCTACTTCGCATTTTTTTTTATCTTGCACCGTTCACAAATCTTTGGTGAAATATTCGTTTATGCACAAACAAGGAAAAACGTTCTCTAATAAAAGGACATATAACTAAGTTATCAAGCTAAGTCAGTGACGTCCCCAAAAAGATTGGTCACAATGTATATACGTAATACCTATATATACATAGCGTGGAAAATTTCCCACCCTGATATCTAGGTTTTTTAAAATTTTTAGGCAAAATATTACCTTTAAAAACTTGTCGATCGAGTATAGTAACACCCTGGATAAACATATTTCAATACAGCACTGTAAATAAAAACATTAAAAATTTTATCTCAAAATTATGAAAACAAACGATAGCTGGCAACATAGCTTTTTCACTAATTCACTTTCTGCCCATTCATTCCTTACGCAGGTTAACTGGAGATAATTACCATGTTCACTTTTATTTCTTTTTTGTACTCGATGAAATCCCAACTTTTACCGTTGTTTACCGGGAAGTTGAAACAAAGCAGAGGGTAGCAAACCATTTTTTATAGGGTTAATCTAGTCCTATAAAAATTATCTTTGTACCTTATACCGTATTTGTTTTAATCGAAAATGATCATTTATTGCAGAATTTGCAGGTGTCCGGCCAATTCATCGAAAACAACTCACCGAAAACAATTCACCGAAAGATAAGATTACTGAAAAACAACTCACCGAATTGGCAGTTAACCAAAGTAGTCTTTTACCGAAGTATTTCACTTCCAGTTTATTTACTTTTTGTTGTAGAATTACGCCTAGAGATGGAACATTCTCGAGAATTCATTTTTGGGAAATATTCTCAGAGAACAACGACAATTTATCGGAAATTTTGGAGAATTTATTTTATATGTTTTAGAATTTTTATGTTTTGACTGTATAAACTGAAAGAACATATTTTTTTACCAAGAGTAGTTTTTATAATAATATACCTATTTACCTATAGACATAACGTGGAAAATTTACCACCCTGATATATTTTTTTTTTAATTTTTAGCCAAAATATTACCTATAAAAACTTGTCGATCGAGTATTGTAACACCCTGGATAAACATCTTTCAATACAGCACTGTAAATAAAAACTTTAAAAATTTTATCTCACAATTATGAAAACAAACGATAGCTGACAACATAGCTTTTTCACTAATTCACTTTCTGCCCGTTCATTCCTTACGCAGGTTAACTGGAGATAATTACCATGTTCACTTTTATTTCTTTTTTGTACTCGATGAAATCCCAACTTTTACCGTTGTTTACCGGGAAGTTGAAACAAAGCAGAGGGTAGCAAACCATTTTTTATAGGGTTAATCTAGTCCTATAAAAATTATCTTTGTACCTTATAACGTATTTGTTTTAATCGAAAATGATCATTTATTGCAGAATTTGCAGGTGTCCGGCCAATTCATCGAAAACAACTCACCGAAAACAATTCACCGAAAGATAAGATTACTGAAAAACAACTCACCGAATTGGCAGTTAACCAAAGTAGTCTTTTACCGAAGTATTTCACTTCCAGTTTATTTACTTTTTGTTGTAGAATTACGCCTAGAGATGGAACATTCTCGAGAATTCATTTTTGGGAAATATTCTCAGAGAACAACGACAATTTATCGGAAATTTTGGAGAATTTATTTTATATGTTTTAGAATTTTTATGTTTTGACTGTATAAACTGAAAGAACATATTTTTTTACCAAGAGTAGTTTTTATAATAATATACCTATTTACCTATAGACATAACGTGGAAAATTTACCACCCTGATATATTTTTTTTTTAATTTTTAGCCAAAATATTACCTATAAAAACTTGTCGATCGAGTATTGTAACACCCTGGATAAACATCTTTCAATACAGCACTGTAAATAAAAACTTTAAAAATTTTATCTCACAATTATGAAAACAAACGATAGCTGACAACATAGCTTTTTCACTAATTCACTTTCTGCCCGTTCATTCCTTACGCAGGTTAACTGGAGATAATTACCATGTTCACTTTTCTTTCGTTTTTTGTACTCGATGAAATGCCAACTTTTACCGTTGTTTACCGGGAAGTTGAATCAAAGCAGAGGGTGGCAAACCATTTTTTATAGGGTTAATTCAGTCCTATAAAAATAGTCTTTGTACCTTATACCGTATTTGTTTTAATCGAGAATGTTCATTTATTGCAGAATTTGCAGGTGTCCTGCCAATTCATCGAAAACAACTCACCGAAAACAATTCACCGAAAGATAAGTTTACTGAAAAACAACTCACCGAATTGACAGTTAACCAAAGTAGTCTTTTACCCAAGTATTTCACTTTCAGTTTATTTACTTTTGTTGTAGAATTACGCCTAGAGATGGAACATTCTCGAGAATTCATTTTTGGGAAATATTCTCAGAGAACAACGACAATTTATCGGAAATTTTGGAGAATTTATTTTATATGTCGGGAAATTTTTTATGTTTTGACTGCATAAACTGAAAGAGCATATTTTTTTACCAAAAGTAGTTTTTACAATAATTTTATCTGAAAAAATAAAGAGATGTAACATTCTCGAGAATTTATTATTGGGAAATATTCTCTGAGAAAATGAGAACTTATCGGAAATTGTGGAATTTATTTTACATGTTGGAGAATTTTATGTTTTGTTTGACTGCATAAGTTGGAAGAACAAATTTTTTTACCCAAAGTATTTTTTACAGTAAATTTATCTGAACAAATAAAAAAATGCACAATACCTAATTTAGAAAATATTTAAATTGTAAATTAACGTCATTACGCATCTTAGTCAAAATAAAGACACATTCAATTTCTATTTCCATTATTTTCGAGTAACTTTACTATTAAGTAAAACACAACTTAGAAACGCGTTGTATAAAATAACATGTCTAAACAAGTTGTTAAAGATGATCCAAGCTCCATCTATGATACAATAGCGGCATTAAAATAAATAACCTTAAATTTCCGTAAATTCTCATAAATTCTCCGAGAATATGAATTTTCCCGAGAACACTCTCATTCTCGGTAATTTGCCAGTAATTTATATTTTTTTCTAAAATCATAAATTCTCGAGAATTTATGCTGGGAAAATATTCTCGGTAATTTACCGTTCTCCGGAAATATTCCCTTGAGAACATTCTCATGGCACATCTCTAATTACGCCACAGATATTGTTGTTTTTAGGCAGTTCTATTAATACGAAAAAAATTTTAGCTAAGTATTTATATAGGTATACTAGCTTGCGCCCGCGACTTCGCCCGCGGTGTAACAATTTTGCTCCATTACAAACTTAGAACACCCATTTCACCCCTTAGGGGTTAATTTATTAAAAACTGTAAAGCACGTGTTTAAACATTTATTTTTTAGAGTACTTCTACGAAGTTTCGAGTTAATAGGACCATCTAATATTTTTTCTCCATACAAACTTTAAACCCCCTTATGACCCCTTAGGGGTTGAATTTTGAAAAATCCCTTCTTAGTGAGTCTACATTATAAAATAAAACTACTGACCAAATTTCATATTTACAGCCTCAGCGGTTTCGGTTCGGCGATGATGAATCAGTCAATCAGTCAGTCAGGACATGTTATTTTCTATATTTAGATTGTTTGGGGGTTGCCTGGTAGCGATGGGTCGTTCGCGAACGAGTCGTTCAATTTAAACGACTCTTTTCAAAAAGTCGCGATTGAGCAGCTCCCATCAACTGAACGATACGTTCACCGCTCGTTAAAATATCTGCATTATAGGCGACTATGACTATTGGCTCGCTCTCGTCCGTTCGTAGAAATTCCACTCCACGCTTTCGCGAGTTTCGGACAACTCGGAGAGCGCGAGCGGCTCAGTCGTATAATCAGAGTAGAGAAATGAGGGAGTAGCGACACTCAGCAAAAATCGTTTGAAGTTTCTGCATCAAAGCAAAACGCCGATGCACACTGCGTTCTCCGGGCAGCGTATTACGGGGACGTTCGATAAGTATTAGTCGAAAAAATATTTGGTCGGTTACTTGATACATACAAATTTAACAGGCGGTACGTAACTCTTTAGTATTTCGATTCATTAGTATTAATGGCTTTATTAGACACTTATTCCGAGGGCATGAAACGAGGACTAAACCACTGCGAGATATCCATGGATATTCTCGTTCATACACTTCCCAAGGACATCTCATGGATACTTCAGGTTATTAGTAGGAAGTCTTGACGATATCTTGGAGACCTCTGTATTCTTGAAGGATCAGTGGTTTGCTCCCTCGGCATGAAACTGCCTTATAAAGTTATAATAAATAATAAGAGATATTTTTCTAGGCAGTTAACGAAGCCTTGCGTTGTTTCCTAAACATGCTAAATAAAGCACATAACAGTCTGAATGAAACATATTTACTTCGCATCTGTTTAAGTGGTTTGAGTACAAGAGTCTGAGCTAAAAATATATTTTTGACAGTTGTTTAAATTTTGGGTTTAAGGGCAATCGTACGCTACACCACCTTATTAGAATGCTCCGGCGCGTCGCAGTGCCTTTAAAGGGCTCTAGCTTCTTTATTTTAAAAGATTAGTCTAACAGTAGTTGACAGAAAATGTAGCATAATAAATTCGGCAATTTTCTGTGAAAGAAAAAATATGATATCTTGTTTCGTGAGCGAGTTAAGACAGGGTTAACAAGAATTTCCCTGGTTGTAAAATCACGCGTTTTGGGCTAATTTGCTGGAAGATATCTTGACTTCAAAAGGGAACATTTTTAAAATTTACTTCAACTTAAAGAGTACAAAGACTGAATAAGTGTAGCCCCCTTTACCACAATCCTTTATTTATTATTATTTATTTATTGAGGGAAAATACACAGGGACATACAAGGATATCAAAATAAAATCTTGCCAGATTTTGGTTAAACCAAAATGAAAATATAAATATATACACACACTGACGCTTATTTTAAGGTGTTGTAGAAATAAAATAGCAAATATCTGTATCCAGTTATTTTAATACCTCCGTTTTCGCCTTGTTGTAAGCCGAATATGTATATCAAATACGTATTCTTATACATTATTTCTATAAATCCCATTCTCTAAATTTCGTTTCTTTAGCACAAATAGTTTTAAGATACTGCCATTATGCTCATATATACTAAAAATCGACGAGACACGACTGAAATACCTACTTTAAATTTTAATTCTATGTATCAATCTGTATATATTTCCAAAATTTATTTAATCCCGAGGTATGGGAAATCAGCTAAGAAAAAAATTACATTTACAGTTGACAAGTCGCCTTCTTAGCTTAAGTAATATAAAATATAATAAGTAAATGAAAATGAAAACTCTTATGTAATATACAGAACACTGAACAAATATAAAATCAATCTTACCTGACAGGGTCTTTGGGACATCTAAAATAGGACACTCCCTCGCCTTCTTTATTCATACAATTTTCTACGTGGCAATAACACACCATCGCGATCTCGACTGTATTCAATCAGACTAATTTTCTGACTGTCTCCGTAAAGACGCCACGAGTTGCCAGCAACCGGATAAAACTAGTTTAGCGAAGAGTCGGCAAAAACAGGAATAAGTGGCGAGTGTCGCTACCATCTAATAATTCTACCGTCGTATAATATAAGAACGAGAGTGGTGGAATATCTACCGGCCTATGATAATACATTACACAGTTTATACGTCTTTCGTATTACCCCAGATAAAACCAGACCAGATGCGAAAGCTCCAATGTCGCCTGTACGATCCGCCAGCCCGGTCTGGCCTCTAGTACCGAGACCGAGGTTATAAATTTAAATCACAGCATCACAGCCACTGCCGTGTCTTCTTCAAATGTAACGTAACTGCCGTATAGTACAGACGCCAGCACTATCGCAAAGCGATGGTGCAGGCAGCCTAAGTGAAGCGCCTCAAGGTCATTGAGAGTGAACACGATATTTGACAGTCTTACGCATCTGGTCTGGTTTTATCTGGGGTATTACTATTATTTTACGATTAACGATTAATTACTTTGCCGGAAATCTGCAACGTTTTTTAACGGCATATACTGCGGGTAGTTTATAACTTCCAAATCCATATTACATAATCATTATCTAATCTACAATAAAACCATTTTTGTTAATATGTAGATATTTACTTTTATTTTGAGCATTTAACAAATAAAAATTTCAATCATTCCAATATTTTAATTAATTTTATTTAATTTATTTGTTATGTATATTATTTTTCTTGGAAGCCGTCGCGCCACAATCAGGCAGCGGGCTGTCGGCAGTCGTAAATGTGTAATTCACATCCGCGTTTTATGCTCTCTTTTATACACATAAACAAGTGCAGGTGTCACGTTAAAGTAAAGAGCTCCGCGATTCTGTAATTCGCAACTCCGCAGCCCTCGTTCAATCGAGCGACTCTTCCAAGTGAGATGAACGAGTGAGCGGGCTCTCTTGAAAATCAACGAATGACCCATCGCTATTGCCTGGGTATATTATTGTAAAAGTTAATAAACTATTGTTATCATTCAAGTACTTTTATAATTATTATGGTAGGTACCATCCACAAGAAAAGTTTTAAAAACGTCCACTTCGTAAACAGTGAATAGAGAAAACTAAAGTTGCTTTTTTCGGTTGATTTGTCTTTCGGCGAATTGACCAAGAACCAAATGGGAAAGGAGTGCTTCGGCAAACCTGCAATTCCTTATTTACCTGACGTCCATTTTTCCCAAAAAGAGTTCCATGTAAACCTACTCGATGACGTAGACCAAACTGCAGTCGCGACTTAGATCATATTGTATAAAGCTGTATTTCAAAAATATTATAAGCTAATATTAATAATTAATATATTTAATGAATGCACTCGAAGACTATTTAATACATTTTTATAACATGCGTAAACTATGTCAAGCAAATTTTTATTAAATTTGAATACTTTCGTTGACTGCTTTTTATTTAAAACTTGCTTAGCAGTCAACTTTTTTGAAATAATTTCATTGGGCAAATAAATAAATAATTTGTAAATAAATAATCAATCTGTCCAATAATTTAAATCAACTTCCTGCAAATCATTCTCTAAAACCTTCAGATTATTTTATTGAGTTTAACCCCTCCAATTTCAATTTAAATCTCTTTGGGAAACAAGTTTCTTCTGTTTAATTTAATTCACTCGACTAGCTTTTGCCAAATGTCATTTAAAAATGTTTTGGTTAATGCACCGAATTAAACCTAAAGTTGATAATATCTAAAAAAGTTTATGCTTTTAATAGGTACTTTTGAGTTTTTAGGAGTTTGTTTTTTAAATTATCATTAAAAAGCGTTTACTTTTAGACCTTGTTCGCAAGGGAGGTAAAAAAAGCTAAACGTTAAAAAAGCTTTACAGGTTTGAAAAACTCCTGGCATTTTTTGCGTTCGTTCATACAGTTTTTTTTTATCTAAGACATCCCACGTAGACTTCAATCCTAAGTACTAACGTACCGTGGACGTCTGAAGAGAAGGGAAATGTAGTCTATTGACATGGGATTTGAAGGATTGGAGACGGGAAAGGGAAACATCTGCAGGCAATGTGTTCCATAATCTGGAGACCATAGGTTTGGATGAGCGAGAGAAGTGATCTGTTCTAGGCTTTTGTAGCTGGAGAGTAAAGGGATGCATACGTAAAGCGCCTCTTGTTGTTCTGTTAGGAACAGTCAAGGGGGGAATAATACCGGCTAGTTCTTCAGAGCAAAATCCGTGGAAATAGCGGTAGAAAAGGGATAAATCCTCAACAGCGCGGCGATGAGCGAGAGAAGCAGTTTTCTCTTGAGGGCTGGGTCATTGATAAGTCGAAAGGCTCTCCTTTGGACAGAATCAAGGATGTTAAGTGTCGAAGGTGATGCCGCTCCCCAGATGTGGGAGCAGTACTCTAGGTCATGTTTTATTTGGGAAACATAGAGAGTGTATAAGTTGGAAGGGGAGAAGTATTTTCTGGCTCGAAAGCGAGAACCAAGTTTTTTAGCTGCCGATGTGGCTACCGAAGCAATGTGTAATAGAAAATTACTGTAAATTACTGTACAATAAATTACACAGAAATATTATCATTAGCTGTCTGCGTATCTAAAAGAAAGAAAATAAGACCCAAGCAAACCAAGCAAACAAAACCAACTTAATAGTTTTCAAGATACGCCAGAGGGCAATTCACCACATTATGTTTACGTTTGTTGCCGCTCACCACCCGGCGTTCAAAATAGAGTATAATAATAGCGATAAACAATCACAGCGTTAAAAGGCGTCCGTAACGTCCGTTCGAACAATGCCTTTTGTAATTGATAGAATACAAATCTGTTTTGAAACAGGCTCACCATCCTAACACTATTTATACAGTTTAGTCACCCACCAAAACTTTATTTTTGGAACTTGACACGCATTTCGCTGACCATGCATCATCAGGAATGTACAATCGTAATCTACGTAGGAGAAATTACCAAATGTAAAATTGTTAATCCTTTTTGAAATCGAATCAATACTATTTTTTTCTTTCATTTCTTCACAAAATATCCATGATGGAAGTGGGATTCGAACTCACGATATCTCAATTACAAAAGTAGCACCGTAACAACTTGGCCACCGAAAACCCCCAATTATCGGTTATAATATTACGCGTGAGATAACGAAACAGCTTAAGATGCTCTAAAGTCTATTTGTTTGGACGATAGACCGAATATAAACAGATGCACGCTGCCTACAAGTGATCGGTTCAACCGGTGAAATTGAACAGGGCCGCATTGAGAATGAGAAGGAAAACTTGAAACTGCAAAACTGTTTATAATTAAATAAAAACTTAAATAATTGCCAGCCTTGACAACCGAACAAACAAAAAGCGATTAAAAATCAACGCAAAAAATTAAAACTACAAAACAAGTCAAAACTCGAAAGAAAGTCGAATAGCCTTTTTCACTAGACAGCCTAATTACAATCCTGCGAAATACCGCCGATAGCTTTCTGACACGCCTCTTTCAATTTAATGTCCGGTCGGCCAATACGAATAGGAAGCTGGTGGAGGCTCGACGAGATCGTCAGACTATGACGTGTAGGGTTAATATTTACATCGGTCTATCGTCCAAACAAATAGACTTTAGTGGTGTAAGGGATCGAAAGAAATCCGTTTTTAATATGTTTTGGTTTGACTCGTCAGGTCTTGTGAAAGGTGCTTAAATTGTAGTTATGCCATTAGGATGTGTAAAAGTATTATATTTTAAAATGCACACTAAATAGCATCCTCAGACCTAATTGTTACAGATAAAATAATTTTAAGCAAAACTCTCGAATTTTTCTAAACCGACAAAAACAGCAATTCGTTCCAAAAAAATAGTGGGACAACATGTAGGTTAATAATTAACAAGACAACTAACTAAACATTAACACCTATTCTTTCAAATCAGTTCGAACTTTTGAGATATTACGAGGATGGTCTGAAAACTGATGGATAGCGCTGTTTTAGACTTGTGTGACGCGCTGGCAAGGTCACTCCCACAAACCGCTAGCTCTGCTATCCTATTTGCTTCAATGGACATCGAAGCCAGATTTGACACTCTGTCTTGATTCATTGAACGCAAATAGTCCTTTATAAATTTCAATTAGCTAAACGATCGTTCGACGCTTGCTACTGTACCTAACTGGCAAATTTTATGGTAATTTATTACATTTTATGTTGAAGTTGAAAATAATTAAGAAATGCTGAGAAAATATTATTCGATTTAGCTATCGTGCAAATTCGTATGAAAAGTTTCAAAAGTTGTTGGGTATACCTAATAAGAAAAATTAGTCGGCCCCTGCGGAGCCGCGGGGCCCCACTCCCCCGGGGCCCCTATGTGTTGCATAGGTTGCTTTGTCATAGCTACGCCACTGATAAAGATGATGGAATTCTTCAAGAGCTTTCCGATGTTTATTTATTTGATGTACCCACACACTGATCGTTTCTTTTGCAAAATACGAAATTTTAATACTGAATAGCAGAAAGTTTTAAATATACATGTTTGTGTGACCTTACACACTACTGTTCGCGTCGAGTGATGTACTAATGATTCGCACTACTTTCAAAAGAAGATTTTTAAATAGTCCTTCGGTCAGCGACATGTGTGGCCACTGTGCGTTTTACCCTCAGTTGTCCGTTGCGCTACGATCTCCGCTACCCGCTTTATGTGTGGCCGCGCATTTAGTTTCATTTTAGGAGCTGTTTAATTAAAAGCGTGTCAGACTTTATGATGGATAGTGTTGAAATTCTTGCTATCATTTCTTCTTGAAAGGCGTATCAGTACCGACATTCATAATGAGATGAAGGGTCTGAAGGACATGGCTTTTTCATTTTTCACTATTGATACATTGGTTCGTGAGTTCAAACGTGGTCGTGCAAGTGTTAAAGATGCATCCATCCAAAATTTGCCACTACATCAGAAATTTTTGAAAAACTGCATGTTATGGTGTTACGAGTAAAAGATCGTCGGTTAAAGACAAAAATGTACATTTTCAATCATGAGTTGTGCATGAAGAAGCTGTTACTGTATCTCTGCCTTTCTGTGTCTCTTTCTTGAAAACATGATTCTTTTATTCACAATTTCTACCTACTTCAGTTGTCAACCTGTATGTCTTTGCTGTTGATTGGAGACACGTTTCCTCTTTAAATCTTCGGAGAGAATAAATGCTCCCACTTTACCATATACGAGTATTCTAGACAGAACCAAAAAAAGTGTAATTCTTAGTGTTCTGCGAAATGGAATATTCATGGAATCACTTCAGTGTCGCTCGTGTATCTGTCACTGGCGATTTTCTCTGAAACTATTCGACGTAAACATTTGAAATTTAGCACAGGGATAGAATGTGGTGGCCCAATTATAGCCGTGATGCATAAAAAGTTGAATTTTGATTCTGGGGATTAATTTCAGGGGGTAAATTGTGAAATGGAGAAAAATTCAAGGTCATCGTGTAGGGAGTCAAATGAAAAACATATTATTATATATTTTTGTATTCGATTTTTTTTTTTTTAGGAAAAAACGCCTAAAAATTACTGTCCCCCATATTAATCACCAAATGGATCGCTCATAAAAATCTGAAAAAAAATAATGAACATTGAGAATTATGTGTAAATTGCGGGAAAATTATGAACAGCATATTCTATAACCTACTAAAAAATCGTATTGTTAAAGCAAAAAACTGCAACCCTAGCCCTTGTGAAAATTGAACTATTGTTTACAAAAGTGCCATTCTTTACTAAGGAGATAAATAAATAAGTAAGGCAATTAAAGGGGTTGCGTGGACCATTAGTTTAACGACTTTACTTTTTGTTTCTTTTAATGATAATCGTCCACCATTAAATGGGCCCAAGAGATTCATGGACAGGTTATAAGTTAAAGGCCATTAGATCTTTTGATGATTTTGTTACCTCTCTGTTCTAAGAAAATTTCTTTCGCGTCAAGTTAACGAAAAAACTGGGGTATTCCAGTCTATACAGTGTGTCCTAAAATTCATGGTTACTTTTGGAATTTTTGTTGAAACTATACTAGGAAAGCATATTCATCAAATTTTTGTAATGACTACGGGGAGAATAGATATTTAAGTCGATACTTTCGCCCTTCTATAGTATTTTATATAGAGTATAGGCAAAGGCTTGTTTCAACTGTCTTTTTTTCTTATTCATATTTATCAACTTCTCTGTCTTTTATTGATATTGTATTAATTTATAGCAATGTTAAAAAATGGGAATATTTCTACAAAGAAAAATAAATCAAAAATTTCTAAGAGACATTCTTAGTTTAGTCACGCCTTCACGGTTCTTATATAAAATTTTATGATATTTTATCAAACAATCTCAAGTTTAATAAAAAAAAACAAAATGAAATTTTTAAGGTATTAGAATACAAACTGATCGAAATAAGTTAAGGATATTGTGTTTCTCTGAGAAACAAAAGTTCAGGAAGAAATTAACATACGTCCATGATCCCTCGCGATTTCTAGAAATAAAACACATTTATTCAACTTAAAAATGTTTAGTATCAGAATTTAACAATATGTTTTTCTAATAAACTCCCCGGCAAAAAAAACCGCCACCCTGAAATTTGGGCAAAGTTTGATGCTTCATAATTTTTTTATTTCTTATCCGATTTTTATGATTTTTTTGCAGATTTGTAGAATATTTTCTTGAGATTATACTATACTGCTCTAAAAATAAGTTTCTTTTACGGAACACATATTATACAGGGATGAAAAGATTTGTGTTTTTCTATACTAAGTTTGAAACACCCTGTAGATGATCCAAGCCATTTTTTTTTTCATCCAATTTTTTTGTACGAAAGTCTCATGAATTCCTAACCATCGGGGTTTTGAATGATCTCGATATCTAAATTTTTAAAAGAGATATTCAAGTTTTTAATAAAACTCCCAAGTTTGTATATTTTTTTATTTAGTCGTTAACCAAAAAAATACATAAAAGTATACAAAATGGTGGACATCTGTTCTATCAATAGCGTGTATGTCCCCCTCTAGCTACAACGAGAGCGCGTATTCTTCGAGGCATCGAATGAATAAGATGGGTTATTCGCTCTTGGGGAATATTCAGGTACTCCTCAGTAAGAGCTACCCTCAGCTCTTGAAGAGTACTTGGTTGTAAGGGACGACGGCGAACAGCTCTTTTTAATTCATCCCACAGATGCTCGATGGGATTCATATCGGGGCTACAAGCAGGCCAATCCAATGTCCTAACACCAACTTCCTCCAAGTACTGTGTCACCACATGTGCTACACGAGGCCTTGCATTATCCTGCATTAGAATAAAATTTTCTCCGATTAAAGGTGCGAATGGAATAACATGTTCTTCAAGAACGTCTTCAATATATCTGCGTGCATTCATAGCCCCATTCTCCACAAATACCAGATCAGTCCGCGCTGCGGTAGAAATTCCTGCCCACACCATAACAGAGCCACCTTGATAAGATATGCGTTCTGTTATAGTACATTCAGCAAATCTCTCATTTGGTCTTCTGTACACTCGCTCACGACCATCTGGTGACCAAAGACATACCCTCGATTCGTCTGTGAACAAAGCATTGCTCCACTGTTCCACAGTCCAATTTACATGTAACCTTGCAAATCTTAATCGGTCTCGTCGATGTCTTCGAAGAAGTCGTTGTTTTTTTGCTGGCCTAAGCGAACGAAGCCCAGCTTCATTCAACCTTCTTCGAACCGTATCCTCACTTATTCTAACTCTTCTTACCATCTGTAGGTCATTTTTCAATGAAACGGAGGTTGTTCGCCGATCTCTTAAAGATCTAATCAGAAGAAAACGGTTGTCAGCCACTGTTGTTATTCTTGGT
Source organism: Philopedon plagiatum (assembly GCA_963971165.1). Taxonomy (NCBI): domain Eukaryota; kingdom Metazoa; phylum Arthropoda; class Insecta; order Coleoptera; family Curculionidae; genus Philopedon; species Philopedon plagiatum. The sequence continues at coordinate 29,833,969 of OZ020195.1, read as the reverse complement.
CTTCCAGACCCTCGCCGTCTGTTAAAATTGCCTCTCTCTATATACCTATCCCAGGTGTCTCGGACCGTAGACCGGGGAAATCCCAATGTTCGGGACACATAACTTTTATTGTGCCCATCCTCTAATAAGGCAACAATTCTTGCTTTATCTGTAATACTTAGCACCATGGTGAAAACAAGAAATTATTTTATTACTGTCAGATATGCTGTCAGAACATTACTAACAATCACCTAAGCCTACTTGCTTTCAAAATTACTGCATTAAATCATAGCTGCAAACTTGGGAGTTTTATTAAAAACTTGAATATCTCTTTTAAAAATTTAGATATCGAGATCATTCAAAACCCCGATGGTTAGGAATTCATGAGACTTTCGTACAAAAAAATTGGATGAAAAAAAAATGGCTTGGATCATCTACAGGGTGTTTTAAACTTAGTATAGAAAAACACAAATCTTTTCATCCCTGTATAATATGTTTTCCGTAAAAGAAACTTATTTTTAGAGCAGTACAGTATAATCTCAAGAAAATATTCTACAAATCTGCAAAAAAATCATACAAATCGGATAAGAAATAAAAAAATTATGAAGCATCAAACTTTGCCCAAATTTCAGGGTGGCGGTTTTTTTTGCAGGGGATTTTATGTAACAAAACAGAAAATTGAAAATTATTTAATAACGAGTAATTTCAACGCTGTTGTCTATAACAGCTTGGACTCATCGAGGCCTATCTACTTAGAATTAAGTGATTTACCTTATCTTAGTCTAAGGCATCCCATAAATCCGAAAGAACTTTCGATTTCAGCTCTGGATGTGTGAATCAGACTTCCCCAGTACACCCACGGTATATGGTACTTAGGCTTCGTGGGCTGTCAAAAGATAAAAAAAATATTTATTTCTTTGCAGAAATATTTTTAGTATATATATTTTTAATACACTCCGTGCCTAATTTTATTGCAATATTTTTAAATTAATTCAAAACATCATAAAAATTTAGAAAGATATATTTTATACAATTGGAGCAATCTACAAAATAATAAAAAAATAATAATAAAAATCGAGCTTTATTGGCAAGTATGTAATACATTTAGGATAACAACGGCGATTTTAAAAAATATATTCGTTTTACCAATAAATTTGGGAACTTGCTAAATTAAGATATGCATTAAAATGGTATATACTTTGTTGAAAAAGATCAAAATGATGCAAGTTTTCCTTGCTCTTAAATATCTTCCCACGGTGTGCCTCGACTAACTTTACTTCAAAGGTTTTCCGACTTCCATTTTTGTCCGGTTTTATTAAAGTGATATGGCCTAAGCAAGTTAAGCCCAAGATAAAAATTATAGACCAATAGTTTGAAACCAAAACTTAATTTTACTATTTTTTTAGGTTAAGCGGCTTTATTTTATGAAAAAGAGTAGTAGGTATCAAAATTTTTTAAGGCGTATAAATCATCTTTTTAGTCCTGGTTACCTATTACCTATCTCTTAAATGGTACGTTCAAATACGAATGTTAAATTCATTTTAAAGATCCACAAATCAAAAAAAAATTGCCTACCTATCTCTGCTCCATTTCCGTCAATGGTGCGCTAGCTAACAATGGAACTTACCTCAACCACAAACTTCTAACCCCATTTTGCGCGGTTTTGCGCAGCCTTGCTCTATTTTTCGCTGCTTTGCGTCGCGCATAACCGCGCGGCGCGTTTGGTACAGACGTACCTTTAGACACGCGACGAAAAACCGACTCGGATCGGAACGTCGACGAAGCGAAACGAGGCGGGGCGAGGCGATGCCTAGAGCACCGGCTACACTCTCGTCCTCGCGTCGCCTGCGGCCCCGCCGAGAACGCAGAAGTAGCTTAATATTTTTATTGTTATTCGTCCATTCCACGTAATTTTTTTGTGTGCGAATAGGCACTGCCGATTTTGGGTTTTGTGATTTACATTTGTCCAGACTAGGTTTTTTAAATATCACAAGTTTGTTACAACAACAACCTGTTCTTGGCGAGCAAACCACATAAACCTTGCGATCTAAAAATCACACTGCCTGCTCAGTTTAACAATGCATCCTAGTGCCTTTAATATGACTTCATAAGGATAGTTTTTTCTAGGACTGCTGTGAAAAGTGAAAAATTGCAAATCTTTTCACAAGGTTTATCTGTGTAAAAAGGCTTGTTACCTAGTCCTGTCAGGGGCAATAAAATTAAATTTATGAGGAAAAAATACGGATATTACTATAACTAAACATGAACAGCTAATAGGGACCAGTAGACCATTCTTCGATTTCATTTTTATGTTGCTAAGTAACAATTTTTGCGTTTTTCATTTATTTTTGCTAGCTTATGGTTACCATTTTACTTCTTATAATTTCCTAGTTAATTTATATTTATGACACAGAGCCAGTCGTAGAAAGAGTATGTGTGCAAAAATTGTGACAAACACGTTTCACACTGGTGTGACTTATGACCAAACGTCACTCGTGCGAAAAAACATATTTTAACACTTGTGTAATATACTTACTATTTCCTTGTTAAAATAAATTTAGCCACCTTTTAGTCAGTTCAAAGATTTTTCCTTCTGTAATTTTCCAATAGCAATACTAAACAGCATGATAAATCTTTATTACACTAAGAAGCGATATCATCACTGGCTTTAGCTACAATATATGAAAGGATTTCGGCTTAAATACAAGACAAGAACATAATTTTGTTACAGAACTTAAAAGAGGAGAGAAATGAAATTGCTGATAATATTCTGCTTTAGATCTGGCACGACAGATCGATTGCAAACAAAAATATCTCCAACAGTTCTTGGAGTCATATTATTATACTGCGGAAAATTGTACAGCTTATAGTGGCAATACTGACCTTATGCAATGAGCAATAAAAGACGTAAGAAATTGGAAAAGATAAAACTTGCTGAAACTGTATAATAGCGACTGCGACTAGAAACAATAAATAGAAATTACTGTTTTATACTTTAAGCTGGGTAAGTTAGGGAATAAAATGAACTTTAAGTTACAATATAAGTAATTGAAAAGAATCAATTTATTGCAAATGGAGGGTTCAAGTATATTGTATTATTATAGAGGATGAAACACAACATTTTAAAGCTATACAATAATTTGGGAGCTCTGAAACATTAAAAGCGAAATTAAGGACGCTGAAGTGCAGTGATCTTTGTCAATCTAACTCAAATTGGCAAAGTGGAGAATAGGAGAAGACAGCAAAACTAGGTCGTGAAAGCCTTCTTCTCTTTTGCAAAACCAATTTTATTTTGGGCCTGTTACTTCCCTCGTTAGAGGGAAGTATCAAGTATACAAGTATTGTACACGTGAAAAAATTACTTCTCGAGATTTTTTAAGATCTCCTCGTTTTGAGGTCCCTTGGTCACGAAAAACATGTTTTCCATCTGCGCCAGTCTGTCTGTCTCTCGGTCTGTTGGCGCGAAAACTTATAAGCTACTAGACCAAGAGAAATGAAATTTTACACCGAGATTAGTTCATATAGGTTGACCTGTTTTTATTTTTGACAGTTTCTATTTAACTTCACCTGTTAGTTTGTTTGTATGTATGTAAGTATGTTTAGGTCAAATATTGCAATCAAAATTTCGACTAGTTTTAATTAAGGTAGAGCTTTGCAATTTTCACACGTATATAAACCCGGTGACAATGCAATATAGTGTATCTAATAGTGTTCTCAATCCAATATGGTGGACGCCCCAAGATGCCGGATTACCTTTTTCTTTACAATTCCCTTGATATGGGTATCAAATGAAAGGGTTTGACGAGTAGAATACGATAAGCTATGTGACGTCATTTGAAATCCAATCTGGAGAACACCACAACATGGCGGATTGCTTTTTTTTCACAACCCCCTTGACATGCATATCAAATGAAAGGGTTTAATGAGTAGAATATGACAAGCTATGTAACGTAATTCTAAACCCAATATGGCGGACACCACACAATTCCCTTGATATGGGTATCAAGTGAAAGGGGACGAGTAGAATACGTAAGCTATGTGACGTCATTTTAAACCCAATATGGCGGATGCCACAAGATGGCGGCTTACCTTTTTCTTTGCAATCCCCTTGTTATGGGTATCAAATGAAAGGGTTTCACGAGTAGACTACGATAACATGTAAAATGCATTGTAATAGTGATACAGTATTAGAAATGCCAATGCTAAGATGTAGCTTAAATTTGAAAATGTAATCTTATTAAAAAGATATTTTTAAAAACAAGCTTTTATTATTTAGATGCACTAAAACGAAAAAATATGTATAGTTTTTTTATTGCGGCAATGCTGATTACTATTTATATGTGGACGTAGTTCGCGTGGCTGGATCGTAATCAAAGTAGTATCAAAGTTACTAAAAGAGATATAATACATTATGTTAAATTTTTTGCCTTAAAAGCTTGTTGCGTGTATAGAAAGAAAATACATACTTAATTACTTACAATTTCTGTAAAACAAGATTAATGCCTCTATGAACTTTAAAAGCTTTAAAGTTCGTTTTTCAAAATATTTTTTACATAATAAGATTTTATTGTTACCCTAACTCAAAAATGGTTCGTTTTATAAAAGTAATATTTTATGCATAGCTAAGGTCTTTACGTTTGATATTAACGAAGGCACTTTTGATCCTTCAAATACAGGGTGGACCACTTAAAAACGTTAAATTTTATCTATTTCTGCTCTAACTGAACCACTATTTATCTGAGATAAACATTACTACTTATTCATTGGTTATATTTTACGTCAGTAGGTTGTTATTATTTTTTTATGATATTAGGTGCGCTCTCATGTACGGTTGTTGCTTTAATTCGAAAGGTAAATTTGAAAAAGCACTGGGATGAGGCCAATAGCTTTTAGTTACAATTTAAATTTTTCATACGATACAGGCTGAGAAAAAAAAGCTGTTTAGTTTTGCAATAACTCGAGAACATTAGCTTACAAGAAGTAATATCTTATAAAAAGTAGACGATTTTATGTGAAAAATTTACTTATTATGCAGGTTGGAAAATTACAATCAATATGCGGTCTATTTTTACTATAAATCAGTTTGATCTTACTAAAGTTTTGCGTGCTTAGCATTTTTGTTTACAAAACAATGTGCTTATTTTATTTTACATACAGAGTAAACAAATAGTATTTACTTCTCTTGCTAGAGGTTTCGTGTTTGTTTTCGTGAAAAAATTACCCCCTAAAATTTTCCAATCTTATATTTTTTGGAGTCCCTACTTTATAAAAAATGTAGTTTTTTATATTCGTCGGCCTGCCAGTCTGGTGCGAAAATCTAAAAACTACTTGATTAAAACAAAATAAAGTTTTGCATACAGATCACCATGGCTTGAAATTTGCTGTACTTTCGGTGAAATATACGTAGGTTAATCATCTTAAAAAGAATAATTTCTGATATTGTTGCTTCATCAAGCTGTATAGGTATACAAAAATTGTATCTTTAAAGCTTTTACCATTGATTTACCTAAATAAGGATAGTTTTTATATCGTAGATCCAGGATGGATAAGTTAAGAAATTAAAATTTGTTGGTTTTTGCACAATTGTTAAAGCATTTGTTTAAACCCTATATTACTTATTCGGCAATTGTATTTTGCATAAGCAGGCTACAATTTATGAAATTAGGTATGCTTCTGCCGTGTGTAATTTTAATAGATATCTTACTGTAAATCAGGCGTGAAAACTTCAAAATCATATATCGCCATTACATAATGTTCTTATCCGTTTAGCCTTAAAATCTCAAATTGTTATTAAAAATGATGGCTTCACTCTTCAGTTTACATTCTTGTGAAGACTATCCGTCGCTGAAACTACAAGTAATTGTTTCACTTCTTTCTGCTTAAAACTGGCATTATCGGTAGATTAAATATACATAGGTTAATCATCTTAAAAAGAATAATTTCTGATATTGTTGCTTCATCAAGCTGTATAGGTATACAAAAATTGTATCTTTAAAGCTTTTACCATTGATTTACCTAAATAAGGATAGTTTTTATATCGTAGATCCAGGATGGATAAGTTAAGAAATTAAAATTTGTTGGTTTTTGCACTATAGTTAAAGCATTTGTTTAAACCCAATATTACTTATTCGGCAATTGTATTTTGCATAAGTAGGCTACAATTGATGAAATTAGGTATGTTTCTGCCGTGTGTAATTTTAAATAGATATTTTACTTTAAATCAGGCGTGAAAACTTCAAAATCGTATATCGCCATTACATAATGTTTTTACCCGTTTTGCCTTAAAATCTCAAATTGTTATTAAAAATGATGTCTTCACTCTTCAGTTTACATTCTTGTGAAGACTATCCGTCGCTGAAACTACAAGTAATTGTTTCACTTCTTTCTGCTTAAAACTGGCATTATAATAATAATAATAATAATAATAAATGTCTTTATTTATAATTTTCAACAAAGTATTACATACAATAGTTAAATGGGTGGCGGTATCCAACTACTGCTGCTCATACAACCACCCTAATATAAAAATAAGCTTAAAAAATATTCGAAATGAAGAAATGTGAAAATAAACCTTTAAAGAAAATCAGAAATCAATATTATATAGATTTTTTTAAATAATGATAGTAATAATAATAATTAGTTTCCGGGAAGAAAAAAACAGAAACAAATTATTAAGAAAGGTTGTTGCTGTAAAAAACACATGAAAAAACACATAAAGGGGAAAGTAAGGTTGGAGTTATAGCTAGATACATTATCCTCAGTGCGGGCCACGACCAGATAACAAAAGTTCTTTAACACGTTTACAAAACGCGCCAGAGCTTGAGGCCCTTCCAATATCGTCGGGCAACGAGTTAAATGTGGTAACTGCCACATAGCTAAAAGAGCGCTGGAAAAGAGCGTGCGTGTGCCTGGGAACACTATACAAATCACGATGTCTTGTTTGGACACTATGAACATCAGAGCCCTTAACCAGTCTATCAAGCAAATATTTGGGAGTTTGGTTAGTTCTAATTTTATATATCAAATGCAAAAGATGGAGTTTAAACCTTTCTTCCAGCGTAAGCCAACCTGATTCATTTAGACATGGAGTAATGTGGTCAAATTTCCGAACATTGTAACAGAATCTTAGGCAGGCGTTCTGAAGTTTCTGAAGGGTGTTCTTGTCTTTCTGTAAGAGAGTAGGCCAGTAAACAACATCACAATAACCCAAATGTGATAAGACAAGAGAATCAGATAAGCGCAATCTGGTAGCCGTGTCAAAAATGCCCCTATGCATATATAAAAGTTTTAATTTAAAAAATGTTTTTTGAATTAAGCACTTGACGTGATCAGAAAATCTCAAGTCAGAATCCATTGTCAGTCCAAGATTCTTACACCTATCAGTGGGCCTTAAAACAGTTCCACTAATAGAAATTTGAAATAGTGGATCTTCAACTATATTTGCTTTGGACTTGCCAAAAACCACCAATTGTGTTTTCTTTTCATTTAAGACCAATCTATGTGCCTTGGAGATGTTAGAGACGATCTCAAGGTCATGATTAATTTTTTGAACCGAAGAAGCTAAATCAGAGGGGAAAAAGGAGAGGCGCATTTGAGTATCATCAGCGTATTGATGAGACTCAAGGTATTCAAGAAATTTAGAGAAATCGGATGTATAAATAGAAAAAATTAAGGGCCCCAAAATACTTCCCTGCGCGACACCTCTTTTAATAGCAATAGATTTTGAAGAGCTGTTATCAATTACCACCCTCTGAGATCTGTCGGAAAAGTAACTTTTAAAAAAATTTAGCGCCACATCCCCAAGGCCAAAATGTTTGAGTTTAATATGTAGTATCTCATGATCTATTGTATCGAAGGCCTTACTGTAATCAAGCAGTACCAAACAGCTGCACTGACCGTTGTCCCAACCCATAAAGAGATCGTCACATTAGCTATGTCATTATCGTAAATAGGATAATAATGAACTTTTAATCCATTTTCACAAATAAAAACACATTTTTCTTTATTTTTGAAAGGTAAAAAGACGAAAAAGAAACCGACAAGCTCACATTTTAAACTGCTGTCAGAACTGACAGTGACAGTTCCGTCCAAAGTTCTGGTACATCACGTGGTACAACACCAAACAAAAGAATATTTTATCTTTGCTTCAAATTTTAACAACAGGTAGATTGGATGCTAACAATAGAGTAGTAATACGTATGTGTTTATGTTTCTCATAACCTAACTTTTTATTAGTTGTAAAAATATCAGGGTATGAGAGAGAAAGAAAATGAGGGAGAAAGAAATTAGAGAGAAAGAACATGAGCGAGACATAACTGACCTCTTCGTTGTAAAATGGGTTTCTGTCATCATTTCCAATTCAAATTGGATAGATCATAATTTTCAATTTTTAAATACGACATGAATAGATATTTTTTTCAATTTTTTCACAAATATTTAGTTGTTTTTCCTTATCTACGATCAACAAACCTTTATTTAAGATAACTACGAAGATAACTGCACTTTAATAAGTTATTTTTTACTGTAAATAAAATGAATAATTTTAATTGAAATATCTATTTCCAATACTTGTATAATATTTTAGTGTTTTATTTAATTTTCAACGCTTCGATAAGTACCCACTGCCTGTAAAATGTTTTTTTATTATCAAAGGTTAACCACCTTTTATGTTATCTATTTACCATACTATTTTTAATTCATTTTTGCTGCATTGTGGTGTCTGTTTTTACAGTTTTTACCCAGCTGTTATGGATGAATAATTTTTTGATGGGATATATGATAGATATTATGTACCTAGAGCCTTAATTTCGATATTCCATATAATACAGTCAAATGGACAAAAAGGATTTATTTTGGCTACCGCCCTAATTAAAAGGACATACGTAAAATTGTGTGATATGAATAATATTTTTACACGAAGTGTAGCTAAAACACCGGCACACAATCAATTTTACGCAAAAATAATCCATCTGGTAAATGATGCCATCTAACGGCTTTCTGCCTGCGCGCTTAAGTTATTCTGCAATGATTATTATTTTGATTCGTTACGATTTCTACAGGACTTTTAAATCGCTTTTTAAATCTGTGCTAACACTCTTGAAGTGACTTATAAATAAAAATTCACAAAAATGGGCTTAATACGCTAATAATAGTTGTTGTTTTCCCAGAATGAATTTTGTTAATAAATCACATTTTTTCCAGCCACTGGACAGAGACCAACCAGAAGGACGACCTCTATGGCGGTTTACAGTTTTTGCTCAAGACGAAGGGGGAGAGGGATTAGTTGGTTATGCAGACGTTCAAGTTGTTCTTAAGGATATTAATGATAATGCACCCATTTTTCCTCAAGACATTTATTATGGAAATATCACGGAAAATGGAACTGCTGGCATGTATGTCATGGCCATGACAGCTACCGATTACGATGATCCATCAAATGGTAAGACTAAGGCATAAGTGTTCTTAGAAAATTAGTAACTTAATAATACCAAATTGATCATGATTGTTAATAAACTACGAATTTACTTTTGCCGAAGATACGTATTACTTCTTAAAATATTTAAATAACTAATTTTCGTTAATAAAAATAGCAAAATTATGATATTAAGAAACATTATTTCGTGTTTATTTTAAAGTAAAATAACATCTTTTAAAACTAAGCAACAATATATAAAAAATAAAAATAAAGAAATAAAAAGTAAATAATTAAACACTAAAACTATCCATCCAAATTCGTTTAGTTTAATTTTTCAAATCATCTGTCCTACTTCGGTGTACTTTTTAGATGTCTCCATTGAAAATCCTTGGAAGCCATTCAATTGTGCTCCAGCGGTTTTGAAAGGCTGCTAAGTTCTCGTCTGATCCCATACCCACCAATCATTAAAATTTTAAATGTGCCCTTTTATGATAACATAACCATTTTTAAAGAATTGTAATGCAAACAAGGTAACATCTAGTTGTTAAAGTGCCAATGCCATTATATTACATGGAAATTCACAAACGAAATGTAATTGCACTAAATTGTAAAAATAATACTAATTTTTACCTACTCTTGGCGAATTTACGCTTTCAAAATATATCCTAGCCACCCAACCAATGAGTTTTAGTGTAATTTTATTTAATAGGTTTCTCAGTGTAGAAAAGGCATAAATTTGATTTAAGTTAAAATTTCTGAGAGTGTAGCCAAAAAGACAAATTTCAAGGTCAAGTGAAAGGTATACTTGCACAATTAGTGTTCCGTGCCATCAGCCCCCCACCTAACCTGAGCAAACCTCGGCCGCCCGATCTCTGCCCATCAGTCGCGCTACCCGCCGCCGATGGCACCAACACCGTATCACATCGCGTATGCGCGGAGCTGAATGGGGAGCGTTGCGATTGAGCCAAATTAAAAGTTTCTAAAAATGTGTAACGACAAACGTCGTTTTCTGTCGAAAAAATTCTTTCAACAGTTATAAGGAAATAAACAATTAATTTGTTTATAACAGTTAATCGCGCTAGAATTTCTCAATCCCGATAATTTGGACTCAATCTACGTTAGGGTGGGTCGAAAAAGCGGAAAAGTTGCGTATTTCCATGTCAATAATGAGAAAAATATTTTTAAAAATTCCTATGTTTAACCTTCAGTTCGCGCAAAGGGCCTAAAGTTTGAAAAAATGACAAAAAACACCATTACCGTGACGCTCGAATTTACAGGTTAAGTTTTTCGACTTCTAATAGCGTCAACATTTTAGTTACCTGATACTAGGAAAACATTTTTAAAAATCGCGAGCTAGATTATGAATTCGCGCATAAGGCATGAAGTTTTGCGAATTTTGATGAAAAATTGCTGTTTTTACAGTTTTACAAACAGAGACACTGTTGTATTGTAATATACAAGACCATTTTTATTGACAAATTTGTTCCTATGAGTGATTTTATATATTTAACTTTGATCCGAAAACATCAGCTTGCAACTGTTCGCCCATTTCGCAAAATTATTTTTGCTGAAATGACTCAGAACTCACCACATGCAGTTGGCTGCAATTCAAGTTTCACCCACGCCCTTCCCAACCATCCAACTATTCAGGACGTAGCAAATTATGTTGGTACATCACAATCAGTCAAGAGCGTTATCTTTAAATCTGATTTTTGTCGAAGTTTGGAATCGAAAATCTTGAGTGCAAAGTTGCTCTAATATAGCTATATCTGTTATCTTGTCCGCACACTTTTCCAGTGGACTCTGTCACAAGTTTTACGCATCTTTCAACTGCTTGGGTATGACGGAAATTTAAAAACTTCAAACTAAGGCAGAGTTTTACTTTTCAGAAATGATTAAATACTCTCTATTGTCAAGCTCTCCATCATTAAAGGGGGCAACAGCTTACATTTCGTCCACTCAATCAGCTGTAGCACTGTCCGTGGCACCAAAATTTATTGAGGTAGGCATAAAAGTTTTAACAGATTTACCCTTCGGCTGCTGATCACCAGCTTTCAGTATCCTCCCGTAACCCAACTCTCGTATTTGCTGTCTCTCATCCACTATCATAGCCAACAACATGTTCTCTGGATGACAGAAGAACGCGTTTCTTTGAATCGTGGGATCGATAATTTTTTAATGCTTTCCAGCAAATGTCCCGTTTGCTTACGGCCTTCAAGATATGCTTAGGAGCGTATTTTACTGAGTGGCATCTATTAACGTCGAACCAGACAGGAGCTTACGTCTTCACAATATAACTGGAAAATTATTTTAAGCGTTTTTTCCGAAAAATGTTTAAAAAATGCTTTCAAAATACATCATATATTGTGGAGTTCGTGCTTCAATAAGCTTTTATTTGACACCCTACACCATTTAGATTTTTTTTCATTTTCCATTTACCCCCTAAAATTAATACCCAGAATGAAAATTCAACTTTTTGTACTTCACGTCTATAATTGGATCACCACACTCTATCTCTGTGCTAAATTTCAAATTTTTACGTCGAACATTTTCAGAGAAAATCGCCTGTGACAGACGGACGGACGGACGGACGGACGGACACCGAAGGGATTCCATAAGTGTTCCGTTTGGCAAAGTTTAGCACGGAATGCTAAAAAGGGCTAACATAACACTAGTTTTTACTGTTTTTATCTTTATTCCCAATATTCCCATTTGTTGTCATTTTAAATGCTTTTATTTACGTTTTGCGAAGTGAGCAGGTATTAAACAAGAATGAAAATATTTGTGAATCTATTTCTAATATAATTATGTAGTTTACTAATAGCTGTTGTGTTAAACGTCATTTCAGTACCAGTTTGTCCATTTAAACTAACTTTTATCGTACGAAAATTTTCATCGAATTCAGCTCAGTTCAAATCTCTTTTAAAACAGTTAAAAACCGTTTCCGATCGTAACTTCAATACTGACCGTGCGTATCATGATTTTCAAATGGATGGAGTTGCATCCGATCAGTTGCTTCCACTCGAAACTGACGATACTCATAGACGGCTAATCTTCACAGATAAAAACACCATCCTCCAATAATCGTTCATTTTAATAATTTTCTAAAATACAACGTAACAAATGTCGGTGTTTTCTTTCGTTTAATATAAACGAATTACCGATTAAAGTTGACACTTTTTCCAGTAAAATTTACTAAGGCCATCCAGAGGGTCGTAACTGGTTTTTAGTCTGAAATGTTCGGCGTACCAGCAAACTTACTTAGACGAAATTTACCTCTGGGATTTTTTGTTAGTCTGGCTTTATAGGAAAAAGTTTATTGTAGCCACTCTCGTTTACACATAATTAAAAGTTTTTTGCATAATAAGTTTAGCGAATAAAAATTTTACATGGCAGATATTAAGTAGTTGAATGTAAGGGTTATCCAATTTTATTTTTTCATATTAATACACATTTAGTATGTTTTTATAGTTTCTTATGTTTAGCTACCGAATTTTTAGTTGTTTGTTTAGTGGTTCGTTTAGTTGGTGTCAACATTCATTGAAACCAAATTAAAATTCTGGAGAGCCATAATAAGCTGGACTGCCTCCTAACCCAACATTAGGACAGCAACGATATTTTTCCACTAAATAGTGCTTGTTTAATAGAAATAATATCGCTTGCTGACTGCAACAGTGCCAAATTCAAAATTTGTAGTTTTTGAGTTATAAAAAAACAAATGTATACACTTGTAGGACGCTCCTGTATAATACTACATATGTAGTTAGAGGTCAACTCTCCATTTTCAGAAATAAATACTCTCAATATATTTGTTTCAACCGTTATCGAGATATTTCGGTGTTAAATTTTTTAATACTGATCACCTATTCTACCAAGTTACTTCAGCCGTGGATCAAGTCAAACTTGATGCGCACTACTAGCATACATATCAAATTGATGTACAGGGTTTCTGGTTATATTTTAAATGGTACCTAAAGCTTTTATTACGAGTTTTTAAAAAAATTTCAATACAACAGTGATTAGAGTTAGCACAAAAGTGGAATAGAATAAAAAGGACATGTACTCAGTTTTTAAAATAATTCAACTAATTTTTATTAACCAATAATGCGATAACATGTAACTGGTATTATATACAGGAGAGGTTAGAGTTACTTCTTCAACAAAAAGTTTTAGGGTTTGTCATGAACCGCCATAATCCGTTAAAAAACAAATGACTACCGCAAAGCTAAGAAATGAGCATCAACTTCGTTATTCTAAACGCAGCACCCTGTATATTTTTTAATATTTTGAAAGCGTATTCTTTACTGATTTCAAAAATATATAGTTTGCCTGTATTGCAATAAGTAGTTTTCATAATATTTAAGTTTAAAAGTGACAAACGTCTTCTTTGCATCTACAGCGTAGTGTGCTTTGATTTCAATTATTTCTCAAAGATGCCCGCCGTTCTATACAGCCAAGTTCTTAACAATTTAAAGATAGTGGGCTTTTTTGTTCTTTTGTTTACGCATAAATCGCATACAAAAATAATGAAATGTTTAAAAATACTTTAAAATATTTTCATGTAATGTAATGTTCCACACCAAACTTGTACTGATTTACAGCCTTGAATTTTTACAATAATTATTTTCTTTCCTTGTCGATTTTGAGTAGCTCAGAAATATTTATTTTTTCGGTTGAACATGCCAGCCGCGGTAAATGTGCCTCATCAGTAAACAATATTTTCATTAAAAAATTTTACTTCTGATTTAGTCGTAATAACATTTCTCGGCAAAATTCAACTCTTGACGCTTGTTTTCTTCTGTTAAGTTTTCCACTAGTCGGAATTTGTATGGTTCATATTGAAAATCCTTCCGAATTTCGTTTATTTTCCACTAAGATTTATGAAAGATTCGTGCCGCATCCGGAATAGACCTTTCAGGGTTTTCTATAAACAATAATTATCGTTTGAAAAATGAATAAGCTTACTAACATAACAAACGAACACCTTCGAAATGTAGTAATACAGTCCGTTTTTCCGTCTGGATTGTTTTCCTTTCTTCAAACTACTTAACTATATATAATATTGTTGCTTTGCTTAGTACCGCGTTATTCGGAAATTCTCTTATAGATAGATGCATTTCTTGGTTTATGTAATATATTATTACGTTTAGAATAATATTTCACTATATTTAATTTTTCCACTTCGGAGAAACCCATTGTAATTAAATAATATATTCATTTTTTATAATAACAGAGCATCTTTGAGAAATAATTCAAATCAAAGCACACTTACTAAGAGAAGTGCAAAGAAGTCGGGAGTTACGTTTGTCACTTTTAAGCTTAACTAAATTATCAAAACTACTTATCGGAATCAGGAAAGCTACGTATTTTTGAAATCAGAAAAAGTGAGCTTTCAAAATCATGAAAAATATACAGGCGTTGCGTTTAAATTAACGAAGTATATGCTCATTTGTTAGCTTTGCGATAGTCATTTATTTCGTTTTTTAACAGATTCTGGCGATTCATGACAAACCCTATACCTGATGTGTTTAAAATTGTTTGATAACTCGTAAATTGAAAGCTCTAGGCACCGTTTAAAATATAACCATAACCCCTGTACATTATGCGTATGTTCGTTTATGTTTTTATTCTTCTGTGAAACACATTGTAGGGCGTTCACCACAGATTCAATTAATTTTAAATATTAAAGTGCCCTCTCCTATTAAAACTGATATTGGTTTAATATTTATTCGTTCAACCGTTGATTTCTTGTTGCAGGTGTCAACGCCAAAATAATCTACTCCATTGAAAAGAATGTTATTGTAGAAGAAACCGGTTTTCCTATTTTTGAAATCGACCCTCACACTGGGATAATAAGGACAACAGTGTGTTGTTTAGATCGTGAAAAGACTAGTGACTATTCCATACAGTTGGTCGCAACGGATGGTGATGGATTAAAAAGTACAGCGACGGCCAGTATTCAAATAATTGATATAAATGATATGCCGCCATCCTTTTCTAAGGAAGAGTGGATCGCGGAGGTGAACGAAACGGATGGTTCTATTTTACCGGAATTGTCTATTTTAACGGTAACAGTTCGTGACGACGACGAGATAAACTATTTTCAATATAAAATTGTGGAAAACAGTGGATATGGTGCGGACAAATTTAAAATTGTACAAAATAGTGATGGAATGGGATCTCTAATGATTGATAAACCTCTTGACTATGAAGACGTGCTTCAGAGTAATGGATTTAGGTTTCAAATACAGGTTACGGATTCGGAAAATTTCACAGATAAATATCATACTGCGTATTCATGGGTCATAATTAAACTTAAGGATATTAATGATAATAGTCCTGTTTTTCAGCAATCAAGCATTAACGTTTTAGTACCTGAAAATTTTGAAGTTGGTCGAATTTTAGCCTCTTTTAGGGTGAGTATACGCATTAAAATATTTGTAAAAATAAATTATAGACATATTTATGTACTTGGCTTTAAGCATTGTTTCCAAAAAAACATAAACCAACAGAATTTGATGTACAGGGATATCCCAATAACAGTGAACAGGTATTATAACTTTTTTTATTTTTGAAGATGGGAAAAATGTTAAATATGAATTTGAGGATTTTTACAGATCATTCATATATCTTATCAGTGTGATTTTTATTATATTTTTGGATTCTAGGAGAAGTTCTAGACATATTTTGAATAACATGACCTATGCGGTTTTTTAATCGTTTTTGAAATATTTCAAATTACAAATTATTTCGCATAAATCAACTTTAAATATACTTAACTATATTACATACGTATAATTTGATTTTTGTGCAACATGAGTTATTCTATTAAACAATAAATGTTGATTTTTAATAGTTATTAATATTTGAAAGCAATAACCAGTGACTAAGAACAATAACAAATGAATTATAACATAAACAGATAAATGTTTACATTGGCGAATAAATACCAAAAAAAATTTTCAACATGTCCGCTATTTAATTCTTCCCACTTTTCATATATTCTTGTCTGCCTCTGAAGTGTGTTTATAATACTTTCAGCATCATTTTCGTTCAGATTTCTTACCTCATTTCTTACCTTCCTGTAAACCTCTTCAATATTTTCATTGATTGCTGTATACGACATTTTTCAAATGACCCCAAAGAACTGTATCTAAAGGTGTGCGGTCTGGGCTATTTGCAGGCCAAAGTAACGTTCCAAATCTACCAATTCATTCGTTATACTAATGGTTTAAAAAATTGCGAACATCAGTTATATTATGGGGAGGCGGTCCGTCCAGTTGCCATATAATACGTCGACGTTCTTTAGGTGGCAATTCGTCGAGAATATGTTCGATTTTATTTTCTAAAAAATTAAGATAGCGCTGGCCAGTTAATGCTCCCCGAAAAAACAATGGTCCTAGAACATAGTCTGTTTTAAATTTAAAACCGATTAAGCAGCTAAATTGATTGTATTAACGTTTCGATGTTTTGTAAAATCCATTTGTGCTAAATCGTTTTAAAGCGAGTGTATAAACTTATTTAATTTTTTAATTTTTAATATTATTTGCGAAGTTTAATAAAAATATCTTTTTTTTATTTTCTCACAAAACACTTAACAATATCATAAATTTAGGGACTCAGTATAGAGCTTTATGTTCGACTAACTCCTGTAAGATGATTTTGAGGCACTAAGTACTATTTTGCGCTGTGGCGGAATAAAATGCTGTTGCCTTCTACTTCAAACTACGGATGTCCATCTTTTTCAAAATGATCGATTTTTTAATCGATCTAGATCGAATACTTGAACTTCGATTCGTAAAAAAAATCGACTATGGACAAAATCGATTATCAAAAGATTATTCTTTGATCTTATCTGAAGCCATATATTCAGCTACGGTATTTCCCATTTACTAGATCGGTCACGTCATTTATAGAATCATCCTAGTTTCTTTCCAAATGTCAGTGAAAATATAAAGTCATTCGATATTGCTCTAATGCCTACAGTAACTTTCTATATCTCTAAAATTTGCCAAAAAATAATGGGATGCATGATTAAAATAGCGTCTGTGTGAATTATGGCTGTGAAGCGTTATTGGGGTTGCTCATATCTCCGTGTTATTAATAGTAGGTCATTTTTCGCACGTAATCATTCAGATCAGCAACTAAATTGATGGTATTAACGTTTCTATGTTTTATAAAATCCAATTTTACTAAATAGTATTAAAAGGAGTCTATAAACATAGTTTTTTTTAATTTTTAATATTATTTGCGAAGTTTTATAAAAATTCCTTATTTTGTTTTTTTATTTCCTTACAAAACACTTAACAATATCAAAAATTAAGTGACTATGTACAGAGCTTTATGTTCGACTAATTCCTGTAAGACGATTTTGACGCATTTCTATTTTGCGCTGCGGCAGACTAAACTGCTCCATTTCATGCTTATTTTAAAATGTACCATAGCACTTGATGTTGCTTTCTAATACAAACTACGGATGTCCATCTTTTTAAAAAAGATCGATTTTTTAATCGATCTAGATCGAATACTTGAGCATCGATTCGTAAAAAAAAATCGACTATAGAAAAAATCGATTTTCAAAAGATTAATTTTTGATCTTTTCCAAAGTCATTACATATTCAGCGACTGTATTTCACATTTACTAAATAGGTCACGTCATTTATAGAAATATCCTAGGTTCTGTCCCAACATCGGGCAAGCCACTTTCGAGTTCCTCACTAGAGGTTCGGAAATTTTCACGAAAGCGTACTTTTTCTCAAGGCCACATTGAAATTGTAAAATTTTTATTTTAGCCTTGCACTTATCTATCTGCTAAAAGTAAAATTTCACTTTCATTAAAATAAAGGAATATTTTCTTCGAAACTACGAATTGGTTTTCGGAAACTGTTTTAATACATACAGTGTGTCCATGGATGGAGTTGGAACAAGGAAAAATCTTTATTATCGATTTTACGAACAAAATCATTCTTCATAAAAAGGTCTGCTTATCCAAAAAAATAGTTTACCATATAAAAATTTTGGATTAAATATACAGGGTGTTAATAAATTAAGAAAACATGAAATGCTTCAAGAGAGAAGTGCCATTGTTTATTATTTTAGACAACACTTTTATAGAACACAGTTGTTTGTAATCTAAAACAAAGACTAAATATAAAATTTAAAATAAAAATTTTAGGATTGAAATTTCGAATAATAATAGCGGTTTTATGGAATTACATTGCATTTAACAAAAAACTCAAGATAGTCGATTTAGTTAACGTCAATGTTACGTCAGCATCACGATACTTTTACAACGGTATGCTACGTTTGACGTCACTTCGAGGGAAAATCTTAAATTGACTAGGCGCTTCCTGAGCAAATGAAATATGACAATAATATTTTAATAAACGTCAACTCAACATACTACCCGACAATAAGCTGACCTATAATAATATTTTAATAAATGTCAACTCAACACACTACCCGACAATATACTGGCCTGTACTTATGTACAAGGGGTGCAAGCGTCTAATCAATTTAGGATTTCCTCTCGAAGTGGCGTCATAGCGTAGCATACCGTTGCACCACAGTGGTTCTCTGAGCCAATCTGAGAGATCGAAATGCGAAAAACCTTAAGTGATCTATACGTCTTTAAGCTACATTATAAGCGACCTTATTAATCATGTAACACATAACAATAATGATTCAATCGAGGTTCGCTTAACCGACCGACCGAGAGCACGAAGAAATCCAGTGTTTTAGAAAAGCGTGGCGTAAGGCGCCAGTCGTTACCTAGCAATAAGTGTTATTGAATGTGTTTGTGCATTGAAATTTAAAGTTCTCGCTATGGATACACCTAATATAGGTAAGTACCTACCTGATAAACCTAACTTAAGCTAAATATTGTGCTCATATATGTGCTTAAGATACATATGTATGACATACTAAAATTACGAAAGTTTGAATGAAGTTTGTTAGACCAGAAAAAACGTGCTCCCGCTTTCTCCGTTAAAGTTTCTAAACGAGCATGACTGTTGATATTTAGGCTTGTCACTGATATCCATTTTGTGTGCTACTTCGCGCAATTTCTTAAAAAAAAATTGTTTCAGTTTTGTATGACGGCATCCCACGCCAGGAACTATATAGAGTCTGGAAGGGCCAAACCAGTTTCGTTAGAGAAATTGAAGATATTTTTAAAGTTTATCACCGAAAACAGCGATTTTAAAGACTACGAAGAAGACTTTCAGTGTCCTTTTTGAATTTTTTTTTATATAAATTTCATAACCCTCAATTTTGTGTTTGATTAATTTTACTTGTCTGATAGACCCTAAAAGGTGGGTTTTCTGTGCTAAATTTACATATTTTAAGTCAACATAATTTCGATCTCTCAGATTCGCTCAGACGACCACTGTGCGTTGTAAGTGTATCGTGGTCAGCATCTTATTTAGTCTGGCAGTATTCTGATTTCGTGACGATATTTTCAAAATTATTCACCAAAGAGCTATGAAGAATAAATTTAAATATTTTGATTTTTATTTCTAATTTTGTATTTAGTCTTTATTTTAGGTTATCCAAAACATCTTTTTATCAAAATTTGGTATAAAATAATAAATAATGGTACTTTCCTCTTCAAGCACTTTCATGTTTTACTAACTTATTAACACTCTGTATATTTCATCTAAAGGTTTTATATGGTAAACTAATTTTTTGGACAAGCAGAACTTTTTATAAACAATGACTTTTTTCGTAAAATCGATAATAAAGTTTTTTTCCCTTGCCGTCTCCATCCATGGACTCATGGACAACCCAACCTGGCAACTAGGTAAAATATTGTGACACGCCACCCCAGTACAGATAATATAACACTGAAATGAATATTAATAAAATAAAACCGACTGTAAAAAACAAAAGTTTTAGTAAAAAGATTTCTTAAAATGTGAATATTAGATTTAAATTTTTCTTTGAAACTGTCTAACGAAAATGTAACCAAATTCGCACTGCTAAAAAAAGAATGTTGGGAGAATTGATTTTTCAAATGCATAAAAAAAAATGGTTAATTTTTACATGTTACGTCTATAAAAAAAGGTTGCAGAATATTTGATTCTGTATCCTTCTAAAGTGTTTTAGAATTCTCCCGAACCAGTAAAACGGTCCAGATGGGCTTTCGTTTTTGATTTTCACTTAAGTCTTACATATACATACGCACTAGTTTTTTGTCAGTTAAAAGGTTATATTTTTGACAACTAAAGTGAAAAGAAGATTGTTGCCATTGAATAAAGATTGGAAAACCGAAAGTTTATATAGCATTTCGGCCTTCCGGTTCAATAAAAAAATATAATAAAACAATAATATAAATACGATTTTGTGTAACTTGCGTGATTAGCGGGATCTCGCTTGGTTGGTTCGTTTCATAAAAAAACTCTTTTACCCACTAAAGATCTTGTTTAATACGGCAAAAGGTTTTCTCTATTTTGATTGGGACTAGGAAATAGCCTAATTAAAAATTTGAACATTAAGGCAATTTCTCGGTACACAGATTAGTTTAAGCACACCTCTCTTTTCAGTCGCATTGTAACAGGGTTAGGTAAAGCATTTTAAGTGAATTCTTTTATAATAGCTTTACTTAAATTTAACAAAAGACAAGCATTAACGAGTATTCCAAAGACTGATTTTTACCTACTCCTTTTGTTGGAACCTACGTATTGCGAGAAAATCCTGAAATAAGCATTAATTTAAATAATTGTAAAATATTTTTCATGTATTCTAAATAAAAATATTTTTGAGAGTGAAACGTAAATATACTGCTCAAAAAAATTAGGGGACACTTATTTATACCTACATAGCTTTTAAGTGGAAACGATACACAGATGGGAGATATAAATTCTTAAGGCCACACATTTTCTCCTAATAAGTAAATAAATATTATATTCAAATAATCATTATTTATTTCTAAGACTTGATTACCAATTTAAAAACGCTACGGAAAGTAAAGTGAAAATACATGGGTTGTCTGTATAGAGCGTTGCGCTACTTAAGTTTGTGCGCGGTTCAATATGTGCCCTCGACCAGCACAAGTAATTTCATGACACCTTCTTCTTCGAAAATTTTCTTATGGTATAATTTTCCTTTCTTCGATTAAAGCTTCTTCTAGCTACTGGAGAGTAAGAGTGCATTTGGTCGCTTCCGAATACAAATTTTAAACGTTCCCATAGAGTTTGCAATCCAATACATAGTTCGTTTATATAGGAAGTTTGTGGTAATGGCTGTAGTATGTGCATATCTTGCATCAATATAAAATTTGAACATACACTATAAGCAGCAGATAGATGCTTATCTAGCACAGTATGATCGTTTACACTTCCTTAGATTATAACTTGGTCGGTTTTTTTTAAAGCTGCTCTCACCTTAAACCATTATAGAGCTGCCACCAATTCTTTGGACTTCTCGTACTGTGGCTACAAACTACCGGTTATCTTGACACTTTCAAACACGTTATCTACCATAAAAAGTTGTGGAAATGCATAGAAGTGCATCTCCATTGAGAAAAACTTTCCAAATTTTCTCCGACAGACCTGGCGAGTATTAATAGTCATGCTCCAAAACACGGACTCAGTAATTTTTGTTATTGTTATTACATACTTTAGAATGTTACATCCATTTCGGTTTACGACGGGGAATCATTATACCTAAAAATTTAAACATAAGGAAACAAACTTGTACAAACCATATACTCGTATGCATGTTATTGATTAGGTAGTATAATACATATTATGTGATTGAACTATATTGCACAGTACAATCATTTCTACGTGACACGTTTTTAATAATTCACTGGGAAACCACCCACAACAGTTGATTCTTGTTTACATAGCAGAACTATCATTACCGATTGAAATCGGTTCGTCCATCGGTGAATTCTGAAAAACTACAATTACTGTCGTTAATATGACTCACAAGTTTTTGTACATTGATACATCATTTTTAGGAATACGATATTAATTTTACAAATTATTCCCAATATGGGACGGTATGATAGCTTCTGTATTACGTGTGTTTAATCATGTCGAGTATGATTTTCTTTTATTTAATATTCTGAATAATTAAATTAATTACATATGTAAGAAAATATTTGATTAGTTGATTACATAAATGATTATTGGATGTGTGTCTTTCTAAAAACAAATAAATAAATTAATATCATACGAACATACAAATTTATAAACAATTTATATAAAAATTATGATGGGTAAATTAATTAAAACATTTCACCAATTATAAACATTACAACATTTATAAACTAAACATTATATAAAGAAAGGCTTAATGTGTTTGTATGGGGTTAAGTTTTGATTTATTCAGGGGTTTATCAAAGTTAAGGCATTTATTTTAACAGGTTGTAGAACTCGTAAAAAAACATTTGACTAAAGAAAGCTTATATGAAAGTTGAAAAATAACCGAGATAAAAAACTGACCAATAAGTTCATCCCATTACGGTTCTGATCATGTTTAAACCATACAACACGGGGCCGGACCATCGTCGAAAGATATTCTAAATAATCCAGTCACTCCTTTGACGTTCGCGAAATGCCGGCATTTATTGCAATCGGTCGTGAAGCATTCAAGGGTTTGTCTCAACCATTAATCGAGAGCTACCATTCGACGATGGCGCGACGGACTTAGGCGAGAGGGGGATTTACAGCGCGATAAGCAAGTAGGCGGACTTATTTTACAATATTTTTAACTTTTTAAAATTTATTGATATCTGCATTAAATTGCAACTTTCAATTAGGCGATTTTTGGTTAAATGGTTTATTTTTACGAGTTCTACAATCTGTTAAAATAAATGCATCAACTTGGAGAACGCCCTGTATAGTCCATTAAATGTCAAATTGAACAAAGAAAGAATGGTTCAATCAGACTCAAAAATTAAGTTCTTACGTAACTTTCTATAAAATTATTTCGATATTTTAAAAACGCAGCTGTTAAGTTTTAAAATAACTATATAAATATAAAAATATAGAGGCAACCTTTAAGTAACTGGCTTAAGTTGTTACATATGTATACACTTACTATTTTTCAGATAGTATTTATATTCCATCTTTGAATCTAACAAAAAATACGAATATGTGGAGATCAGTGTCGACAAAGTAGTCTCTCTTTATGTCAATATTGCACTTAGGTTTGATTTAATTTGAATGAGTGAAAAATGCAGTAGGCCTATAGATTAGAAATGAAATGAAAGGCCGATTTGTTATCGAGTTATATCTCCAAAAACGATCTATTTAATAAGGGTTTATCAATTACAAGTGGAATAATACATCAAAAACGTTTTGTACCATAAGTTATATAGCAAAGATATAAGGAAAAGTTTTTTTTCCGATAATATAACCAGGCCCGCCGAGGGCTATTTAGGGACCTGGGGCAACAAATACTCATGGGGCCCCAACTTATGTTGTAAAATTAGTTACGAAGAAAATAACGCTTGTTTTTCTAATGATATTAAAAAATATAAAAAAATATTATAAAAAAATAATAGGCTTTTATAGCACCATTTTTTATTTTTAAACATTCATACATATTCTGTATGTAGAAGGAATTAAAACAGTGGACAAAAAACTAAAACGTTATTTTATTCAAATTAAAATAAGTTTCTAAAATTAATACACCTAAATAAGTAATTCAAAATTCATTAACATTTTTAAAAATACAAGTTTTACGAAAACAAATCTAAAAAAGTAATTTGTTTATTGCCTTGGCCCTACAAGCTAGTGTATTGGCCCCGGGATCAAACAAATCTACATATTATATTAAAAACATAGATGAACATTTTCCTTGCCATTATTGATGCAATCTGTTTAATGATATCATTATAGTTTATACACTGGCTAGCAATATTAACGCACCGCTAGAAATTTGCAACAGTTTTGATGTTATACGAGTCCTTCTAAATCGATTTTCCGATTTGAATGTTTTTTTTGCATAATATAGGCTTAAATTTGGAATTATACTGACCAAAACCAAAAAGAAAATTTAATTTCAAGTATGCCTCGCCGATGTGCAATGGTTATTAGAAGTAGAGGCAGAGACACACGCTGCTGATGTCTATTTTAATTTTTTATGTAATTTGTATTGAATTCGTTAATAAAATTATTGTTAGTTTAATAATGTTTTTAAGAAGTTACTTCTTATGAAATTCTAATAAAAACATGCTGAGTTATAAAAGTATTCCTACTTCTTTTATTATCGAACATAATAAGTGAACCAAAAACACGATGTTAAGAAAACATGATTCTCAAGTTATGTTTTAAATGCAATATTTTATAAATGCTTGAATAGTTCACAGGGTGTTGCGAATTTCGGGACAAACCACGATAAGTTTGTTACATCCGGACTATAATGATAATTAACTTTCTAACAAAATCTACTCATAAAATAATATTCTTAAATAATGAGCCTATAAGATGCAAAAA
The DNA here is from genome assembly GCA_963971165.1 of Philopedon plagiatum. Taxonomy (NCBI): domain Eukaryota; kingdom Metazoa; phylum Arthropoda; class Insecta; order Coleoptera; family Curculionidae; genus Philopedon; species Philopedon plagiatum. The sequence goes on along the minus strand of OZ020195.1, from coordinate 29,809,126 downwards.
AAACTTTCCAATCGGGCAATAGGTTTAGAAGAACTATACCAATCAAAATTATTGCAAATATCTAGTGGGACATCGGTTGCTGGTCATTATATTACTTGATAGTTCATGTTCAACTATATACATTTATGTAGTAATCTTTTAACAAAAACTAATAACACTTACCTTTTAAAAAACTTAAAACTAAGATTATCTTAAGAAAAAACGACAGCCTAAAGTACAACTCCGCGCTTTTTCTAAGCAAGTTCATCTATTATTTTATTGAAATATCTATATTTTTAGCAATATGACTTTCAATAAATATTATAGCCAATTTGGGAGATAGTACATCTCAAATAATTTCTTATTAATTTCAGTTTCGAAAAACTTCGTTCTCCCGAAAAGCCATACTAATAGGTATAGTTAACAATACTCATAGTGAAACTGATAAGTTAGGGAAACATGATATGAAACCTTGGTTTATTACATAATTTAAAACTTCTAATGGCTTTAATCGAATAGAAGATAGATATGTATCGTCCCAATCTTTTTTTTATGTCTTTATCTTCAGTTTAGTATTTTGATCTTATATCACTTATTTACATATCTGACGCATGGCACGTTAGTAAAAAACTGAAATAAAAATGTTTTGTATGCTACTTTTGTTAATTCATGTGACCCACAGTCGAAAAGTTGCCGTGTTTTACCTATAGAAACGTCCAGAAGTGAAGGTTCTACCCCTGCTTCCTCTGCTACAAGGAATTACTTTTTAAGAATAGCGCTGAAACATGAATTTCGCGGAAAATTCTCGAAAGTACTCAGACACTGGCTGTTTTCCCAATTAAAAGTAACAGAGATAGAATATGCTTGAGCCAAAGATGCCTTCGGAGGGTCTCACTTTCGTCCAACATTTGGACCCACTATGTGTAAAACAAGCCAGTAATATATGTTTCTTAAATGCCCAGTAATTTTAGTTTTTCGATTTCCTAATTAGTTTATCCCCTTTATCCACCTCTATATTTAGCCGCCCGCGTGCTGCGCAGTATCTTGCTCTCCGTTAAGACCGATCCTGCAGTTGACAAATATTTTTAAATTAAAATGTGTCTGACAAAAGTTCAAAAGTTTAAATAACTGCAAAATAGTTATGACTCTAACTCATAAGAAGCAGCTAAATGTTTCGCATAAAAACAAAGTATTACAGTGTCAAATGCATAAAACGAAAAAGGAAAACATTCGCTACATGAGCTCTCTTTCCAAACTTTAATTTCGACTCATTAGAACTATCTATATAAACTTGACGACACGGGTTATTTCAAAATTTACAATATTTTTGTGAGCGTCTCAAACTGCTTGGCCTTTTGAAGTTATAAAATACCGACCCTGGAATGGCACTCTGTATGAAAAATAGTGATAGTGATCGGGCTGTATTTGCAAATTCCTACTCTGTATCACCGTTCTGTATGTTTCGAAGTGGGCCGATATAGCACGAACTTACGTAGCGAAAGCGATAGCTCGAGCAGTGTCGCCGTGGAAGCGACGTAATTTTGTCTCTTTTTACCTTTAGCTAAAAAGTCGTTGTCTCCCTTGTGCAATAAATATAAACATAACCTAAAACTATTTGAAGTTTTTTGTTATTGTTATTAGTGATGTAAAAATTATATTTACTGTGGAAAAACGTGCCAATATTTCTAGGATTAGGTGACGAAAAACAAATACAGCTCAGTGGGCTACTTTAATTAATTTTTTAATTGCTCATCCCGAATTGGTAACGCACAATTTCACGGGAATTAGTGGAAGAGAAAATTACATGAGATTGTGGGATGAAATATCTTTCCAATTAAACAACATGGGTATTCTAGTTGACTTTATTTCTGTCTGTAAATGGTCCACTAAATTATCAAATAGATTTACCACTAGGTCCTTGTTAAAACGGAATAATTCTATAAATCTTCTCTCGTGTGTAGTGAAAAGGGACCACTTTCGTCTCTCATTACACGCTTTTGAACCCGATTTTCGTATATTCGTCTATCGTTTTCAAAATTATTAATTGAAAACCTTGACGCATGGAACATATTACAATAATCTAAATCAAATATTAGTAAAAATAATTCTATTTTTGACACTAGAAACAATAAACAATTGAGGTTGAGACCTGAAATCTCCTCATTTTTGTTAAAAAATGTATGTTTTTAGAACGGACTATACAGTATTCTTTATCATGTTTATCTCTATTTTGCCTATAAGAAATGCTTATAGAGTCCTTTTGATCAAAGCGATCGTTTGCTCTTCGCTTCTGTATCTCTTTCGCTACCGCTATTTTAAAAAGTTACCGAGTCCCACTCCTGGTCGACTAAAGAGAGTGTCAATTTAAAATCGGACTTCGCTATGTGAGTTAGACTGTCAAGGTTTTACTATAAAAATAAAGGTTGGTATATTTGTATAAAGTTGACAAGAAAACAAACCTTCTCTTTACCATTTTCGAAATTTATTAAAAATATATTTACGCCTTTTAAAGAACAGGTCAAATTTGACAAATAAAGCTAATTACGTTTGACTCGCAAAACTATAAGCGAGGAAAAATCTTACTTTATAGTTTTTAAAGTTTTTCATATGATGTGGGCCTCTATTGATGATGCGATTTAAAAAATTTAAACAGTATAAAAACTTAAAACTTCGCTAAAGTTATGAGCCTTGGATATATAAACTGCATCAAACCGTATTGTATTATTAGCCAGGTCGGGGGTTTCGCTAAACCACCATGTTGCCGTACAGTTAATACATAACGTAATCAACATAACCACATGTTCTACTCTGGTTTTGGGGTGATTTTGCAGTTTAAAAAAAATATATCTAAATTTTAAAATTAGTATTGATTGAACCGATAACCAGGTTCTGTATTACCAAATATTTATTTTGAAATATCTTAGACTTCTCAAATGTATATATATATATATATATATATATATATATATATATATATATATATATATATATATATATATATATATATATATATATAACTAAAGGAAAATTTAATTTTTGCAATAATTTCCCATAAGGTACAAAGTCGCAGAATTCTTGGCCGAATACGCGACTTACACTTAGCTGACCATTTTGGTATAATACCTATATTGGTGGTGTATAAATAATATATATATATATATATATATATATATATATATATATATATATATATATATTATTTTCTTTTTTATTCTTTAGCCATATATAATATATTTTTTATAGGAAGTTTTCTTGGGTATAGGCTATTTTGTAATTTTTTTTTACCTTTGAACTTGATGTGGGCAACATTAAATTTTAAAAACAACGGCATTGTATCAGTATGCTTGCATCTTAGCTGGAAGATTCTTCTGTTTTTTTGTCTTGCCAATTTCTGATACATTCTTGAAATATTTCTAAGTGAACTAGCTGCTTCTTGTCCATAAATTCTGTCCATGTCATTAAGGAAGGTCATGGTTGAAAAGCAAATTTGAACCCTTGCAATATATTTTCTTTTCTTTTTTATTCTTTAGCCATATATAATATATTTTCTATAGGAAGTTTTCTTGGGTATAGGCTATTTTGTAATTACAAAATAGCCTATACCCAAGAAAACTTCCTATAAATATATATATATATATATATATATATATATATATATATATATATATATATATATATATATATATATATATATATATATATATATATATATATTATTTATACACCACCAATATAGGTATTATACCAAAAGTGGTCAGCTAAGTGTAAGTCGCGTATTCGGCCAAGAATTCTGCGACTTTGTACCTTATGGGAAAATATTGCAAAAATTAAATTTTCCTTTAGTTCTGACACGTCTTAATTATTGGAGACTAATATTATCCAATAAGCAAGGCAAACCACAGAAATAATACAGTTTTATTTAAGGCTGTGGATCCAGACCAAAACGGAAACAGCAGGGTTTCGTATATCATTGATAAACGTTCAAATGAGGAAAGGTTGTTTTCAATTAATCAACATGGTGTAGTAAGTATTCATAAACCTTTGGATAGAGAAAAGATTCAAAGCCATCAAATAAATATTCTGGCATTTGATGATGGCATACCTTCAAGAACATCAACAGCTAGTTTAAATGTTGCCGTACAAGACATCAATGACAATGCACCAATATTTATTAAAGATTATAGACCAGTCATTATAGAAAATGGTGCTGCTCAAGAAGTAGTCGAAATTCGTGCAATCGATAGAGATGATTACCTGACAGGTAATGGTCCACCATTTCAATTTTTAATGGATCCAAATGCTAGTATTTTCATTCGAAATTATTTCACTGTGGACTACAATCCAAGTAAGTTTAAATTTTATGTTATGTTATATTGGTTATAATGGTTACCAATATCGTTGACAATATGTTAACAGCTTTTTAAATTATACATGTTGAATGTTTTGGCTCATTCGAAATTAGTAAAACGATTTAAAAAAAATGAATATATTATAGCAAAAAGTCCTTATTCTAATGTTTAATTATTATGTCGTCTTTCTTTTTATTTTTAATGAGATTAAAATTCTTCCAGTTTAAAGATACGCTAAAACTTTTATAATGCTCAAAATTTTAATGAGTTCAAAATTATTGTTATCAAAAGTTCTTTATTCCACATTCTCGGAGAAAGGTACTGTCAAAAATATAATTGTTATAATTAAAGAAGAAGATCTTCAATTTTTGTATTATATTATGTCTATTATATTTAATTTACCTGTCAGTTTTACTTATACAGTTTAACATATTAAATTTAATTGTAAACTTATTATAGACTTATATGATAAAAACATTTGTATTTCTTGCAACAGAAATTTCTTTATTTATATTAAAATTAATTACTGTTTACATTTACAGCAACAAGTTTTTCTTACAAAACTAAATTATCAATTAATAATTGCTTTTATTTCCCTTTAGTTTATGCTTTAAAAAGTTTTTTTATTACGTTGGCACTACAAGCTAGTGTGTTGGCACCGGAACCTACAGTTTAACGTGGGCTTCGAAACATGGTCCTCGGTAACACGATAACCAGAGCATGCATCCCCCAAGGGCTATCAACCCTTGGTCTCGTGCTATCCTATGCCGCCTTTTTCTTACCTACCGACTGGGGAGTGTGCCGAGTGTGAAACAGCGCGGCGCCTTCATCCTACGAGATATCCGATCTCATCTGGCCTTTTTTTATCTTCTGACAGCCCATGAAGACCGAAGTCTAAGTACTATGTACCGTCGGAGTACTGGGGAAATCCGACTCAAACATCCGTAGGGATTTTACCAGCCCTTTAAGAGGATGTGTGGGATGGTACAGGTCATGCATTTTAGCATGAGTCTTGACCTTGGGGTGCGCAGTAAACAGGTATGTGGGGCTGTCAGGGATCGCATTATTTTCCATGCCTTTGATCCGCACACATCTGTACAGTCTGCGACAAAAGCAGTAGGTACCTACGTTCTATCATTTATAAATTTATTATAATGCCTTTTAAGAAGCAGGTGCAAAAAAAACCATAATTGATTTAAATAAGGTTCACGATCGTATTTCAGTCGCTACAAGAATTAGTCTGAGCACAACGAAACGAATTAAGGAAGATGCCAAAAAGGTCGAATCAGGAGTAATAAGATCTTTTTGCACGACAAACAAAAAGAGGGATAATAGGAAAAGCAAAATAGTTTAGACGACGCTTTTCAAGGTGTTTTACGTAGAACGATACATAACTTCCACGTAACAAAAAACAACAAGTATCGGCTCTAGCGAGAATTCATAAAAGTTCGAAAGTGATACTAACGACAAGGTATGCTTGAATAATTTAAGAAATGAAATGTAAAAAATTGGATTCCGTTGAAGAAAGCTAAAAACCATTAAAAAGTTTTAATGGAGAAACCTGACGCATTCAGTTTATGTGGATGAAACTTATATTCATTCATCACATAATCAACCAAAAAGCTTGGAGCGATGAAGCAGACAAAGGTGTAAGACAACCTGTTTCAACGGGCACACGTCTAATAATCATGAACGCTGGTGGGGAAGACGGTTTTGTGCCAAATTAAAAGTTACATATAAGTCGCACTCCAGTACTGGAGTATCACAGCAAAATATATTATGAAAATTATGAAAGATAGGTAAAGAATAACCTAGTGCCCAATTTGCGACCTAACGGTGTAGTCGTAACCGACAATGCTCCATACCACAATAAGCAAATCGATAGTCTAGTATCCTACATTTATAAAAAAAAGATGACATGAAAACTTATTACAGGATAGGAATATTCCATTTGACGACAAAATGTTGAAACCGGAGCTATAGAGTCTAATTAAAATGGGGCAACCGACAGGGAAAAATTATAAAATTGACCAAATATTTTCCGGTGCGGGACACACCATGGTTCGACTAACCCCTTACCATCCTGATCTCAACCCTATTGAACTAACGTGGGCAGAGATGAAAGAATTTGTGGCCACAAAAAACTTAACTTTTAACTTGGCAGACGTTATAAAAGTACAAAAGAAATATAATAGTTATTTATTAAAAAACATAAAACACTAACTGATGAGTTTATCGAACAATTTTCTGAAAAACAGTGGAAATCACGTTGCGAAAGAGCAAAAAAATTTGAAGCAAAATATATGGAAAACGAACCCATGGTAGACATAGTTGTAGAATATCTAATAATAAATTAGGTGAAAATGAAAGCAGCTCAGGCGAAAGCTCTGATAAATATTCAAGCGAGAGTTCTCTTGCAGGAATCGAAGAGTTAAATAAAAATTGACAATAGTGATCCGAGTTCTTCTACGACTTAGACTGTAATTGACCAAAGCACAAATTTTAAATGACATGTAAATATACCTTAATTAATTATATGTACTGTATGTAAGTATATTATGTCTTTTATACAGATTTTTTAATAATTTTTAGTTCCACTATCCTGAAAGGTATAATAAATAAGTAATTATTTGTATCATATTGCAAAACCTTACTGACTAAAGTTGTTTTATAAATGTTTCTGAATATAATAACCAGGTTTTTTATGGTTAGGTATTAAAATAAATTTAACAAAGGGGAGTTACTAGGATCTACCTGTTTATTAGTGATCAGGTATATCTTAACAACTCCCTTTTGTTAAATTTATTTCAAGTACCTAACCATAAGAAAACCTCACTATTATATTTACAAATATTTATAAAGCAACTTTAGTGAGTGAATTTGTTGTTATGTTATACGTATTTTGTTGTCAGTATCCAACACTTTATTAATTAAGAAAGGTAACGAATTAAAAAAATTAAAAATATGATTCCATTAACGTTTTCATAGCTGACATTAGACTAAAAAAACACAAAAACAATTAATTCATATTAATTGTATTATGCGGTAAAAAGTCCGTTCTTATTTTCTACGCGGAGCGTACTGTGCTGAAATAAAGTATTGGGGTCTCTGTCTAACACTAACTCTTCTGGTTTGTCTGCTGCAATCGAGTATTGAGGGTCTCTGTCTAACAATGACTATCCTGATCAGTCATCTGCGCATCTCAGAGCTCATGCTAGAATGCATGACCTGTACCACCTCGGTCTAGAAAAAAATTCATCTACCACCTTAAAACAATTAACAATCTCAAAATATTCATGGTTGAAGCGGGATTGGCACCCGCGACCTCTCGGTTGCAGTTCAGTTCAGTTTTAAAACGGCATTTATTTCTCACATATTTCACAATACATCTTATTATCTACTTAATACATTAACATTTAATGTAATATAATGATGAATGGATAATATGACAAGACAAAATACGATATTTATAAATCCGCAAACTCAGCAAAACGCGACCAGGGCACGGCCGGGGCTGATATTTACCCAGGGTAGATATTAATAATATTTTTAGTTAGAGTGATGCAAACCTTCTTCGTGCGAACTTTATAAGGTTATTTGGGCCTTTGTTATGCGACAGCTTAAAACAGATTTTAGTTTGATAGTTCGTATATCAAGGTTTCAAAAGTAAAGGTAAACTGGAAAAAGCGACCGAAAAAAACCAGCTAGATTTAATGACAAGCTATTTCACTACATGGTCACAGATTACTCCTACCAGATGCGAATCTTACGCTTTCGACGGTGACCCGATTTAGAGAACTTGTAAGGTGCCTACCGCCTCCGTATTTAATCTATTGCCAAACGTTGAATTTGTCGGTGCGAGCGTGTGCGAACGGCTTGGTGGAATAGATAGCAGGCAAATGGTATTACATCAGTTTTGTTGCGTTGATTTTATGGTTTAAATTGTGGTTGTACTAGGTTGTAGTGTAATTTTAATAAACGATATACGTTTTTGTATTTGTTAATGATATAATTTTATATAAAATGCCACACAATATCATGTTTTAATATTTTAAAATATAATCCATAATATCTCTGAATTGAAACCTACACGAGTGGAAAATTCCATTCTCGGCATCGACGCTCGAAGCGACTGGCCGCACTATCCCAATCGCCAAGACCGCGGAATCTTGACATAGGAAATTTATTAAGAGATTCGCATCTGGTAGGAGTAATCTGTGACATGGTTTCGTAATATTAATATGTACAAGTTATGTACCACAATTTAATCTATTGTTCATTCGTTCACTCACTCTCTCATTCTCCATTCATACCTATTTACAACTCTTTCGCACTATATGTACCGCTAGAAAATATTTCTACAAATTTCAATGGCCAATGAACTGCACCCTCGGGAGATCCAAAAGTAGGCGCGGCTTGTTCAGGGCTTTCGAATCTATCGAAATGGAAGATGTCAGTTTTAAGGATCTTCGTAATAAATTGGTAATCGTTTATATAGGGGTTTATGTCTTACGTCATGAACATATCTAATTTGAGTTAAATTTCCGGATAGGTTGGATCCGTATATTGTTCTGTGGAACTTCTCAGAAATGTCATAGATATATTCAATATGTAAGTCTGTCATATTGCGTAGTTCATTCACCGTTGCGTCCCTTCTCCTTGAAGAAGTCACCAAACGGATCGCACGATTTTGCATACGCTGTAAGCGAGCCATGTGCGAGTCAGATGCCCCGCACCAGACGGGTGTCGCGTATGTTACTGTGATGGGTCTAATGATCTGTTTGTAGATCACCAACTTACTACGAGGAGAAAGTAAGGATTGTGGGGCGAGGAGGGGATATAGACTCTGCATAGCCAAAAATAACCTCTGCATAACCTGGGAAATATGGGGACCAAAGAAGAGTCTTTGATCGATGACAACTCCCAAATACTTCAGCTTGTTGGCTGGAAGTATAGAGGTGTCACGGATCTTTAGGGGGATGTGTATGCGAATATTTGTGTGCTTTTTGGTAATAACCAAGCACTCACACTTGGATTCATTAACTGACATCTTCCATTTATCATACTATGGTGTTAAGTTTAACATGATTTCTTATATGTGTCTTGGCCACGTTTAAGAGATTCGCATCTGGTAGGAGTAATCTGTGACATGGTTTCGTAATATTAATATGTACAAGTTATGTACCACAATTTAATCTATTGTTCATTCGTTCACTCACTCTCTCATTCTCCATTCATACCTATTTACAACTCTTTCGCACTATATGTACCGCTAGAAAATATTTCTACAAATTTCAATGGCCAATGAACTGCACCCTCGGGAGATCCAAAAGTAGGCGTGGCTTGTTCAGGACTTTCGAATCTATCGAAATGGAAGATGTCAGTTTTAAGGATCTTCGTAATAAATTGGTAATCGTTTATATAGGGGTTTATGTCTTACGTCATGAACATATCTAATTTGAGTTAAATTTCCGGATAGGTTGGATCCGTGTATTGTTCTGTGGAACTTCTCAGAAATGTCATAGATATATTCAATATGTAAGTCTGTCATGTTGTGTAGTTCATTCACCGTTGCGTCCCTTCTCCTTGAAGAAGTCACCAAACGGATCGCACGATTTTGCATACGCTGTAAGCGAGCCATGTGCGTGTCAGATGCCCCGCACCAGACGGGTGTCGCGTATGTTACTGTGATGGGTCTAATGATCTGTTTGTAGATCACCAACTTACTACGAGGAGAAAGTAAGGATTGTGGGGCGAGGAGGGGATATAGACTCTGAATAGCAGAAAATAACCTCTGCATAACCTGGGAAATATGGGGACCAAAGAAGAGTCTTTGTTCGATGACAACTCCCAAATACTTCAGCTTGTTGGCAGGAAGTATAGAGGTGTCACAGATCTTTAGGGGGATGTGTATGCGAATATTTGTGTGCTTTTTGGTAATAACCAAGCACTCACACTTGGATTCATTAACTGACATCTTCCATTTATCATACTATGGTGTTAAGTTTAACACATGATTTCTTATATGTGTCTTGGCCACGTTCGCGTAAAATGAGCTTGCGTATAAAAGAACATCGTCGCCACATCGTCCTCTATTCTACTGAGAATTACCTTCTCAGCAATTTTGGATAAACTGCTGAGAAGGGCAACAGATCTATATGATCCCGGGTCAAAAGGATCCTTGCCCGGTTTTAGAATTGAGATGACAATCGCTTGTTTCCAACTGCTAGGAAAATGCTGCAAGAGAATGATACTGTTTATTATATATATATATATATATATATATATATATATATATATATATATATATATATATATATATATATATATATATATATGTATATATACAAGTTGTACAATGCCCTTCCTCGGCAGATTTTTCAGCAGGATATTGGCAATTTCATTTCTTCCCGGTGCTTTATTATTGGGGAGAGTCCTAATAATTTTGCGCAATTCACTCGGGGTGGTGAATAGTTGGTAGAGCATGCTCGGAGCAATTGGATATTTGTGATGCACGGTCTTGTTCACGGCCTTCTTTGATCACGTTCTGTTTAGGTGTCGTGTTTGGCCGTCCCCGACAAATCTCTGCCAGATGCTCAGCAAGAGTATTGTTTTTTTTCATAATTTGTTTGGGGTGTATTGTTGAAAGCTGGGATTTTAGAATATTTTCTTCTAAGTCTCCTACTGAGCCTCCAAAGAGAATGTCAAGGACGGAGACTCCCTCTAGCACCTTGGCCCAGGCTCTATTTTTATATTCGTTGATCTTTTCCTTAATTTTCAACTGAATCTGGCGTACCCTCTTGCCATCCAGTCTTCTTCTATACCTTTGCCATCTTCTTCTAAGTTTGTTTTTAAACTTGATTAGCTCAACAATCTCTCCAGGCAACCGATCCTAAGCAGACTTAATGACCACCTTTTTCGCCACTTTTCCTGCACACTGAATGCTCTTCGACAAAACATTTACTTCTTGTTCTAGTAGTTCTATGGAATTTATATCATTATTTACTGTAATTTTTTCATTCAATGTTCGACGGAAAAGCCTCCGGTCAGCATTTTGGTAAAGCCATGTCGTCGGGCCTTCCTCCTCCTCCAGATTAGTATCCCAATCCAGCATAAGAGGGGGGTGATCTGAAGAAAGCTCATTGAGCATCAGTGGCATGGAGAGATTTAAAATATTTTTATTCAAAACCAGGTCAATAAACGGAGGGGTCATATTATTGACCGGGTAATGAGTTGGCACAGCCGTAAACAACAATTGAATGTCGTTGTCCTGGACGTAATCGCGGACTAGCGCTCCATTTCTATTATTAAACCTATTATTCCACAGTCTGTGGCGCGCGTTTAGGTCTGCCAGCAGAGCCACTTTATTTCCTTGATTAAAGATAGCGTCCAAGTCATTTTCCTGTATATGAAGGATAGGGCGGGCATATCCTCCACATAATATAATATTGTTTCATAATTTAATCGAAACAGTTTCTATATTAGTGTTTATTTTACCTAGTCTGATGTGCGGGATATTGTGTTTTATTAGGATGGCTACACCTCCCCCCCCCCCCCCTTTATTACGATCATTACGGTAAACCGCGTAGTTCTTAACTTTCAACTTGTTGTTCGCCGTAAGTTTTGTTTCTGTTATAAATATTATATCTATTTTGTTTGTTTGGAGGAAGTGTATTACCTGTCCCAATTTATTTAGTAGCCCATTGGCGTTTCACAAAATTATTTTTACTTTTTTAACTATTAAGTAATTATAAATCGTAGTTTTCCAGTTGGGACATGAACTAGATAACGGTCATCGCTTTTTCTTGTTTACCCTTACCTTTAACTGCATTGGTGAAATCTCTCATGAAACGAAGAACTTCTTTGATATTAGTTGCATTATCAAAGTCCCTCGTAACCTCAAAAAGTTCACTCACCTGGCTTGCATCACTGTGCTTATAATTATTGTTGTTCAAGATAACTCCCTTCGTGATTATTGGAGGCGGCTTCAACTCATTCTTCTTTGGCTCTATATTTACATTGTCACTATTTACATTATGTGTCCTTACAGCAGGAATGGGCTGTTTCGATGAAATTGAGGCACGTGCTTTCTTCCTTACTTGCTGACTAGTTTTTGGTGGTATTCTTGCTTGCTCTTCCTCCATGGCGTCTTCCACCTCTTCTTCATCGGTTAAAGCTGCAAATCTGTTCTGCAGTGTCAAAAACTGCCTGTTTTCCAAGATTCTAGAATATTAAGAAGTGTGCAAGGGCATTGCCTCCTCAGCACTCCCCGGACTTAACTTTCTCTTTCTTCTCTCTTCTTCAGTTGGTTTTTCTACTTCTACTTCTTGACTTGTCCGTTTCACCAGCGTTTTCTCTGCACCTTTCATTGCAGCGAAAGTTAGATTTTCATCACTACTTTTGAAATCAGGTTATGCGGGCGACGCTATTGGTGGTGTTTTGGCTATGTTCGTCTTCAATGCGTGTTTATTCTTTAGGTATCCAGTTACTTCATTTTTCAGTTTTTCTCTTTCTACTTTACTTTGGCATTTCTTAAAATATTTGTTGCACGTTTCGCAATACGCCTTGTGCGTTTTTAAGTGATGGAGAAGGTCTTTGGTCTTTGTTCTTGTCATTTTGCTATTTCGACTAGTAATGCTGGTATCACTGATGTTGCTTGCTCTATCATCATCATGTAAGTCATCTATTGGTACGCTGTCAGCAGCCATGATTAGCTACGGGTAAAACTACGTTTTCTTCCTTGATCAAAATTACGATTTCAATCAAAATCTGAAGGGGTAAAGGGGGCGGGCTTGTTGTAAGTCACGCAGCCTATAAATACTTGTATAAGCCCTGTGCAGACTAGTTTCTGTGCTTCTCTAACTCCCGCACTCATCACTACTGCTCGGAACTCTTCGGAAAAACTTCGTCAGATCAACCGGCCGCAACGAAGGTCGAAGAGAGACTGTCTCGGTTGCAAAGCTGACGCCTTACCAACTTGGCCACCGGAGACCCCTTTAACCGGCGTGAAAAGGGCAGATTTGACGTCGAATCAGTTTACACTCTTCCCTGCGCTTTTCAACCTACCTGATGGTAGCGTGATACTTCGCGTAACGTAAAATGGGCCTAGAACTTTTTATGGTTCAGGTGAGATTTAAACCCACGACGATCGAAACTCGGATTATAAGGCTGACGCCTTAACCAACCGAACCAATTTTATGCTGTATTCTTTCTATTTTGTTCCTAGAAAAAGTGCTGCAATCGCCAAAATTAACTTCAATATTTCGTCAGATTTTGAAACTCTCGCGGGTTTGATAAAAAAAATTTACGACGTTCAATCTCTCGGCCGTCGGCATGTCTGTAGGCTTTAAAGCCTCCTGGTGCCTGAACATTATAAACTGACTAAGATGTGAAAACTACTTACGATATTATCAACGGGCCAGTACTACTCATTACAAAAAATATATATTTTATAGGTAATATACAGAAATTTTTTAGCTCCTACACATTTTTACAGTATTCTACATTTACTTGACACAAAATTCGTAAATTCTTTTTTCAAATGGTACTTGAGACAACGACAATCTTACAGACACTATTACCAATAATTATTTTTGACAGCTTAGTTTATTTTTTAAAAATATTGACATTTTAACCACATTTTCAGTAACATTTTGCAGAGGGTGAAGGATCTGCAAATGTTAAATCACTTAGAAGCTTTGACAGGGAACAACAAAAGGAATACAAAGTTCCAATTGTAATATTAGATAGTGGAAATCCCGTCATGACGGGAACAAGTACATTAACAATAACAATTGGTGACGTGAATGATAACAACATGGCAGATGGAATAAAAGAGATCTTTGTGTATAAATATCCAGGTAAAAGAAAATTCAGTGGTCCATTACTTTTGCTTGGGTTTGAATGACCAGTCTAATTTGACAATTAAAGGTTTAAAATGACAAGTTGAAGAATAAGACAACTTAGTCTTGTACACAGAATTTACTTTAGATTTTTCGCCAGTTTATAAAGAAATAGGAAAGTTAGGTATGTATTTTTCACAGTAATAGAACTAAGTTTATCGAAAATGAAGCAGATCCCAGAAATAATAGAACCCTTAACTTTATTAACAATGACACGATGAAAACTTATCAAAATCTAACTGGTCAACTATAAGATCTAGATTTAAACAAGTTCTGAGAAAGTATTGATTCTTTTTAAAATAACAGAGTTGAACTTTTGTAAGAATTTCAGTATGTTGTAATGGAATTGGTTTATTATATTGAAATAGGTAACCCCTTAGGTAGTCTAGAGACAAGGAAAATATTACTTTCTGCTTAGTAAGATTTTTCAAAACACAAAAAAAAAGGTAGGATAGACGGTTGTAACATTCTGATTTTTTGTATTTAATTATGAAAAAACTATTAGACTTGGAAATAATATTTGTATGGCTTTAGGTAAGGTAGTTAGTTACCTTCATTAAGTAAGTGATATTTTAGGGCTAAACAAAGTAAAAGCTTCACAGGTAACTAAAAATTAAAGTGATGTAATATGTTACAATCGCCCCGGGCCCCGAGGCTTTCTATATAAAAAGACAAGATGATACATGGAATATAATTCATTTAAAGGAAATTAAATTAAAAGGAATTAATTTTACATTTTTACTAAGTAAGTTAAACTCGTCAGGGCTTTACGCGGTTGACACTTGTCAACACCGTCACGTCGTCGTAGGTGCGATCATATAATTTCCGACGATGCTATTTTTGGTTTTATTCCAGATAAAAGATATTTCTTTTTATTTTGCTTGAAATTAAGTCAACTTTTTGGAAATGATGAACAGTTTTAACCATAACTTATAAATATTGAGATATATCACAACATTCAGATTCCATAATTTTTTTGTTCGAATTTTTCAACCTTCCATTATATATCTTTTGAAAAGATGTAGATAGAGAGGCAAATTTGGTTCTGATTTGTAGATAACTATATTATCTTTAAAATAAATTTTTCCATCGTATTTGAATGTACCATTTAAGAGATAGGTACCAAAAAGTGACGAAAAACTAATTTTTTCATCTTTTTTTAGGTTTATTAAAGCAATTTAAAAATAAATATGTTCACTAAAAATACAATATATTGTTTACAGGACTTCAAAGAAGATTATATGCTTTAAAAAATTTTGATACTACACTTTTTCATAAAATAAAGCCGCTTAGCCTAAAAAAATTGGTAAAATCAAGTTTTTTTTCAAAATATTGATCTAGGATTTTCATTTGGGGTTTAAATTACTTAGGCCACACCAACTTAACACAATCTGAAAAAAATGGAAGTGGGAAGACCTTTGGGTTACATCGTGAACAGTCATCTGATATAAGTGTTACAAACGCTGATTATTTTGTCTTAGTGCCAACGGTGCCTAATATAGGGACATAGGGACACATTTATTTATCACAAATATAAATTTAAAGAACCGATTACGATGCTTTTAAATTAATTATGCTCTTCGTTATCAATGCTACAACAGTGACGGCTATTAAATTAAAAACTTATTGCTAAAAAAATGAACTAGGCCGATAAGGGCCGGGTCTCCCAGTATCCCCGACATAACTTTAGAATCATTTTACGCCTGGTAGTTAAATTAACTGTTTAGTAGTAAGAAAAATAGCCCATCATGCCTGTTACTAGAGATGGAACATTCTCGAGAATTTATTTTTGGGAAATATTCTCCGAGAACAATGAGAATTTATCGGAAATTTTGGAGAATTTATGTTATATGTTGGAGAGTTTTATGTTTTGACTGCACAAATTGAAAGGACATATTTTTTTACCAAAAGTAGTTTCTACAATAATTTTATCTGAAGAAATAAGGGGATGTAGAGATGGAACATTCTCCAGAATTTATTATTGGGACATATTCTCTGAGGAAAATGAGAATTTATCGGAAATTTTGGAGCATTTATTTTATATGTTGGAGAATTTTATCTTTTGTTTGACTCCATAAATTGGAGGAACATGTTTTTTTACCCAAAGTAGTTTTTCCAATAATTTTATCTGAAAAAATAAAGAGATAGCACTGCACACACAATACCTAATTTAGAAAATATTTAAATTGTAACTTAACGTGATTACGCATCTTAGTCAAAATAAAGACACATTAAATTTTTATTTTAATTATTTTCAAGTAACTTCATTTATAAATAAAACATAACTTAGAAACGTATTGTATAAAATAACATGTCTAAACAAGTTGTTTAAAACAACACAGAAAAGAAATAAAGATAAAGATGCTCCACACTTGTGATCTCGATAAATCAAATTTCCGACTGAGAGTGCTGCAACTTATATTATTATTCGCTAAATTTTGTAATAACATATGTATTCCTTGATATTTAAATTCGGATTTTAACATATTTTTTAGGTTTTTGACCAAACATTCATGCAGACAGTATCAGCAACGGTAAAGATAACAGTTAAAGAGCTTGCACCAGAAACTGTTCTTCACTCGGCTTGTATAAAATAACATGTCTAAACAAGTTGTTTAAAACAACACAGAAAAGAAATAAAGATAAAGATGCTCCAAGCTGAATCTATGATACAATAGCGGCATTAAAATAATTTACCTCAAATTTCCATAAATTCCCATAAAATGCTCCGAGAATATTAATTTTCCCGAGAATATTCTCGTTCTCGGAAACAGTCTCGGTAATTTTCCAGTAATTTATATATTTTTTTAAATCATAAATTCTCGAGAATTTATGCTGGGAAATATTCTCGGTAATTTATCGTTCTCCGGAAATATTCCCTTAAGAATATTCTCATGGCACATCTCTACCTGTTACTATTATTAGACTGCCTTATTGTTCTAGGTCACCAAGTAGAAACAGAGGTTGGTCGTGTATATGTTTATGATCCAGACGACTGGGATTTGCCAGATAAGAAATTCTATTGGGAAAGCGAGAACAGTCCTGGATTTAAACTCAACGAGAAAACTGGCATGATAACTATGAGCCACAATATCGTAAAAGGCACTTTTACTTTAAACTTTAAGGTTTGTAAGAAAAAATTTATTTTTATTTTTATCTATCTCTTATAAAACTGAATATAAAACCGCTTATATACAAACTGTTAGAAATATAGCTGAGGCGTAAAATAAGTTCAACCTTATGGCGACTTAAAGCAACAGTTAAGTCTTGCATTTATTTTCTTCTGAAGGATTATTGGGTGCATTCGAGATTTTAAAAATATGAAATTTTTCATCTTGAAGAAGTTTTAAGAGAAAAATAGATCTTTTTAAGATCAACTCTAAAAACATGAATATATAAAATGTCATTAATTTTATTTAAAAAAATCAACTTGAGCAATTATAGATCCACATTAAAAAATTTTACTTATGTATTTTAAATTGCACCAAAATAGAAACCAGTCCCTAAATCACCTTGTCAACGTAGATCATCAGTGATTAATGGCATCGCTTAAAGCTTTGGAACTAACATATTGTTTCCTGTTAATTTATTATGTTTTAATACAGTGCTAGCGAGAAATTTGCTACCAATAATTTCTGCATGAACATCATCACATTTTATTTTCCGCATGATCAGTATCACATGGGCTACACACGTAAATCACCATTTATTTATTGACTAGACCTAAATTCCACTCATGGATAAAATTTATTAGATTCAGAAAATTTTATTTGAATTGTAAAATTGTGTTTTTTGTAATTTTTTTCTTACAGTTTTTATTAAGACGGTTTTGGCTTGCAATATATGTATGTATAAAACTCGACCAATAGTGATGCAGAAAAATAATTCCTCTACCACCTTACAGTTTTCAGCAGTCTCATATGGTTTCCTCCCAAAAAAATTATTTTTTTCCATGGATCTCCTGAAATTTCGACTTTAACTTAAACACGTCTATACAAATCATGAGTTACAAGTTATTCTGAAACATATTGAAGCAAATTTATATGAAAAAAAAAACAGTGGCGGTTGGTGAAATTTCAAAGTTGAATATCTCTGTTCCTACTTACAGGACCCGTACTAAATTTAGAGTTTTTAATAATGAGTCCACTGGGAATGTTCTGGTAGAGAAAAAAACATTTTGTAATTTGCGAAAAGAAGTTGAATTTTTGCGCAACCTCCCCTGGGAAAAAATGAACACGTTCAGGTATTTTATTTATTAGTTTTTTTAAACAAATTTTACATTATTTTCTCGAGAAATTTTAAATTTTAAGAGAACAAAATGTGTAAATCGAAAGTTATAGTCATTTGAATTTTTTTGAAATTATATTTTAGGTTTATAAGAATTCAACGTCCAGATTCACTAAGAAGTTTTAAGATTTAGTACTGGTTTAAATTAAGATCTTCTAGTTGATCAGTTATGTTTTGACAAGTTTTTGTCCTGTCGTTGTTAATAAGACGTCATTAAAAACTTATAAATTATTCGGATATTTCAGCGATTTGCTTGGTTTCCAAATGATTTTCATCTTGGAACGGGATGCTAGAGTGAATTTAGTTCTATTATTGTCGAAAGTGCGTACTAAAATTGCCCTTTTCTTTATAAATTTTCGAAAAAGCTCCGAAATATGTTCATAAGTGGCGTTCGGCAATTCAATATTTTTCATCGTTTTGATCTGAATTTTTGACAGGCACATCACCCATTGTTGTAATCGGTACGACTGACCACGTGCCTGTCAAAAATTCCGAGGAAAACGATGCAAAAAATTGAATTACCGAACGCCGCTATAGTATAAAATTTGGTTGTCTTATTCTTACAGTTGTCAGTTTAAAACTTTTGGTTGTCAAATTAGACCGGAGTAGCGTTGGAGAATCTGGCTGCAAATGACTATAACTTTCTACTAACACACTTTTTTCTCTTAAAATTTAAAATTTCTCCACAAAATGATGTAAAATTTGTTTAGAAAAACTAATAAATAAAATACCTAAACTTGTTCATTTTTTCCCAGAACAGGTTGCGCAAAAATCCAACTTTTTTTCGCAAATTACAAAATGATTTTTTTTCTTTACCAAAACATTCCCAGTGGACTCACTATTAAAAACCATAAATTTGGTTTAACTTCGAAATTTCACCGGCCGCCACTGATAAAACCTTAAAAAAACTAAAGAAAAATACACCGGCAACCCGTAATATACTAGATGTTGCCAAATATGTGACATTTACCCATGTTCAAGATTTTGAGTAGTACATATGAAATTGGAAATTATAAAAAGTACACCCTAACTGGGTCTAAACCGCGTGAATGCGCATTTTATTGTCAGTTTTAAGTACGAAAATAATTCAAAGAATTACAGTTCAGCTTCTAAAGCCTTGCTGGTGTTCTTGTATAGTGCTAGGCGTCCCAGGTTCAAGCCCGACTAAATTCCGACTCTTTTTACTTTTCTTAATTTTTTATTTAATGAACTGACAATAAAAGGCGCATTCACGCGGTTTGGCACCAGTTGGGGTGGTAAGTTTTATATAATCCCTAATCTTACATGTACTAATTAAAATCTCGAGCATGGGCAAATGTAATGTATATATTTGGCAACATCAGCGATCAGCGCTACTTGACATGGACTATTGTGAATTATGGGTTGCATATTTATTTTTATTTAGGTTTTAATGTTTCTTTTTTTAATGTTTTTTTGTAAATTTGCTTAAATATGTTTCAGAATAATAGAGTGTTATGACTTGTATAGATGTGGTTAAGTAGAAATATCGAAATCTAAATAAATCCAGAGAAAACCCTAACCTAAAATCAAACATTTTGTTTTTTGAAAAATCTATATGGGACCGCCGAAAACTTATTTCAGATTCGTATTTTACGGCCCAAAATTAGGGTCTATGCAAAATTTCATAAAAAATTCTGTGTTTCCATTAATCCAAACAATTACCATAACATAGTTCAATATTTATAAGTACAGTGAAATCTCTCTTAGGCGGACACCTTCGGGACTGTCGAAATGTGTCCGCCTAATAGAGGTGTCCGCCCATGGGAAAATGCCAAAGATATGTATGTATACATTTATTGAACATCACACAGAATATCTTATATTAAAATATGTATAGGTAAATTAAATAATAAACAATGTTAGTTAGGATGTACTGAAAAAATCTAATAAAGTAGTTTGACGTGTTTGCGTTTTAAATGTGCTATCTAGAAGATGTAATTCCAGGTCTGATAACATTTCCATTGCTGTAGAGTCACCTTTATTCTTTGCAAATTCTTGTAAGTCCTTTACCATACTAATGGCCTGTTGATAATTTGTGAGATTTTTTCGCTCACTGCTTTCAACTTCTCCATCAGAGTAGTCAGACATGGTCGTGGTTTCAGCTTGGGCTACATAATCGATATGAAGGGGGTCATCATCGTCTTCTAATAACAAATTACTATCAATGTTTATAAACTCACCTAAATCACTGTTATCAAAGCCTAGGATTTCAGAGTTTTTCCATATCTCACGTACGATAGAGAGGGGTAGGTTGTCTTCTGCTGAAAAATCGTCATTTTCCACAACTCTGTTATGATCAATTATAATTCCTGCTTTACGAAAACAATTTTTAATTGTTTCTCCTGTAACTTTTTGCCAGGCAGTTTTTATGAAATAAACAGCGTCTAAAACATTTATAGCTTTAGTAAGACCTTGAACATTTGAAACCGATTCCATTTTTGATAATAGGTTCTTGACCAAAATTGCTCTATAAAATGCTTTAAAATTTTTGATAATGACCTGGTCTAGAGGTTGGACAACTGAGGTACAATTTGGGGGTAAAAAGGCTAGTTGAATGTTTGCCAACCGAATGTCCTTGGGGTGGGAACATGCATTGTCTAAAAATAGCAAGATTTTTCGTTTCTCTGCACCCATTCTTCTGTCAAATTCTTTCAACCATTCTTCCATTATAGCCGATGTCATCCAAGCTTTTTTGTTACTTTTCCACACAACAGGCAGTGTATTTACACTAATGTTTTTGAATGCTCTTGGACTTTTTGACTTACCAATCACCAATAACTTCTCCTTTTCTCCGGCCATATTTACACAATGCATTATTGTAAGTCTTTCTTTAGATAGTTTACCACCGACGCACTTTTCACGTTTAAGTGTTAAAGTCTTATCCGGTAAAGCGCGGAAAAACAGTCCCGTTTCGTCTGCGTTGAAGATATCTTTTGGTGAATAGTCTTTTAAAAAAGAGGGCAATTTATTTAAAAAGCTATTCACGTCATCTGGATTGACACTTCCAGCTTCTCCCGATATGGCCTTAAAAACTATGTTATGCCTGTTACGGAATTTTTCAAGCCATCCGGATGATGCACTAAAATTTTCATATCCCAAACTCTCTGCGATCTCCTTTGCCTTAGCTTGAATTAAAGGCCCTGAAAAATTTAAGAAAAACAAGGCTAGAAAATATTTAACTTCAAAATTAGCGAAAATTTACCTGACAATGGGATTCCTTTATTTCTTGATTTTATGAACCAATCATAGCAAAACTTGTCTATTTTCAAACCCATTGGTTTCAAAAAACTTCGTTTCACGCTCGTATTTATATTAGAGTTCCACTTGCTTAATAACTCACTTCTATTTTTTACAATTCCAGCTGCTTGTGTCTTTCCTATGTTAAAACGCTTTGACAAATCTCGTACACTTAGTTTTTCCGCATTATAAAGTTCCACTACATCAATTTTCTCTTTCAGATTCAAAACGCGACGTTTTTCTGACATTTTTGACGATTTCAACCTTACAAGTAATCCATCAATCGATAACAAATAATAATAATACTATTACTATTACTACAGAATATCCAAACAACGATATTCTATAAATAGCGTACGGGGAACTACATGCTCAAAATATGTAATGCGGGGAACCACATTCATTTCATTCGGGGAAGTCCCTGCGCACCGCCGCTCACGCGACTGCTGTCCGTTTAAAAGAGAGTTTTTGCACTTTTTGTATGAAAACAGCGTGTCCGCGTCCGGCCAAGGGAGAGTCCGCCCAAGAGAGGTCGACTTATATTGGATTTTATATTGCGTAGTTCCGGACTATAAAAAAGTGTCCGCTTAATAGAGATGTCCGCTCATTAGAGGTGTCCGTTATGAGAGGTTTCACTGTATACCTCTTTTTTTATTAAAGTAAACTAATAATTTTGTAAAACTACCCACTCAATCAATTTTTATTTATACAATTGAAAGCTTTTGAAAACCCCATTTAGACAAATATTCTCCACGCGAAATCAAACTACGTTTGGTCCCTCGTAACGACGAGATTTTACGACCGATTGAAGGTGGCCGCGGCACACTTGTGATCTCGATAAATCAAATTTCCGACTGAGAGTGCTGCAACTTATATTATTATTCGCTAAATTTTGTAATAACATATGTATTTCTTCATATTTAAATTCGGATTTTAACATATTTTTTAGGTTTTTGACCAAAAATTCATGCAGACAGTATCAGCAACGGTAAAGATAACAGTTAAAGAGCTTGCACCAGAAACTGTTCTTAACTCGGCTTCTGTAAGATTGGTTGGCATAACAGATGAAGATTTTGTTCGCATCTGGGACTACGCGCAAGATGTAAGTTTAGGTATTTGTTATAAAATTTAATATATAAATTTTACTTGGTTTATCAGTAGAAAAGGAAAATAAGTTAAAATAAAATTCTAAAAAGAAAGTCAATAATCTCTTACAAAGTACCAGGCGCGGCCCGCGAAATTTTAAACTTGTAGATCTCTGTTGCTACTTATGGGACCCATGCCAAGTTCAGGATTTTTAATAGTGAGCCTACTAGGAATGTTTTGGTAAAGAAAAAGAAATTGTAATTTTCGAAAAAAAGTTGAATTTTTGAATTGACCCACCTGGGAAAAAAATTAACACGCTTAGGTATTTTATTTATTATTTTTTCTCAACCAATTTTACATCATTTTGTCGACAATTCTTAAATTTTAAGAGAAAAAATGTGTTGGTAGAAAGTTATAGTCATTTGAATTTTTTTTTTAAATTATTATATTTTAGGTTTGAAAAAATTCATATGCATATAACTTTCTACTAACACATTTTTTTCTCTTAAAATTTAAGAATTGTCGACAAAATGATGTAAAATTTGTTCAGAAAAAATAATAAATAAAATACCTAAGCGTGTTAATTTTTTCCCAGGTGGGTCAATTCAAAAATTTACCTTTTTTTCGCAAATTACAAAATATTTGTTCTTTACCAAACCATTTGTAGTAGGCTCACCATTAAAAAACCTGAACTTGGCATGGGTCCCATAAGTAGCAACAGAGATATACAACTTTAAAATTTCACGGGCCGCGCCTGCGAAAGTACATCCAGTAACATTCACTTTTAAAAATAAAGTCACTGGTAACAGTAAAGGCTCAATCTATATTTAAATATTTATATTTAATGGAATTGTTCCAACGATACCAATTTATACAGGGTGTTTCAAAAAACACGTGCCATCGCTTAAAGGGAGATTCCTTGTAAGAAACTAAGGCAAAAAGTTCATATAAACATGGGTCCGTAGATGCTTCGTTCATTTCAAAGATACAGGGTGTTAAATTTTTTAATTTTTTTCAGTTTTTCCAAAATATTTTCAAAATGGCTTCATCAATTTTGATGAAATTTACGTTGTGTAAAGTACTTAAATTAAGCATAATTCTGACCATGAAAAGACTTTGACAGGTCCTCCAGGGGCGTACATATGAGAGACGGTACAATATTTTTCCAGTAAAAACATGTACGCCACTGATTTCTTCACATTTTCGTATATCGGTCAAATAGTATGTTAAATTCTTAACAAAACTTATCTCTTCATATTTTTTCAATTTTCATTTCGTTTAGGAGATAAATGTAATTTTATTAACCGTCTTACTGGTTTAGTTTTCCCAACCATCGGTTTTAACATGTAAAGACCATTTAAAAATTGAACGTCCTGTATCTTTGAAACAAAGCGTCTGCGGACCCATATTCATAAGAACTTTTTGCCTTAATTTCTTTCAAAGAATCTCCCTTAAGCGATGGCACATGTTTTTTGAAACACCCTGTATACATGTTTTTACAATTTCTGAATTAAATGTACTTACTTTAGACATATTTTAGACTCAATGTACAAGGATATTATTTGGATCGATATAGTCGCGCGACTGATGATCGCGCCAGAACCTCTTTTGACTTATAAACTGGTGTGTATAGGTACAGTGGATCGCGACGGTATCACGTTTGCATCGCACTTTTTTGCTGATATATCGCGACTATCGATACAAAAATTATCCATGGTCTAGTTGTTTAGTTTATATTTCACACTATTAAGTTGCTCTTTAAAAAATATGTTGTTACCCTTAGTATCAGAAATTTTTATAAGAATTAAGTCTTCCTATTTATTAAACAAAATAGATAGGACACATTTATATTGAGTGTATTGTAACATTAAAGGTAAATAAATACCATGGTTTTTCGTGCCATTAGTAAGGATATTGTAATGATTCTTTTAGCCATTTTACTAAAAAACTTTTTTCCAAAAGGATTTGTTTGCCTTTTATATTTAAGTTCCCAGGACAATTTATTAATATTAATAATCAAAAATTGTCTTTAATATTTAATTAAAAGATATATCATTTTTTTGGCTTTAGATAAAAGCTCTTTGATGTATGCGTTACAATAATAAAGTAATTAGCTCAGTAATTTCAGTACAGATCATATTCAGAATTCTAAAGTTATATGTGATTTATTTTGCTCAAGTGAATATGTGCAGAAGTTGAATGAATAAATGAATGAAAAATAATTCAAAACCAGAGCACACTAAAGTAAAGCTGCTACTGCTAGAGGGAAAATTCGATACTCGGTGACGGAACTTTTGTGCTTCGCTCTTTCAGCTTCTTAACTGATTTTATTATATTTATTTGTTTATACCTTAATCTGTTTTACATGTACTTATGGTATTTGACTAACCTAATTATTATTACTTAATGGCTGTGATATTTCTTTTTAAAGCCATGAAATAATTTTTTCTTCAGTTATTTGTTGTAATAATTTGCTGGTGCATGTTCTTTCTGTACCTATTTTTATTGTTACTACCTAACTGTTTATCAATGTACGAACCTATGTTCTTAATTGTCACTTAATGAACTGCTAATTCACTTAGTAATTAAATGTACGAACTTTCCTTGACAAACCAATGTACAATCATGTATTTTTATTGGCAATATTATAGTTATATTATATGTCATCTTCTTTTATTCTATG
The DNA here is from genome assembly GCA_963971165.1 of Philopedon plagiatum. Classification (NCBI taxonomy): domain Eukaryota; kingdom Metazoa; phylum Arthropoda; class Insecta; order Coleoptera; family Curculionidae; genus Philopedon; species Philopedon plagiatum. Next base: position 29,783,582 of record OZ020195.1, on the reverse strand, counting down.
TAAAACAACCTTACTAGCTATTTATATCTTTATGCCTTTGTGTTTGTGTACATTAAAAAATATTCCTCTTGTTTTAATAAAAAAGTATTATGGAAACTTTTACGACTTACGCTCGTAAAGAGGTATGATGAAAAAGACGAATAAAAACATCATTATTTAACAAAGTTGAATTAAAGTTTAACACCTTCATGTCTTAACTCTTTTGAATAGAACTTATATGCAAAGGGTGTCCAGACAATAAGTTGCCGATTTATTTGTTTGATAACTTAACAAATGAATTAAAAAACATTATTGAGACCATGCCATTAGACAATAAATATGAAATATAATTTCACTTAAGTTAATTCTTCGAATTCGCGCACAAGAGTGCATGTATCATATTGACGAAATTTTCGATCATATTCAGGTGTAATAAGGAATATTGCATGTAATTTTTATTACATAAATCGTTTAAGGAAGTTATTACAAACCCAAAGAAACAATATTTTAAAGAAAATTAATAGCTAGATTTTTTTACTTTTTGGTATAATTTATTACAACTTAAAAAGCAGTCATTTGCCCTCAGTGCCAAATCACGTTAGGAGATCAGCAAAAATAAGGTAAAGCTTAACCTAATGTCGAATAGGTTTGTTTTTCTCGGAAACAGTCAGAGAGGGAGCAGTCGAATTTTCTGGGTCAACAGAGGAATAGTGCAACTAGCTTCGGTAAAAAATTCAGTCAAACAGGATCTATCGTTTCGGAGTTATTAAACGTCTAAATTTCTGCGATTTCCGTTGAAATCGGGTACAGGTCGCAAAAGTAAAAGTCGATTTAAATTTTCGAAGGTTGTAGAGGACCCGGAGCTTCAGAACCCTGTTGAAACTGGCGAGGACCAGAAAATGGATAGTAATTTTTTTTAAGTCGAAAAATGCCATTTACAGACCCCTCTTTGGTACCTAATAACTCGAAAACGAAACGTCGGATCGAAAAACGGATTGATAAGTGAATCTTTAAAATCTCAGATACTTTCTTTTCACACTACATTTATTTAAACCTAAAAACACTGGAAAATGGATATATTTGGGAAAAATTGGAAATTTCGATTTTTAACCACGTTTTTCTTTTTGGGTCAAAATGGATCCAAATTTAAATCCAATATACGTCATCGAAAAGAGCTCGTCGAAATACATGATATCCATATTTTTAAATTCCTTCATTCTTTATAGGAAGGGAGCAATCGCCTATAAATTTCGTTTTCATGACATTTTTTGCACCCAACATCGGTACCTTTAAATCCCTCCGTATTTTTTCCTATCAGATCCTTTTCCAAATTTTCAACACTGTCTTATAGAGGGATAATCAGACTTTAAAATGAATACTGCATGGGTCACCCAGGATCGTATTTAAGGGGTAAAAACTGAATTTTCTTGATTTTTTCCAACAAATCATATTTTTAACCGATATTATTCTATACTATTTTTCCTATTCAGTGATTCTTTTTGGATCTACTTTTATGCGTTAATGATCTGAGAATAGCTATCACCAATTTAAATCGCTTATGTTTCGCTTAAGTTATAAATAAATAGGTTTATTTGCAACGGGGACATGCAAAATTTGAAACTTTTAATTTTTCGAATTTTCGACCATTGCCGTGAGAATAACTTACTACAAGAACTTATTAAAATATGATGTGTCAAACTTTTGCAAAAATGCCAGTTTTTGTTGCAAAATTGGAAGGTTTTTGGACCAATTTCGGCATGAAATATACATCAATAAGATTTTAGGAACCTTCTACTTTAAGCGCAGGAATTTCATTGGATCAGTTACGCATTAAATGCCATTTTTGTTGATTTTTCGATGACCCTACAATACTAGAATTCGCCATGTACTTATTATCACACTTTTGCCTTCACAACCAATGGGATCAAGTTTTGGAAGTTTCGAAATTCGCGCGGAAATTTGCAGTAGACAATCTTTCTTTTTTTTGTTAATAAAGACCAAAATAAATTGATAAAAGCAATTACCACAAATATATTTAATGTATGTAACAGTAGGGAATATAAAAAAATGTATTTCAGATTTATTTGGGTTATATGCATATTCCCTATTATGAAGAGGCCCATTTTTAATTTTTGGGATACGCAAATGAGCAAAACTTTCACATCAGGGGGTCAAAAAATCCACATATATTGTCAAAGAAAAACCATGGCATCGAATAGAACTCACTGTTGGTTGTGCTTTGTAGATTATTGATCCGTATTTTCTAAAATATCGGGTTAGTATACTGCTGTAACGGTCAATGGTGAGCGCTACCGCGAAACATTCAACAGTTTTTTTGAACAAATTAATAATTCCTTGAACGAGATGTGATGTCAACAGGATGGTGCTACTTGCCATACAGCGCCGGCGAAAGGAAACATGATGACTTTGAACAACAGATTTCACGAAAAGATTATCTCTAAAAGAGCTGACGTCGATTGACAAAGATCTTTTGACTCAACGTTGTTGGACTATTTTCTTTGGTGCTGCTGTAATGGAAAGGTTTATGTGAACAGGCCGACATTAATTCGAGAGGTGAAAGACCGTGTCCAAGAAATTGTCGAAAGAACCGAACCACAGTTATGCCTGAATATGATGGAAAATTTCGTCAGCAAAGCTTTAATTGATATGGTGTATTGTGTAATGGAATGGTCTGAATAAAAAGTGTTTGCAAAAATATCAACCTCTTTAATAGGTTTATCAAATTATTCAAGAAATAAATCTTTCTTTACACCCTCCAGCGGCTAATAAATTAAAATTATTGATTTGTAAGTATTTAATATTGGCTAGTAATTATTTCTGCTGCGATTTAAATAAGTAGGTAGGTAAGCCCAACCGGCAAAAAAATTACTCGGGTGGTATAATAATTTTCTGTCAATACTTTAAATAAACTGCCTGTGAAACAATGATGGGCAAAATATAGTTCATGTGGTCGGCATTACAAAACTTTAAGTAACAAATAACTATCCCGTTGGGCAGTCCGAAATCTATTCGAGCAGTAAAATTATTAATTGGGCGGTGAAATTATTAGTCGGCTGGTGACAAAATAAATTAGGCTGTGAATAAAATGTGCTCGGTATTTAAATATCGTTCAGCAGTTTTTAAGCAGCGTTTCGTTTTCTGCAAAATATTTACTTTAGAAGCCAGAAAGTCAAATGACCTGTATTTAATATTTTTAGTTGGCAAGCGGTTGAAGATAGGGGCGAGATTCGTTAGTTCGATCGGTTTCTTTAATTCGTCTGTTGAACTTTTGATCATCACTAAGATTGGCCACTTTTGATCTGTTACCAGAGGCGTCGATGCCGAAAATTAAGTACGTACCTATGTATATTCACGTGAAATAAAAAAGACGGTCAGGTGCGAGTTCAACTCGCTCATAGGGGGTAGGCACCGGACGGCGTGCCGCGTGGCCCGGCGGCGTAGCGTAATTTTAAAGAATTCCAAAAATTGAACTGCTGCCGCGGCCGAGTTCCCGCGATGTCATGCTACTGGAGAGGCACTAACGGTGGGCAGCATGGGCGCCCACAGGAATTTTATAGTTGTATATCTCTGTTGCTACATACGGGACCCATACCAAATTCAGGTGAGCCTACTAGGAATGTTTTGGTAAAGAAAAAAATATTTTGTAATTTGCGAGAAAAAGTTAAATTTTTGCTTGGCCCCCCTGAGAAAAAAATGAACACGTTTAGGTATTTTATTTATAATTTTTTCTAAACAAATTTTACACCATTTCGTCGAAAATTTTTAATTTTTTTTAAAAAATGTGTTAGTTGAAAGTTAAAGTCATTTGAATTTTTTTAAACTTAAAACGTAATTTAAAAAAGAATCAAATGACTATAACTTTCTACTAACACATTTTTTTCTCTTAAAATTTAAAAATTGTCGACGAAATGATGTAAAATTTGTTTAGAAAAATTAATGAATAAAATACCTAAACGTGTTAATTTTTTTCTCAGGGGGGGCCAAGCAAAAATTTAACTTTTTTTCTTTACCAAAACATTCCTAGTAGGCTCACCTGAATTTGGTATGGGTTCCGTATGTAGCAACAGAGATATACAACTTTAAAATTCCTGTGGGCGCTCATGGTGGGCAGCCTTAGGTACTAATAATAATATGAAATGATTTCTAATTAAATGCTTTATTTTTTACGTAATTAATTACCCCTTATTACACGCTAAGTTAATTTTAGAGCTGTCAGAACAGTATTAGATTACCCATCAATTTGTAATGTTACAATATTTTTTCAGCAGTCAACTTGATTTTGGAGCAGGCAAAAAAAAAATAAAATGTAATTTATTTCGCACAGACCAAATATTTATTTAGTTGCAACTTATTTTTTTTTACTGCTTAAAAGATTTTGAAGCTGCTTGTTCAAATCTAAAACGCAGACCAATTTTTGATTTATTACCTGATCAAGCTTCACCGCCCAATCCATCATTTCGCCGGCCAATCGTATTTTACGATGTGTCAAAATTGTAAAATTTCGCTGCCCGTTTAAATCACACCCTTTAATATTATTGTTACTATTACTTTCAGAATTTAGCAAACAGCAAGCAAGAAATGTTTCAAAGAAAAATAGCAGAAATTTTAAAAATAGATCATAAGAACGTTGAAATATTTAGTGTACAATTACAAAGCAAATATCCCCCCATAACAGATGTGAGATTTTCAGCACATATCGGATCAGTATATTTGCAGCCCGTTAAAATAAACGGATTGGTTTCAATACACAGGGAAATAATGGAAAACTCTGTAGGTGTTCATATTTCTGTGGTAAGTCTGCTATAATGTTTAACTATGTACAGGGTGTCCAGTTTTCGTGTGTTTTCATATACCAGCTCCCTTATTATAAAAGATAGAAAGATGGGGTTTGCGGCTTACTGTTTGTATATCTGCTTCAAATTTATTAGCATCGCAACTACAGAATACAATTTTCTGAAAAATAAATAATATCCTATTTTTTGGAAATGTGAAAATGGTAATTCGTTTTTTAGAAAGGATATTGAAATAGAAACAAAAAAAAAATGGCTGTGAACTTCTCTAGGATGATACTAAAACGTTGTCATATAAAATCTTCGGAAAAATACACACACATAGTCACCATACTACAAAGTACAGGGTGTCCAGTTTTCGTGTGTTTTCATATACCAGCTACCTTATTATAAAAGATAGAAAGATGGGGTTTGCGGCTTACTGTTTTATTTTTGTATGAAACTTTCATTGCCGCAAACGAAATTTTCATAGCCCTCTCAGTTTCTGACATACAGGGCCATTTTCAAATTTTGTCATTTTTGACGCTCCCCTGTATCTCGATTATTTGATAACTTATCAATAAGGTAAAAATGGATTTTTATATAGTTTTTTATTTTGAATTCAGTGGCGTAGTTAGTTTTTTCTAAAACGTTTTGTTTATGAGTTATGACCCAAACTTATATATTTTTTAATGGGACACCCTATATATTATTTCTTTGTCTTGTTCCTCTTTTTAAGAGCTTTTCAAAAATATATAACAGTCCATATTTTTTTCTTTTAAAAAGGGACAATTTCAATATTTTTGGTAAAATTAATCATTTTTCATCTAGAATCTAGAAGGCCATGATCAATCATGGATAGGCATGACAGAAAACAAAATTTTGTAAATGCGCCATTACGGATTATTGTCAAATATTATTGGCATTTGTTTGATTTTGTTAGTTTATTTGTTATTTCTGTGAAAATTTATTTAACATGGCAGAAAATAATAAATATGAAAATTATAAAAAACACGATATGTATGTTTGTTTTATCCGAGCGAATGAAGACGCGAACGCAGCCTCGGCACTGTATTTTAATAGGTAAGTTTCAAACCCATTTGTTATGTAGATACCATTAATGTTAATAATAAGAATAGATTTTTGATACATAACATTTTTCGTAGGTACCAGAAAGGCAACAACCGGATAAAAGAATATTTCAAAATATTCAAGCCAATCTCATTGAGCACGGATCTTTTAAACGACTAAGGCCTAATTTTTACAATAAGGAAAATAGGGAAGAAGAAGAAATAAATGTTTTGGCCTCTGTTGCGGTACAACCATCCATATCATGCAGAAAAGTATACGATGAAGTTGGGGTTAGAAAATCAAGGACGCAGTTAATACTAAAAAAATATAAATTTAAACCATATAAATTCCATCTCGTCCAACATTTGCATCCCGGTGACGCAGAACGAAGAATAATTTTTTGCAACTGGTACAAATATTGCAGGAAAACGCAAATTTTGAAAGAAGGGTGGTATGGTCTGATGAGGCATATTTTACGAGTTCTGGTATCCTTAACCGAAACAATTCAAGGTACTGGTCCCAAGAGAATCACCACGTAATATTTCCACGAGAACGACAATGTCGGTTTGGATTTAGCGTGTCATGCTTTATTTTTGGCACTAAAATTAAATATGTTATTTATGAAGGAACTTTAACGGGAATTAGGCACCTAGACATAATGCGAGATGCACTAATGGAACTATTAGAGGATGTTCCTTTAGCTGATTTAAATGAAATTTATTATCAGCAAGATGGCGCTCCTAGTCATAATTCTCGAATAGTAAGAGAATATTTAGAAACCACATTTCCCGATAAGTGGATTGGTACAAATGGACCTGTCAGGTGGCCTCCAAGATCACCTGATCTTTCTGTGTTGGATTTTTTTATGGGGGTATATAGAAAATCAGATATATAAGAGACGATATCACAATATTGATCAACTTCGGGAAGCTACACATCAAACCTTTAGGCTTCTGCAGGGAAGACCAATTACTTTGCTAAATGCATTGCGAAGAATCGAAACGGTGTGTCGAAAGTGCTTAGAACACAATGGAGCTCAATTCGAGCAATTTTTGTAATAAAAAACATTATTATATTTGAAATTTTAGTGATAAGTTCGTGACAATTTATTTTAATTTTCACAGACACGAATCACTTCTTTGTTTTTAAGATAATTGCTTAATTGTTCGTTTAAAGTTATGTTTAATAAAAATAATGTTGTTAATTTTTTTTTATTTGCGGGCATAGCCATAGTCATAACCATAGACATTATTCGAAAAATGATTAATTTTACAAAAAAATATTGAAATTGTCCCTTTTTAAAAGAAAAAAATATGGACTGTTATATATTTTTGAAAAGCTCTTAAAGAGAGGAACAAGACAAAGAAATAATATATAGGGTGTCCCATTAAAAAATATATAAGTTAGGGTCATAACTCATAAACAAAACGTTTTAGAAAAAAACTAACTACGCCACTGAATTCAAAATAAAAAACTATATAAAAATCCATTTTTACCTTATTGATAAGTTATCAAATAATCGAGATACAGGGGAGCGTCAAAAATGACAAAATTTGAAAATGGCCCTGTATGTCAGAAACTGAGAGGGCTATGAAAATTTCGTTTGCGGCAATGAAAGTTTCATACAAAAATAAAACAGTAAGCCGCAAACCCCATCTTTCTATCTTTTATAATAAGGTAGCTGGTATATGAAAACACACGAAAACTGGACACCCTGTACTTTGTAGTATGGTGACTATGTGTGTGTATTTTTCCGAAGATTTTATATGACAACGTTTTAGTATCATCCTAGAGAAGTTCACAGCCATTTTTTTTTTGTTTCTATTTCAATATCCTTTCTAAAAAACGAATTACCATTTTTACATTTTCAAAAAATAGGATATTATTTATTTTTCAGAAAATTGTATTCTGTAGTTGCGATGCTAATAAATTTGAAGCAGATATACAAATACCACAAAATCAAAAAAAAATAACACTCAAGTAAAATATAATTATTTTTTTACATCCATTTCTTTAAGTCTAATTTTCTCTGTGACTATAATATTTAAATGTACTTTCAGAAGGTTTCATTTATTTACCTCTAAACGAAAAAGAATGTTTTACAAAGAGAAACCGGTATATGGTTCGATAAATATAAATATAAAATTTAAGAAAACAGCTTTTAAGCCTAATTTGAAAAAAAAAGTACTAAGCCCTAATTGAAAGCCAAAGCGGAGAAATTGAAGTATAATGCGGATAATATTTATAATTCACAAATAGCATCATAAAAAGTGGTAAAAATTCGTTTCTTGCCATATTCCCAAGAGTAATAAGGAAAAAGGAAATAACATCTATTTTTTTTTGGGCGTAACAATGGCATATTGGTTTCTCTACTATAAAATTTTTACCTTTATTGGGGAGGTTCTGTTTCTTAACGTATTTTTTTATTTGTTATTATAAAAATCAATAAAATTACATATATGAAATACTTTATTTTTAAATACTCAAAGTCGGCTTAAAGATTTTTAAGTTTAAAGTAAGAATATACACGATCTTTTAGTACCTATATTTTGCAATCTTGTTTGCTTGGGTTGATTTTCTTTTTAATATAGTTTCCCCAGAATAGTCCCCTATATTTACTTTAAGTATCGTATTCATAGTCGTTCCTCAGACCTTGAGGTTTCCTTCAGCATAGGCAATACCTTGCTTAAATCCTACCTCAAGGTCCAAGGGATACTCAAGGAACGACTATGAATACGACCCTAAAAATGAACCCATGCACTTCGCTGCATGTACAAGGTGTTGCACTATAAATGGACCCCCCCTTTAACTTTTTTATCCAATGATATTTAAAAAAATGGTAAATACAAAAGTTGTAGGGTACAAGGTAAAGTTGTTTATGAAATAGTTTATATATATATATATATATATATATATATATATATATATATATATATATAGTTTACATTAGAAAGTTCTTGAACCATTGTGAAAAGAAATGGTCAGAAATAAAAAAGTACACTGACATACCCCTGAACGACTTCGTGGAAGCTGTAGAACTTACATTAACATCAACATATTTCAAATACGAAAACCTGTTCTATAAACAAATTGAAGGATGTGCAATGGGCGCATCTATTTCTAGTATAATAGCACAACTAGTGCTAGAAGACCTAGAAAGTGAGGTTATCCCAAAATTAAAATTTTCAGTGCCGTTCTTTTATAGATATGTTGATGACTGTATCACAGCAATTCCGAAAGACCAAACTAATTATGTGTTAGAACATTTTAACAATTACCACGAAAAATTAAAATTCACCATAGAAAGTGAAAACAACAACCAAATTAATTTTCTAGACATGACGTTATACCACGAAAAAAACACTATAAAAACGAAATGGTATACAAAACCGACATGGTCCGGGCGTTATCTAAACTATAAATCACAACACCATATCTCCCAAAAAAAATCCGTTATAATTGGGCTAGCAGATCGAGCTATCCTTTTGAGCAATCCAGAATATAGAGACGGAGCAATAAAAAAAGCAAAACAAGTATTATCGCTTAATCTATATCCAAACAAATTAGTAAATGCAATATTTAAACAAAGACAGGAAAAACACTGCTCACCAGGTAATAACAACCATAGACAGGGTGAAACAAACAACAACAAACAATTTTTATCGTTGCCTTATATTCCTACCCTTTCAGAGAACTTTCAAAAACTTTTCAAAAAGTATGACATAAATGTTAGCCACAAGGGATACAACTTATTAAAGAACAATTTTAGTAAACTTAAAAGTGACATCCCCACCAATAAAAAAACACATATCGTGTATGAAGTACCCTGTAAAGATTGCCAATCAGTTTATATAGGTCAAACCAGCCAATATTTACACAATAGACTAAATGGTCACAAATATGACCGAAAAAATGTAACCGCCCTCAAAAAACACGAACAAACTCTTAACCATAATTTTGATTTTGCAACAACAAGAATTTTAAAGACAGAACTTCATAAACGAAAACGTGAATTGCATGAAATGATCCACATCAAAAAAACACCCTTAGCTATTAATGATAAATCCGATATAACTGGGCTAAATAAAATATACAATAACATATTAATTTAATATATATTTGTCAATTATTAAGGGTAAGGGGTAACAAGAATTTTGGTTTTTGGTACTATTTTTATTCCTTTATCAACAGAATTTATAAGATAACCGGTGCATAAAAAACTCTAACTTTACATTCTCTTTACCGTATTCCTACACCGAAATCAGTGCATTTTAACTTTTAAACAGTGACGTTATAAATGTAATTTGTGGTGTTTGAATGAGTGTCTGTTATGCATATGTGTTCCTTGTTACCGAGGATATCAGGGCTGACACCGGAGGATAATTTCTGTCTCTAGGGTAAATTTTAAATATAAATGTTTTTTTGTACGTACGTCATCTATTTGTAATTGTTTCATTTTAGTGCCAACATCGTGTATCAATATAGTTGACAAAGGTCAAACAAAATGACCGAAACGTTCTATAGTATAACAAATAAATATGTAACTGTCTAACAACTGCAGTTAATTAATTAATTGGAACCACAATCCCAAGAATTTTAACCTAAATATATATATATATATATATATATATATATATATATATATATATATATATATATATATATATATATATATATATATATATATATATATAGGGTGTTGCAGAAATGCGTAGCAAACAAAAATAAAGTTTTTTCTTATAGAACACCCTGTATATAATACTCTTAAATGATAGGGCTGGTCTTCCTGATAAAAGTGATATATAATTTGTTGTAATTATTATTATTTTAAAGTCAAAAAACGCATATTTAAATTGTAATTGTAGCAGGCCATGGATTAAGCATGGCGCTTTAAAGTATTATTTGGATATTATGTTTGACAACTTGTCAGAATTATCTGATTATAATAGTAAACGTTTTAAAATGATTTATACAGTGCAAGAAAAATTTGAAATATCGTCGTTATACATTAAAAATAATAAGAATAGACATGCTGCCAGACGAGAATATATGATTCTACATGACCACGGACCCGCGCCAGCTTTAAATACATTTAAGCGTGTATATGAACTACTAAGGAATACTAATGCTTTAAATAGAAGAAACAGGACTGTTACTATAAATGAAGATGAAGAATTAGAAATCCTTTTATATTTTCAAGGTATGTTTATTTATCGGTTTATTATATAAAAAAAATCTTAAATGCACAACTATTAATAATAATGCTGCATTATTAATTCTAGAGTATCCTGCTAATTCGATAAGAGATGGTGCCAAAGATCTTGAGAAAAGTGTATGGAAAATTTATAGAACTTTGAAAAAACACAAGTTCCACCCGTTTAAGCCGACAAAAGTCCAACATTTAACTGAAACGAATAAACAGAAACGTTTGGAATTCTGCAGAATTATGCTAGAAACCCTTGAAAGGTATCCAACTTTCTTTTACAAAATAATGTGGAGTGATGAATCATGCTTCAGCACGGCAGGAATTCCAAATAGAAAGAACATACATTATTGGTCTACCGAAAATCCCGAAAAGTTTTTTGAAGTAAAACATTCTCGCCTATCTTTAAATGTTTGGTGTGGGATAAAAGACTTTAGGATTTTGGGTCCGATCTTTTTTAACCATTCTCTGACTGGTATACGTTACCTTGACATGCTTCAAAACGACATTGAAGATTTGTTTGATGATTTACCTCTAAATGAATTACAAGGTATTGTTTTTCAACAAGATGGGGCACCAGCCCATAATGTAGGCGGGGTAACAACTTTACTAAATGGAAAATATGAAACCTGGATTGGGAAACATGGAACAATTACGTGGCCGCCGAACAGTCCAGACCTAACTCCGCTTGATACCTTTTTATGGGGGTATTTAAAAAATAACATCTACCTTAAAGAACATGACAATGTTGACTCATTTAAAGCACAAATTCGAAATCAAATCGATACTATAAATAGAAATCAACACTGGGTGGTCAAAGCTATACGTAAATTAAAAAAAGCATATCGTCTTTGTATAGAGATGAACGGCGGTCATTTCTAGCACCTTAAGGAATTTCAATAGAAATATGTGTTCTTAGTTCTGCTATTCTTCAGTTTTTTTGAATGTTCCTAATAAAAAAAATAATTACAATTTAAATATGCGTTTTTTGACTTTAACATAATAATAATTACAACAAATTATATATCACTTTTCTCAGGAAGACCAGCCCTATCATTTAAGAGTATTATATACAGGGTGTTCCGTAAGAAAAAACTATATTTTGGTTTGCTACGCATTTCTGCAACACCCTATATATATATATAAACTATTTCATAAACAACTTTACGTTGTACCCTACAACTTTTGTATTTACCATTTTTTTAAATAACATTGCATCAAAAAGTTAAAGGGGGGGTCCATTTATAGTGCAACCCCCTGTACAAATCGACACGACCGACGCGTGGGGTTATTCAATCTTCAATTCAACAAAATGAACTTTTCCTATTTTAACAGGTGAATGACAAAATTCATTTTTACTATTAAAAGTCAGATGCAATATGCAATATGGAATTAAGTTACCAAAATAACATTTTTTGTATTTTACCTGCCGATTTCGGTAGGACTCTACATTAAATATACGACAAATAAATGTAAGGATAAACCACATTATGTCATTTCCTATACTACCCGTACAACTTTTAAGGAAAAAAGTTGTTTATACTTAAATCGCTAACTGAAGAAAGGGGCATATTCTTATTTAAGCAGTGTTTACAGAACACGAAGAGGAGATGAATCCTGGACATGGACAACCATTATATAATTGACTGGCAAAAAAGGTGGCATTTTAAAATGGCATATACAGTGTGTCTGAACATGTTCCCTATAAATGCAAGTTTACGAAATTAGTTACTTTTTATAAAAACCTCTGCTTTGTGAGGAAATAGAACTAATAGGTATATTAAAACGTAATGTCAGAGTTGCCAAAAATTAGAACACCTAAAATTGACCGAGTAGAGAAGACACAAAATAATAAATAAAAAAGTTGTTTTAAACTTTCAAATTAATCAAAATCCAAAATTTTAGGAGAAAATTATGATCTTGTAAATAATGAGAAAAAGCGCATTATTTGTCTAAGTCTCATTTTGTGCTAATTCATAACACACAAAGTTTAAATTTTCTCACGTAATCTTGGATTTTCATTAATTTTATAGTCAGATGTAAAACAAATTTTTAATTTAACAGTTGGCGTTTTAACAATAAATTTCGTGGTTTATTCTTGACAAGATTTCATTATTTCATCATTATGCCCTTCTCTTCATTTAATAATAATATTGGAAAATTAATTTATTTGCTCCACGGGGAATATTGAAGTTAGGGATAAAAATAACAATATTGTATTCCCTTGTAAAATTTTGTAAACAAGAAAGGCGTAATAATGTAAATGTTTTTGATAAAAACAGCTAGGAATTCTGCAGAATTGAATGTCTTTTTATAATAATAAGAAGACCATGGACAGTGTGTCATATATATATATATATATATATATATATATATATATATATATATATATATATATATATATATATATATATATATATATATCTATATATATATATATATATATATATATATATATATATATATATATATATATATATATATATATATATATATATAGAGGGTAGTCGTTGCTGACTAGTTAGGAAGTAAACTTGAAATATTGGGTTGTTCCAAGCTTTCGAAAATATTTATTTTCATCTTCAGGGAGACTGTTGATCCTTATAAAAAGTTCTGCTTTATGAGAAAATAGTACCTACTAAACGATTGCAACATGCACGCGAAATTTTCTGATTCGTCGATCGTTTATAATTACATTGTAATAGTCAGTTCTGCTGTCTCCAGATCTGAGCCCCCTAGATTTTTTTACAGGGTTTCCCAAAACAGAAAGTATATATACCTGCGAAGACCATTTCAGAATGTTGACCCTTTGGAGAGGGTAATTAGTGAGACAACACAAGGTATAACTCCTGCCATGATTAGAAATGTATTAATAAAGTTTTCTGCAAGAACGGCTACTTTTATGGAGAGAGAAATAATGTCGAAGCAAATGTGCAGTGAGAAAAGAGTTAATGCATATTTTTGTTTATTGTTATCATGTAATGTTCATTATTAAAATTGTATTTTTGTAAAACGTGTTATTTTATCGGGTGTCTGCTATTAAAAACTTCTGCAGCTTCCCGAAACGTTCTGTAATTTTCTCCAACGATCAAAGTTATTTCAATTTAATCTTGCATGCTCAATTTCACCGGCATTTTAATTTACTTAGATATTCATATTGATGTTTCAGTTAGATAACAGAACCGACTATTACAATGTCATTATCAGCAATCGACGAACAAGGAAATTCACGTGCATGTAGATGGGAAACGAAAGCAAGACTTCGAAAATGCCATTAAGAATTACCAATAAAATTTTAAAAATTATTTTTAATAATAGGATGCTATAAGTCTAAACTTAATAATTTTTAGTTCTAAGTAGCATTTTGTTACTACACTTTGCTCTAAAATAAAAATTAAAGGTCCTTCTCTCTTAATTTTTTTAATTTTTGACTACCCTGTACATGCTATCTCAAGTTTGAATTGTTTAGCACTATTTTTTCATAAATCAGAACCTTTTATAAGTAGTAACTTTTCTTTGTAAAATTAACAATGAAAGAGGTTTCCATATGTCGAGAACTTAAGTGAACACATATTATATATATATATATATATATATATATATATATATATATATATATATATATATATATATATATATAATATATATATATATATATATATATACATATATATATATATATATATATACATATATATATATATATATATATATATATATATATATATATATATATATATATATATATATATATATATATATATATATATATATATATATATATATATATATATATATATATATACAGGGTGTCCCACTTAAGATGGATACAAGCCAATATCTTGGTTGTTTGTTCAGCGATGTTTTTTATTTTTGGTAGGAGGCTATATGGTCATAAGGCGCACATTTTACCCAGGGTTAGAAATGCGATACCTCATAGACGTACGTTTTAATGGGGTTTGATTTTTATTTATTCAAGAGTAAACTACCTTTAGGACAGTATTTATTTCAAATCTGATAAATTATATTAAATCCTTCTTAACCAAGACACTTAAGTTCTAATTTTGATAAAGATTGATACAGAGTGTGTCATAAAAAATATGACATTTTTTTTTTAAGTAAATACTTACGACGCCACTGGATAAACAACAGATGGTCTAGATAGCTTCCATAATAATTAAGATGTTTAATTTTGTTTCATTTAAAAATCGTTATTTTTAAGTTTAAGAATAAAATCAGATTAGTCCCTTTTTCCGTTGGGACGAGAGAAAATGGAATATTCCGTTAGAAAATAAATCAAAAACCCAGATGGAGATGGCAGTGGAAACTGAAATATTATTATGACTAAAACAATTGAAACAGTAATTATTAGAAACAAGATCTGAACTAAGATCTAGAAAAAGACAAATCACCATAATTTCCAACGCATTTTTCATAAATTTTCCTAATTCTTAAGCAAACTTTATCAATTTTTTCTTGACAAATTAGTTGCTTCTTTTGAAAGAAAACGAAATTAATGTACTCGAAACGTATACCCTTCGATACATTAGAACACGACGTAATGTACCCGGATGCTGTTAGTCTACTAATTAATGAAATATAATCTCGAATCGTGCTGTTTAAATGCAACAATCAGGAACAGACTATAAAGATTTAAAAACTGAGATGGTCATGGAAACAAAATAATATGATTTTTAAATCCAACGTCAAAATTGTTGATATGTCACTATCCCATTGTTAAAGTTAATAAAATTTTTGCAATATAAATAAATATGCGTTTGAATTTAGCAGAAAAAGTAGAAATAGTAAGATTAGTTGGAGACGGTGCGCGAAACTGTCGAGAGGCCCCACAAGAATTCAATCGGAGGCACCCTGATCACTTAATATCGTTCACCCCTGTTTCTAAAGTAAATCGAATGTTTAATCAACGGGGCTCTGTGGTACAGGAGAAAGTAAGACGGCAAAGAAATCATCAACAGGATGCAAGAATTTTAAATCATTTCCGGGTGAACCCAAAATCCAGTTTAAGAAGCTATGATAGTAGGCGGAAGAGTACTGTTTTAAGATGTTTGAAAAGAAATATTATTAAACCGTTTAAACCAAGATTTTTGAATACGTTACAACCAGGTGATGATCAGAGAAGAATGGAGTACTGTTTAACCCTTTCGCTGCGGCGAGGTCTCCAGCCTAACTGAACCGCCAGTGCGGGACACTTTATAGTACTGTAGCACAGGGGAATCTTTTAGTGCAGAAAATGAAAATTTTCACAAGCAGTACATATATCGATACAACAATCAGTGTTTACTCATGCTTACATAGCATAATAATAAATGTACTCGCATGAGTACTTGCACACGCAGTCGCATACTCACTCGCATACTCGCACACATACAAAACATACCTAGATAAACATATATCTGTAATGGTTACTGTAGACATAACTTATTAATCCTTAATAAACTCGCTCGTACACGCACTCGCATACTCGCACACGCACTCGCACACATATAAAACATACTTAGATAAACATACATCTGTAATGGTTACTGTAGACATAACTTATTAATCCTTACTAAACTCACTCGCACACGTACTCGCACAACCATTCGCAAACTTCCTCACGTTCGAAACACAATAAGACCCAGAAAATTAAAAAATTAACCTTTGTAACATTATTTCATTACTAATTAAAAAGACGCACATACACAACGCTAAACTATATATATGTGTGTTTGAAAAATACAATAATAAATATTTGTATGTAATCATAAAAATGAAACAAAGTTTCTAAAACAGTTTAAAAAAAATTTTGTGTGGTAAGTTTCAAAACACGGTATAATACATAACGCTATTTCCCCACAATCTACACACAAGTAAACGTTTTTTTTTTTACAATATTATTTTTCGCACAAACAGCGCACCTCCTTTGGCTACATTTTTCCATGAGTTGGCAACATTGCTCTGGACATCCGCGACGCTCGGTCTAACCTGTAACACACTCCTCACCACTGAAAATTAAAATTCGGATTGTAGCAGAGAAAGAATATAAAACTTACTAAATATCGGACGCACGCACCGTTGGCACGAAAAATCAGCGTCCGAAAATTCGGACGCCCGCAGCGAAAGGGTTAACCATGCAGGCTAAATTCTACGAAGACCACAGTCTATTTGGCAAAATATTGTTTACTGATGAGGCGACATTTTCTACCAACGGGATAGTATCATCCCAGAATATTAGATATTGTAGTACTGAGAATCCTCCCTCACTGGGTAATCAATTGCAAAACTCAATATTCTGAGAAAGTAAATGTGTGGTGTGGTATTTTAAAAGACCGTATTATTGGACCCTTCTTTTTTAATACGAATTTAAACGGTGCGAGATTTTTGGTTTTCTTGCAAAATGAATTTTGGGATGCTGTTCATGATTTGCCGTTAACTTATAGAGAGAATTTGTATATTCAGCTAGATGGCGCTCCGATTCATAATGCCGCACCTGTAAGAAGATGGCCTAATGAAAATTTTCAAGATAAATGGATTGGTCGCAATAGTCCTTTTGTAGCATGGCCTTCTAGGTCTCCAGACCGCACACCTCTGGATTTCTTTCTGTGGGGTGCTATCAAAAATAAAGTTTATAAAACCCGTCCACGATCATTAGAAGAATTGATTGCTTCTTGATGCTTAATCTGGGAAAGACGAGCTATCGACATCCGGAAACCGCTCTGAAAAAAGTTAAATTTTTAAAAAGATATAACAGTTTGAAAAGTCGAGTAAAAATGGCTTTTGTCGATTTTTTTGTTGGCCAGTTTATTTAAAAATATATTAAAAGCTAGCTAGTGACCTGACTCAACATGAGCAATTTATATGGTCAAAAAGTGGGTTATACAATTAGTTTTCTTGTTTTCTTATTGTAACTTTTTTAAATACACCACCTATCAGTTTATCAATGGTGGGCCAATCTCAAAAAAAAATGTCATTAAAATTGCTGTACTGTTATTTCAAAGGGTCCTACAAAAAAAACCTTAAAGGCCTAAGGAACGATAATTCTGAAAACTAAGTCTGTTGAAACACGAAACTTTTGGGAATAATTTCAATTAGCATATATGTTAGTTAACGTGGCAGTCGCCGGTAAACCTAATCCAAAGAAGTTCTAACATTATGCCGCATCAAACAAAGTTTACTACGTAGAACTACACATTTAATGAAGTTGTTTTCCCACAAAGCGATTTTGCTTAAGTGGATTAACGTTTGTTAATTATTTTGTTGAATTTTTCATTAAATAGTGTTTCTAGGCAATATATTTTTTCTACTCATGTCAATAAAAACCTGTATTGTATGTTCAATAATAGATTCAGAACAAGGTACATTGTGGTTTACACCTTTTCATTGTGCTTCAATCACCATGGTGATTGAACTACAAAGTTCACTTTGTGCACGTGTATTTTTTACAAAGGTGGCGTTGACAGGTGCCGCGTCAAAATTTTATAATTTCATTGACATTTTTTGACATCTTAAAAAGAAAAATATTACTAATCCCATTTTATTAACGGTAATATTCGTAGAAAAAGTATAGTGTAAAACTCGCATGGAATGACCATTTCCTACTCGTATGATTTGCAGCACTCGCCTGCGGCATCGTGCTGCAAACGTCATACTCGTAGGAAATGCATGTCATTCCATGCTCGTTGTACAATATACTATTTCCTTACTGTGAATTAAATTACCAAGTTGAATGCTACCGCTTTTCCGCACATTAAAATCCATTGTATGTAAATCGTAAATCTCGAAGTTTAGCGGCGCCGAACCACAAGAAAAAAAAACACTAGAAAAATTCGATGCAATTTTGGGGGAGTTTAAAATACGTACAATCTACTCTCACACAAAAAAAAAAACAAAATAAGAAAATTTTCACGAAGTTGAATGTTGATTAACTTTTGTTAGCAAAGCTGGATTTATCAGGAATATCACGTTCTTTCCGATTTGTTTATTTAGGTATTTAGGCCCAAGCACAGAGCAAAATATTAGCGATGTTTTGACATTAATTCTATTAGAAAACCGCTTCTGCCATCATCTGAAAGACGATCCGTAGATGATTCCTGTTATATTTCCAACTCTTAAATTTTTTCCATTAATTTGTTATAAGCATTTGTAAGCAAAAAACGCGTTTTTTTTCCGTTTTTGCTTATAAAATGGAAAGTAATGACGTAATCATAATGGTGTGACGATTTGTAGAGAATAAAAATATGAACAAAATGAGAGGTCGAACGTCCCGATAGGATGAGAAGCAAGGGAGAAAATCCGGAAAATTAAGAGTTTCTTTTTAATTCATAAATCGGCCATTTTTAAACGTAGAGGTCTCAAACTTTAGGAAAAAGTAGTAATTTATAGCTATTTTATGTATGTAAAACACCGACGCTGTCCGACGATTAGTTTTGGCACAATCGTCATTTAAATTTTTTACAAAACACTATTTTGCAACAGGTCTGGATGCTCTATGGATCGTCCGATTTTAACTATTGAAACGGATTTGGAAAGCACAAGTTTAATTGAACAAAATGTATATTTTAATTTTTCCATAAAATGCTACGAAACCGGTTGAAAATGCACGTAAAGACGCGTGAAAATGGCCGAGCGCGCGAAAGCGGTCGAGTAGTGGGGAGAGCCGAGGAGGATATAAAAGGATTAAATCTTTACTTTTAAATATCTGTGCAACTACTGCAACGATTTTATTCGCTTTTTTTTCATGTTGGGGTAACTGAAGTCGAGGAAGCGGATTTTGGGCGTGGATTTAGTGTACAGTTAAAAATGAAGCTGCTACGGCATGATTTTTAATAAAAATCCTTATATTTCTTTTGTTTTTTCTCCGTTGCTAATTATCCTATCGGGACGTTCGACCTTTCATTTTGTTCGTATTTTTATTCTCTACAAATCCATTAACCATTAAGATTGCTTAATTACTTTCCATTTTATAAGCAAAAAACTAAAAAAATCGCGTTTTTGTGCTTAAAAATGTTTATTAATGGAAGAAATTTCAGAGTTTTAAATATAACAGCAATCATCTACGGATCGTCTTTTAGATGATGGCACAGACGGTTTTCTAATAGTATTAATGTCACGACTATTGCTTGGCCTAATTATAAAAGGGAATATAATATCACTTTTATCCCTAACAATCAAATAGCCCGCTTGAAATAAATAGAAAATTAATTTTCTAATATGTTTCAGTAATAAATCACGTCCATTTTTAATATTAACTTCTTTGATTTATCATGATATGGAGCTTCTCTAAGGGAATAATTAAAAAAAATCAATTTAACGTTACTGACTGATTAATGATTATGCTCTGGCATTCTTGTCTTTTCCCAGAACACCGACAATATACAGTACATTTTTTAATCAATCCCATGTAAGTTTATTAGTTTTATTAGAAGAATGGAGTTAAAATTTGAAATAGGTAAATTTCAGAGTTTTAAGTTACGTTAATTTGCCAAATGTGCCGATAATGGTTTAAAAAACAAATAAAAACTGCATTTGAAATGATGCAATAATATTTGAGATGTCAGAAAATGTGTTCGATCTTCACTTGGTACGAAAAGGTGAAAAACAATAATGCAAGGGGTTTTTCCAAAAATAAATGAATTTTTTAGGTATATAATTAATTTAATTAATTAATTAGCAAATTACCATAATCTTAAGACTCTGAAATTTACCTATGTCAAGTTTTATCTTTATACTTCTAATAGTAGCATGAGGTTAAATCTTTACCATAAAATCCTATTGTCCGCTCAAAAATTTGCAAGACGGTCGTAGCTGTTTTTTTAATAACAGCGTGGGTGCACAGCGCCTGAAAGAATCGCAACTGCGAAAGAAAAATTTTTTTTCTCGGCGATATTCACGAATGCGAAAAATGGTTGCGACGATTCGGTCGTGTTAATTTCGCCCTATCACAAGCACAAAAATTGACAAAAAATATTTTTACTATTTCACTCATGTATTTTACACAGAAAAATTACATGGCAACGACCTGTTATAAGTGGAAAAACATCTACCTTGTAGTTGTGCAGTTACTTACTCATATTACAAATTTAAACAACCTATATGGATTTTAGCCGAAATTTTTTTTATCTTAAAGAAATTATTGTTAGGTATCTACCGGAGGATTAAAACAAGTCTTATTGTCATTTTTCGTGAAATAGTCATGTCGAATACCATTCGAGATCAAATTTTGTAGATACAATTTTTCTCTTGTATTTAGTTCCAATTTTAAAAATTGTTTGGCAGCTCCTGTCTGCAGTTTATTTGATTTCTTACCTTCTTTGGTTGTTAACTAAAATTATAGAAAAGTAACAGGATGTATGTTCTGTATGTTTTACTCAGGAAATAATCTTATCAACTACCACTTGTGCGTCGATTTTTCCTGTAAATGAATTTAAAAATACCTTGCCAAACAATTTTTTTAGCAAACAGCATTCGTGAAGGTGGCAAAAATTCCCTTCTTATAGCCGGAAAATTGTTGAGCAACCCATTTGTTTGAATTTTTTCGGAAGTATGTCAGAGTTTTCAAGGATTTTTTTTAAACGCGTTAAATTTTGTTAGAGAATATCCCGCATGAAATATTAAACCCAAAACTTTTTGTGTTTCATATTTTATTACACACGCATATATAATTTTTTTGACAATTTAGGTAAATGAAAATGGACACTGACAGAAGTGAAATACGCACATATCGTATTTCACAAAGTGGAAATGCGCACATGTCGTATTTTCACTTCTGTCAAAAAGTTCTATTGTTACTGTAGAAAAACGTCAAATGAAATATGTGTAAGGAATATCTTCCGTCAAAGACATCGGGAGGAATTAATAATAAAAATGGCGTAGTTGGCAAAAAAATGAAGTAGCGTTTCGCGAGAGGACTCGAAAGGCTCGAGAATCAGAAGTAGAGTAGTACTATCGTCGAAAGATATTCTAAATAGTCTAGTCACTTCTTTAGAGTCCGCGAAAATATATTTTTTTGCAATCGCTGCCGTTGTTTGCCTCTCCTCGCCTCCCGCCTAAACCCGTAGCGCTCGATTGCTGGCTCAGCCAATAGCGGGCCATTGTTTCGATCACGCTTGAACGCCGATTACAAAAAATGCCGGCATTTTGGCGGACTTCAAAAAAGTGACTAGACTATTTAGAATATCTTCGACTACGGTAGTAAAGGTTATCCTACGAGGAGCGCTCAAATTATATTGAGACTACTGGAATAGACTTCAGGTTACTACGCAATGTGATGTTTGTTTTGGTGGCAAAAAGACTGATGCCGAATAGCAATCTGAACTTTAAAAATTTATGTAAAAATCTGATTTCCTTTAAATATTTTTGAATCTTTTCAGCCGGCCACAGACAGGGAGAGATGTTTGTGTGTATCAACGCACGTGCTGAGACGCGCATTCATCAATGTCGGTGAATGGGTAAATTGTCCGGTACTTTTACCGAAAAATTTGTCTACACACTGGCGAATATCAACGCGCGTACATCAACGTGCGTTCATGTATTAATACATTGGCATGTGTCTGTAGGCCTCTTTAGTACGTAAATATTGATATTCATCAAATATGCTAATGTTAAAGATAGACAGGGTCTGATAATGAAATCTATTGGAGTTAAGGACAATTTCTTTCCCATCCCATAATTACCAAAATATCTTTTTTTAAGCTAAAATAACATTGGATTTTCGATAAATACAGTTAAACATTATTATTAATCAATAATTTTAATAAAATTGGTCTAAAATTGGTAAAGTTAATCGTTAATATCAAATTTTATCGAAATGTTTGCCGTACTTTTTTTGTTCATGATCGTATCGATATCTTTATTTACATTGTAAGATGGAAAAGTTTGTGTGTTTATTGTTTAGTTTCAAAAACTTTTAAAACGGTTTGAGATTTCACTCATGGAAAGGATTATCCTTAGTGTTTCCAAAGTTAGCACAGGGGTTAAAAAAGTTACAGAAATTTCTAGATCCTAGGTTTTTATTGATAAACAAACTGTATGTCATAGTTATAGGTCTTACAATAAGCAGGAACAAATTTAAGGAGTCAGATGAGGCCATTTACCATGTAAATGCTATTTTACAATCGTCATTAATAAGTATCCATATATACATATTGGGTGATTTACATAAGGAACGGAACTACGATTTTACAATCCCTGTTTGTATATATCATTTAATTTTGTATTCTCAAGAGAACTGATCCCTTTTTAGCTGAATTTCGCCGATCAAAATAGAGGAATCAAATTTTATTTTTAGTCACGAAGATTTCTTTAATGAAAACATACCCACTTAAGCACTAATCAATTTATAATTATAAAATTATTGGTCTGAAAAATGAGGCCAATAATCTTTTTTGACTAAAGGATAGAAATAATATTTGTCATTGATTTTATTAATTAATTCACAGGATTTTTACAAATTAATAACAATATACAAAATAATTATTAAGTATATATTATATTTATTAACATAACTTTTTAACTTTGTTTGATTGGGTAGCTTTACAAATATTTTTTTCTTACTACCTAGGGAGAAGTCGGAGATCTCAGTAACTGTCATGAGACATTTTATACCAGTTCTAACTTAAGTGCCTTATCCTATTTGGTAAGTACATTGATTTGGATTACATGCATCTGATCTATATTTATATTAAGTTATTATAAGTTATTATTATAATTATCGTTTTCAAAACGAAATTCTCACAAAAAAAATGAAGAGTATAAGCTTTTCAAACTAGTATACAGGAAGTCAATTAATTGTCAAAAACTGATAGCGTATTGCTGTCATACCAATGAGAAAAAATTACAATAAACGGGGTACGAGACATAAAATACATAAAATAAATAGCAGTTTATGGATTTAAAAAAAAATCCAAAACGGCTAATACAATTTTTTATGTGATATTAAAATAATAAATTAATTAAAGTGTTTTTCTCACTTACTGAACTTTGTTGAATATTTCAAAAACCACGTGCCATCGCTCGTGTGCTTCATTTCTGAGATACAGGATGTTAAAGTTTTATTTTTTATTTTTCTGTTTTTGTTTAATATCTGTGAAACGAATTTAGTACTTTGAATGAAATTTTGTTTTCAAAAATGCTTAAAGAAACAACAAATTTTAGTATTAAAAATGCGTGAGTAGCTTCATAAGGAGTATGAGTACGAGCGGGCACTAAAATTAAAAAAGATGTACACCACTGACTCAATATCTTAATAGCAACGTGATATGGACAGTTTAATTCGGATTTCGGTTTACTTTAGGAAATAGAAGTAATTTTATAATGTTCCAGGGGGCCATTTCCATCACTTTTATGATCGTATTCATGTGGATCTAAGTAATAAATATGTAATTTAAGTTTAAGTCGTCTTAAATTGTACACAGTATTATTATATAGGGTACATTGTAAAATTGTACAATATTAAATTTCATTTATTTCTTCGATTTTTAGTATTTTTGTTTAATAAAGTAAGATCTATGCTAATTAATTCGTTGAATCTGTTAGTATTTAAAATAGCAACATGAAGGGAAGCAAATGTGTAAAGATGACTATCAAATTTCTTTTCGAAACTTGTATAGCCAGGCCCAAAGTTACCTTGGGACTAGGGGTAACTTGGGCACAGATGAGTTTTGTATTATTATCTTTATGTAAAACACATGTGTATCAAAGTTGGAAGTAGTGAATCTTTGGGAGTTCACGGCCCACCGCCCGCCGGCGGGATCTTATCTTGTGATCTATGACGTCATATCTCGGCCACCTTTGCGCATGCGCAAATTTCAAGTACGTCATCGAAGTCTACGTCACTGGATCTTACGTCAGCAAACCCAACCTGCGCGCGCAGCTGTCAAATGTCACCTGTCAACTGTCACCTGTCACTTGTCAAATGTCAAAATTAAAATTTGACATACGTCACGTATGAAGGATGACGTCATAAGACATGTGTAAAAGCATGTCAGCTGTCACCTGTCATTTAAGATCTGTCAACTGTCACCTGTCACTTATGAAACGTTAAAATAAAAAACTGACATACGTCACGTGTTCAAAATGGCGTCAGAAGACATGCGTAAAAGTATGGCGGCTGTCACCTGTCATTTAAGATCTGTCAACTGTCACCTGTCACTTTTGAAACGCCAAAATTAAAATTTAACGTAGGTCACGTGTTCAAAATGACGTCATAAGACATGTGTAAAAGTATGGCGGCTGTCACCTGTCATTGAAGACCTGTCAACTGTCACCAGTCACGTGTTAAACGTCAGAATAAAAATTTAAGATACGTCACGTATTCAGGGCGGTGTCCGAAGACGTTTAAAAAAAGAATGGCGTCGATCGGCCTTAGGGTTCCGGAGATATAGTTTTGTGCGATTAGGTACCTAACGGCTGATGGTGGAGAGCCGAAATTCGCATGGGGGATAGTGACGGAGCAGATCTTTCGATTTGTCAAATTAGTTTTCAAAAATCTCGACTTTGAGGAAAAAATTAGATTTCAAAATTTTTACATCACCCTGTATAGTAAATTTTGGATTAATTATATAAGTTATGAATATTAGGGGATTTGGTAATAGAAAAATAGGTATTAGATCATCGGAACTAGTAAAAAATTAGATCTCAAAATTTTTATATCACTGGACATAGGAAATTTTTTAATTTAATTATAGAAACTATGAATATTATTTGATTGAATTTTATGGAACAATAACAGCAAAAATATGTATTAGTGCCGCGTGAAACATAGGAAGCTGCGGTTAGCAGTTTCCGGTGATAAGGCTGGCTTTGTGGTTGCCATTTCCGGTCGATAAGGTGAACACTTGTTTTAATTTATGCATGGTAACCGCATCATAGGTAGCGGATGTAGATAAAGAAAATGCGATGTAGGAAAAAAAATCGGTTTTAATTAATAATGTTGTCGAATTGTCTTACAAATATTAAATATTACATTACTTAACAATAATGAACAAGCTATAGTTATAAATATAAGTAAATTCAAAACTGAGTTTGATGATGATGGTGTGCTAGTTAATGTATCCCCACGAAGTATTGTCTTCCAATCGGTTTCGCCAACGGTGTTATCTCGAAAGACGAACTTTACTTTGTAGCGAAGAAGGTTGCTTGATGCTGCTGCTGCTGTCGTAGGAATCTTCATAGAGAAAACAGGTGTTTGCTGATGGTCTATTCTTTCGTAAACCATATGCAGCCACGTAGTATTGGAGGGAAAATCCTCGGTTTCAATCATGATGGCGGCATCCTTAACATTATTTGGCATGTATACGTAGAAGACGTTTTGCACTAACGCAACGAGCAGAATGTACGTCGAACTTAACGCTGCCATGACTGAAGTCAAAGTGATTTAAAACTTGGAATGATAGAGATTTATAAGGTCGTATATGTGTATCAGTCCGCTGTACGATAGTACCAAAAGCGGTACTAAGAACAGAGAACTAACATGAAGAGTTCGGAGCGGCTCCTGCTGTTGTATCTTCGTCTTCTTCTTCAAGCTTTGGGGTGATGATGATGGTGGAACTGCCATTTTCAGTTGGCGACACTTCCACAATACTTTAGCTAACGGACAATGTTGGGAGTACTTGTAGTGGTCGGCCAGCGGATCATCTCCCTCTTTCCAATCAGTAAACTCACAGCGGCAAAAGACACATTGGACGATATCCAAACGCTGGGTGTAATAAAAACCAGCCTGTGCTAGGTCTTTAGGACTAACTTTATTGGTCCAATTTGCAAACGTGATCAGTCGTTCTTCAAAAGTACGAATAAAGCCAAGACCGTCGTCTAAGCAATCAGTACAATCTACACTGCGACCAGCCATTTTACAACGGCTTTCTACTTAGACTAATCGAGCTATACTAAGAAATAAAACAAACAAAATCTGTTATATACTTTTATTCCAGATCATTTAAAAAACAATGTCGGAAATTATACAATAACTTAGCATTATTACAGGCACAATGCCAAACATTAAAGTCCTTATGGTGGAAACATTCCACAACTTTCTTATATTTACTTAATTTAGGTTCGGTCTTTAAAGGAATACTAAATATAAGGGAAGAATCAAAAATCTGCTTTAAACAAGCTGCCTTTAAATCGCCCTTAACCAGAAATTTCGGAGAGTCATACTGAAGCCATATGTTACGTAAAACACTTTCAAATTGATTCAAGTCCAAACAACCAGACTCCCACATTAGTCCATGGTAGTTTTCCTCCAAATATTCGACAATCTTGAGATCTTCAGGCTTTAAAAATTTCCCGCTATACGGAGGTTTGAAGAGAAAGCTGCAAAATCGAACGCCATCATACACAGCCAACTCCTTCGGTATAAACCCACTGGCTAAGGGGTAACCTTGAAGATCGATGCAAACTTCCTGACGTTCTTTTGACATCTTGCACAGACACGCTTATGAGACTCAAAGACGTGTGTTTTAAGGTTATGTAACAAGTCGCGACAGGTCTGAACAGGTTACAACTGACTGCAAGGAACGTCGGAACAACTATGAAAACTCTGCCGGAAATCGAGTGGTTTTATGAGTAACAGTAGGATAAGGGTGAGAGGAAAAAAAGAAAGGAACCGAGAGTTGTAAAAGATTTATTATTATAAGTCATCAGAATACATATACAGTTTATCAAAGTCATCTAACAATTTTTGCAGGTTGTAATGCAATAATTCCAACATGTAATAACTTTGTTCAGATGGGTTTAAATTACAGAGATTGGTTACAATTTCAAAAAAGGTGTCCTTAATATTAACAAAACATTTTGCATACTGCAAAGTATCGTCATAATAGCTTCTAAATTGTAAACGTTCGACTAACTTTAATCTATAGTTAATTAAATGCCTAATGCTAACAATAGATTTTATATCATTGGAAGAAAACGTGAAAGTTACATCATCATCATTAATCTTGAGTCTAAATAATCGATCGTTCAAAAGAATAGCACTGGATACGGTAAAATTTTCCGATGAAGACATCTGCGTTGTTGTCACACTTCCATCAGTATCGGCAATCATCTTGTCGATAATCTCCAAAAACTCGATCCAATCAGAATGACAGAGGGAGAGCTGAAGATGTTCGGGTGTTGTTGTTGTTGTTGTTGTGGTTAGTTTTACACTTGGCATCATCCCCCTGGCAATACTAAGCCCCACAATTACTGTAACATTGCCAGTAGGATAGCAAAATTCACCCAAGAGTTTCTTCTCGTTGCGAATTTCTCGGTTACTTCGGAGAATCATACTGTCCAGATATGCCCAATAGGGCGATGAGCTTCGGGAACTGTCGTCGTTGTCTTCCATCACCTCAGAAGCAGCAGCAGGAGCGGTACAACGTTTACTGGCCATGGTTCGCACGAAAATAATGACGTCAGCCAACGTATTAGGATTAGTATGAGTTTAGAGGAAACTATACCCCCACTCCACATTTATTGATGTTAAGTTCGAGAAACAGTAGTTTGGATAACGCCCATCCGCTTCCCATCTCGGTGAATTCGGAAGCTTTTTTCACTAGAGAGATCTGATATTCGCTGTAAAAGTCGTCCAAATTAGTGTTGGGAGAAATAACACTAAATTTTGTATTAAACGATTTTATGTCTTGTTCCTGTGTTGATGCCAACAGATAACGTCCATATAGCTCCATATTAACTTTAAGCTGGGGAAAAGTCTTTAAAGGATCAGTGAGTAAAGTCATAACCGTATCTTTGAGATCTTCTAAATATTGCTTAACATCGGTCGAATGTAAGTCACTTGTCAGATGGTAAGTTAGTATGCGGTGTTTAAAAGCAGTTCGAACTAATTTTACCTGAGAGTACAAGTTCTCACTACATTGCTGCTTATGTTTTAGAGTGCGGTTATGAGCACTATGAGATAAAATTTCACTATCACACTCTTTGCAATACGGCATAGTTTTAACTGATCGAAAGCTGGAAAAATTCTGTCTATTTATACAAAGAACAAACGTTTAAACCACATCCTTCACTATATCTATCCAACTGTTATGAGACTTATCAAACCCAAGCCATTTTACATACATCTTTTTGCCCTTTTTACGCAAAATTTGTTCAATAAGAAATACATCAGATTGTTTGGTTTTTTGCAATTCCTCTTCATAGAATCCACCACTAATGGGTTGACCGCTCGTGTCCTCGAGCAAATAAGTCGTTGGATTTGTAATCTTAACCTGAGATACTTTAAACAACTCAGTGGTCCAATTAGGTACATAACCCTTTTCAAACACGTGCTTAGCCTTACTGATGCGAACAATGTCGCCAACTTTGAATTTTTGCTTTCCCACAACCTTTAAACGACTATAAACCGAGTTCAATATTTTCTTCTCATTACTCTTGTTAACATCCTTCGGTTTCATGTGGATTGTGTGATGTTTGGTGTTATTGTAAGTATTTGTAACTTGTTCCAACAAGTCGATCCATTTATGATTACCATTCAAGGTAAACAACTTAAACAGTTGTTCTTTGAGCGTTCGAATTACTCGTTCAGCAATAGAAGCCTTTAAAATACTAAAGGTACTGTAATGATGTATCCCATGCTTCTTCATAAGACTTTGAAAGCTAGCGTTGTAATACTCTTTCCCATTATCTGTCACCAGCTTTTTCGGAATCCTCCGAGACTGTTTGAGTATATGATCCATGGCATTAGTCACATCCTGAGCATTTTTTGACTTGAGAGGCCGGGTCCAGAGAAATTTTGAAAAGCAATCAATTACAACCAAGATGTATTTAAATCCCTTGTTTTCACGAGCGTACTGATCGAGCTGCGCAAGATCGGAAGCAAAAGTATCGTCTAAACCATACTGGATAAATCTGCGACGTTTAAATTTGATTCTAGCGGGTTTATGTAACTCCTTAACAACTTGTTCTCTCGCCTTCGTAATGCCCTTGGCCATTATTTCTCAAAGAATGAGGTTCTGCAGCAAGATATCGAATTATATACGTCTACATTTTAAACAGTTGGTGGACGGGAAGATCCTTTCTTTAGCAAATCAACTGTTTGTAATAATTTTGAGAGTTCTTCACGAATCTTTCCCATATCCGTCCTGACTGGTCTGAGAGCATTTTGAATAGCCTGATTGGTGTAAACTTTTAGGAGTTTTTCGAGGTTCTTGAATTGCGTAGAGAGACGATCCAGGTTTGTATTCAAAACTAAAGTCTCACTCTTGAATTTGTTGTCAAGCAGCTTAAGTTGGTCGGATACCGAGTCTACAGAACCCTTATTAGTTTTTGTAAAGGTCTCCATTTGTTTTACAATACTACCGATAGAATTGTTTACTTTTTGTTCCAACACCGTTATTTGTCTCAGCATCTCCACGTGGGATACTTGTATTTTATCATTCAGCGATCTATCAATGGTAGTAGAAAGTGAAGTTAGCATACTCTCTACAAACTTTTTATTTACAGCATCAGCGATATCTGCTGGTGATTTAACGTTACAAAGCCGATGATCTCGAATATTGTAATCACCATCTTTTGTAAGAGTAATCAAGTTGGGTGCTTGCAACACTCTCACTCTTTTCTGATTAGACGACGTGGGCAAGGAACGTCCAAACTTATTCATGATTACTGCGGTACTAAGACATAGTAGCTTTAAACAAACTTATTTATAGAATTCAATTACTCCAAGGTGTTCCAATTCATGCAAAATGCTCCAAATCTCGTTCATGTTATTATTGTTGCCAACCTGATTGGAAGCGTCTAGCTTTTTTAACCTGTCAACTAGCTCATTTACGTCATCATAGTAGACATATTCTTTGGGTTTTTCGTTGTATTCCATTAAGGCAGATCCGGATTTCACAGATCCAGATTTCTCCGACTTCGATCTTGTCAATATTTTAACCCCGGGCGAAGGAATTTTACTGGTAGAACCTTTCGAAATTAGTGGTTTCACAATGGCATTGTATTTGTGGGATCTATTACCTTTCAACTGACCATTGTCTTTCAAGTATAAATCTGTTCGCTTTAAAATATCTTTGTATTGTTCTTCATCGGCAGCGGTATTAAATTGAGGAACCTTGAGAAACAATAAATCGTATAGCCCCAGAGTTCCTTTATACGTAAGGGGGCCAACTTGAATATCGCCATTCTTTAAGAAATTAACCGGTTCTGAACCTAAGCTCCAAGAATCAGTCACCAAATCATATTTCAGGCTGTTAGCATCTATTTCGCTAGAGTCCGTCCAATATAGTTTCAGATAGTCTTGAGCAATCTTCGGATACTGCTCGATAAAAGTCTCAAACACTTCAGATTTTTGAAGAGAATCTTCAAAATTCTTTCTTATGTGCTGCGATGATTGTGTCGCAGGATCCTGAGCTGGTTCTTCAAACACATCATCAGCAGCAGCAGCATCATCCCCGTAGTGAGTTTCCTCGGTTAAGAATTGTACAGGAGGTTTCACTTCTCGAGTTCCTATGGGTGGTTTAACTTTGGGTTTTACACCAACACTCTGTTCCCCTTTAATCTTACGTTTCTTAGATTTTGCAGTGGCGGCG
The DNA here is from genome assembly GCA_963971165.1 of Philopedon plagiatum. NCBI lineage: Eukaryota > Metazoa > Arthropoda > Insecta > Coleoptera > Curculionidae > Philopedon > Philopedon plagiatum. Next base: position 29,752,011 of record OZ020195.1, on the reverse strand, counting down.
GAAGCACTCACAAGCTTATTCAGAGGATCGGTAATCGGCATTAATAATTTATTAAGAGCTTCATCTTCTTCGCCTCGCTCCAACTTTAATGCTAAATACTTCTTTCTTATTGTTCGTGCAGCTTGGATAATCCTACGTTTAACGTCTTTATCGAGCTGGCTCATGGGGGTAGACATACTAAAAAAACAGACCCCAGTTCTGGAAAAACAGCTAAAAAACAGACCCTGTTTCGGGAAAAACAGCTAAAAAACAGGCCCGGTTCTGGAAAAAACAGCTAAAAAACAGACCCTGTTCTAGAAAAACAGCTAAAAAACAGACCCTGTTCTGGAAAAACAGCTAAAAAACAGACCCTGTTCTGGAAAAACAGCTAAAAAACAGACCCTGTTCTGGAAAAACAGCTAAAAAACAGACCCGGTTCGGGAAAAACAGCTAAAAACAGGCCCTGTTCTGGAAAAAACAGCTAAAAAACAGACCCTGTTCTGGAAAAACAGCTAAAAAACAGACCCTGTTCTGGAAAAACAGCTAAAAAACAGACCCTGTTCGGGAAAAACAGCTAAAAAACAGACCCTGTTCGGGAAAAACAGCTAGGAAACAGCTAAAACAACTACTAAACAGACCCTGTTTCTCGAGACTTAACACATCTAGCTTCTAGAACGTCAAGTGTCACACTGAGTCCCGAGGGTTTAGGGTATGATATATGTATCAAACTTGCTACGATATCGGCCTTTAGCAATATCATTGTCTTTCACCATTACTAGGAAACCATACCGATCCTTCCAACATTCGGAGCAAATATGTTTAAATGCATCGAATGTCATGTCTGTATTAACGTGATCGTCGTAGATATGTTTCAAGTTTAAGTCGTCCTGCTTAAATAAAATTAATACATTGGCATTGTCACGAACCAGCTGTTTAGGTATTTTCGAGTAAGTTTGCGATAAATAGAATGAATCAATCGCATGATGTCGACCCATACAAAAATAATTACGTATTTTATCCTGCTTCTCACATGCTACGTCATCAAATATGAATACAGAGTGAGGTCGGGCACTGGCAGGATCTAAAACTTCATCATTATCGCTGTAGCCGAAATAGCCTAAACGGGAATGTTTCATAGCCTGTTGAAGAAAGTCGTACTTGTCTTGCTGTAGAGATTTAGAATACACGTACACATTCTCGAATTTTAAACCATTTTCATCAATCAAAAGACTAATCATTACATTGGTTTTGCCACAATTACTCGGACCACAGATTAACGCTCGAATTGTAGAAGGCAAAAGTTGACCATGTTTGCTACTGAGACACTTTTCTTTTTTCATATCGCAATTATAAACTTGGATTTTGAGTTTCTGCTTCTCTTGACGCATCTCTATAAATACTACTCTACACCCTCCCAGGGCTTCATTACGAATGAAGACTCTGCAGGGTGCAGGTGTGTTAAATACAGCTATCAACAAGCTCCCGTTCGAGCTTCATTTGCCTGGTTATTCCTATTGCGGACCGGGAACCAAACTTCAAGAGCGACTGGCTCGAGGCGATCGACCAAAGAACAAATTGGATAGTGCTTGTCGCGATCACGATATCGAATACGCCAAGTCGACAGAGTTGGAACAAAGACATAGAGCCGATCGAGTGTTGGAGAACCGAGCTTGGGAACGAGTAAAGGCAAACGATTCCAGTTTGGGTGAAAAAGCTTCAGCGTGGTTAGTAACGAACGCTATGAAGGTAAAACGCAAGTTGGGTGCTGGCAAGAAGGTGAAACGCAAGTTGGGTGCTCGCAAGAAGAAGATGAAACCCCTATCATCAGTGGTCACTCTGCTTAAGAAACAACTTCGACATACGGGTACTGGTGATGTTAGTAAGAACAGAACTCTCAGTAAAATACTTAAAGCTGCGCGAGTAACGGTCAAGAAGGTGGGAGGACGTAAGAGGATCAACGTACCACGAATAATACCCTTACCGAAACAGGGTGGGTTTCTACCACTTATTCCCATATTTGCAGGACTTAGTGCCCTGGGAGCACTCAGCGGAGGCGCCGCGGGGATAGCTAAGGCCGTTAATGACGCTCAAAGTGCCAAGGAGAAGTTGAAAGAATCGAAACGACACAACGAAACAATGGAAGCGATTGCATTGGGAAAAAAGGGTAGCGGCATGTATTTAAAGAAACACAAAACTGGCTATGGATTGTTTTTACGAAAACTGCCAAAAAACTACCAATAAAGCTACCTGAAAAACCGTTATCCGATCATGATATTAAGTCGTACGTCACTCGATTAAAAATACCGCATTTTAGAGGAGTATTTATGCGAAACAGTTTACCGAACGCACCCCTCAAAACAGAGTGTGGTGTTATTAATTTGGATCGGAACACAGGCTTCGGAACACATTGGGTAGCTTACAAGAAACACGGTAATCGAGTTGTTTATTTCGATAGTTTTGGCAACTTGAAACCACCCAAGGAATTTGTCAGGTACATGAAAAATGTGAAAATCTATTTTAATTCCGATCAGTATCAGGATTATGGAATGACCAATTGTGGACATCTTGCTCTAGCATTTCTCTACAATGAAACTTTATAAATGCAGGTGTTGATGCTTATTGCTCGCAGTCATGTCACAGTCATTCACGTTAAAACGTCGCTCTCATCGACTTGAAGCATACTTTGTACCTCCCATAGAGCTCGATTCCAGGTTTGATTACTCGTTAGCATTAATTTCGCTAAACACTTGGAACACGATTCCCAATATAGAAGAGGGACGAAACAAGTTTTATTATATTATCAATAATCAGGAGGAACGAGTATTGGAAATACCAACAGGGTCCTACGAGTTGGAAGATATCGAGCAGTTTCTACAGCGTAAGCTCCTAGATCCCAGTGCTCCCGCAGACGAACGGAATCGTATCTTATCGCTTAAACCCAATAACAATACGTTAAAGTGCGAGTTAACCAGTGTCTACGACATAAACTTTAAGCCAAAAGACAGTATTGCAAAGGTGCTGGGATTTTCGTCTCAACTGTTAAAGTCTGGTAAATTCCACGAATCAGATCAACCTGTGGAAATTATACAAGTTGTTACTATTCGAGTAGAGTGTAACATCATTTCCGGCTCGTATTACACAAATAATCCCTCACATACTCTGTACGAATTTTCACCAACTGTTGACCCCGGCTACAGTATAAATATCGAACCAAGGAATCTAATCTATTTACCTGTGAACCAGAAAAGCATCTATAACATCACTCTCACGCTAGTAGACCAGGATTCTAGACCTCTTAATTTTCGAGGTGAAGAAGTAGTAATTCGATTAGAACTTAGACGAAATGGTTCTAGTATTTAAAAGGTATTTAAACACTAATACCTCAACCGGCAGATCATTCAGTGGTCAGAAGTCGAAGGGGTCACTCACGTTTTCAAATATCTTATATTTGCAGTCTATAAGCAGTCCTTACGGCTACCATGTCAGAAAAACTTCAAATCTTCAATCAGATCAAGAGTGATGAGTCGGTCATTCGCGAAGAATGGCACACTTATCACCCCTTTACCAACTCCTTTAATAACAATGACGAAATCGAGATTGTTATCAATCAGCAAGATGTCTTTTTGGATATGAGTGAAGCTCAACTCTACATCGAGGGCACGTTTAAGGTGGAAGCAGATGCCACTGGTAAGACGGGTACTTGCGATCTAACCAATAATGCTGGAGCCTTTCTCTTTGACAACATTTCCTATGAAGTTAATGGTAAGGAGATTGAAAAGATTCGAGATCCTGGTATTGTTAGCACCGTTAAAAATCTGCTATGTTTAAATGAGCAGGAAAGTCGGGCCCTAGACATAGCTGGATGGAATTGGCCAAGTGGAACTGTCAAGACCTTGGATGAAACATCCAAAGACTTTAATTTTCGTATCCCCCTTTCCCTATTGTTTGGCGTGTTTGCCGATTACCACAATGTATTAATGGGTAAACAGAAAATTAAACTGGTTCGTGCTCGTCATGATGACAACTGCTACAAGTCCACTGGTACTAAGAAGGCGACAATAACCTTAAAAACGGTTGAGTTGAAAGTGAAGCATATTTACCCGAGTGATGCAGTGAAATTAAGGCTTTTGGATGAAATTGCCAAGAACAAACCGATATATATTCCGTTTAGAAACTGGGAACTACATGAACTGCCTGCTTTGAGAACAACAAAGCGTGATATTTGGACCGTTAAGACCATGTCTGAGAGAGCCCGATACGTCATTGTATTTTTTATGAAGAAGCGAAAAGATAACTTTGACGCTGATTGTACCTACTTTGATAATTTAAACATCACCGACGTCAAATTACATTTGAATTCTGAAGTTTACCCCTATGAGTCGTTAAACCTAAACTTTGCCAATAGACAGTTTGCAGAAGCCTATCAGATGTATACGGACTTTCAAAAAACCTATTTGGGAAAACAACGGTCGGAGCCGCTCTTGGATTTTCTCGCTTTCGCTGCTAGAGCCCTATTTGTTATTGACTGCTCCAAACAAAATGAAGCCCTCAAGAGTAACAGTATTGACGTTAAGTTGGAGTTTCAAAGTTCCGAAAACTTCTCGAAGGAGTCCCGTGCCTTTTGTATAATTATTCATGATCGAGTTCTCGAGTATCAGGCTTTAACAGGTCAAGTACGTGATCTGTTGTAATCAGTTACTATTCAACCCTCTCAGCACGATGAAGTTTGTTGTGGTTGACGTTCAGGGATTCAGCGTTCCAGAATTTCAAGCTAAAGAATTGGCTATTTACGATGGAAAGCAAATACGGAACTATCTTTTCAAACCCGTTAAGCCGTTTTATGAGCTGTCCTATGATTGCCAGAAGCAAGTGATGTTTCTATATGGGAACCGACATGGTTTATACTACAATTCCGGCGAAACCGATTACAATGAACTTCACCGCATTATCTACAACGATCTACGGGATGTTGATGTTATCTATGTGAAGGGGCATGTAAAGAAGACCTTCTTACTGGAAACTTTTTCCACGATGAAATATCTTAAGCATATACCCGATATTGTTAATTTAGAATTTACTAGGGACAGTGTTGCTGTACCGAAATTAGCTCTAAGTAAAACCACGTGTTCTTATCATGCTTTAGAATATTGTATTTGTAGTGCTGAGAATTCAAAAATCCTGTATGAATATATTTATGATTTTTTACCTAAATAAAGAAGTTAAACTGTATTACATGTTTAATTTTATCCTATATTATTAGGCCCCCCTTGAGAAATTTGATCATTTAGTCTCGAGCTTATGACAAAGACAGTCGACTTGTCAGTTAGATTAGACGAGCATTTGAAAAAAATACGCAAGCTGAAAAGAGACATTAAGTTTTACCAAGAAGATAAATCTGTGGTTAGATTGTTTTCGAAACTTACCATTTCAACTTACCAATGGCGGCCTCCTCCTCCTCCTCCTCTTCCGGCTGGGATAAGGTGTTTGAATCGTCCTCTAGATGTCCTGATGTTCCAGCGAAAGTTCTTAAGACTAAGCCTAACCGAGTTTACGAGATTGATGACTTTATAACTGTCATTTTTACTACGTCCGAAGAGGAACGCAAACAAGTAATTTTGGATACTATTGGTTATGGCAAAATTTCTTTCTCTAGTGAGGAATTTGAAGAATTTTTAAGCACTTTTGATTGTTTCAATACCCATTGGGTAGATATATTTATGATAATTGGACAGTACACGCTAGTGTTTCATCGCAATGGTGAGAAGAGAAGTCTCAAGTTTGAAGATGCCACAACAGACAAGTATCTATTTCGATGGACCGAGAAGCTAATACACCTATTTGCAAAACATGTTTATGAATTGTATAAGCTTAATATTGAATATTATACTGTTACTAAATAAATAGTCTAACGTTAATTTGTTTTTCTTTGTTCTAACTAAGGAAATAAAACACCAATATAAACACAAAAATTTATTAAAGTGTAAAAAAAGTTCAAAAAAACACAAAATGTGACCGAACAGTGGTCTGTAAATAGAGTAAAATAATAAACAATAGAAAAATATAAAAAAGGTAAACTTTGGTAAAATAAGTTAAAAAGCACAAAATCTGACCGAACAATGGTCTGTAAATAGTAAATATAAATATAACTAAAAAAAAATAATATAAACAAACCAATATAAAAATCAAAAAAAAAAATAGGGTAAACTTGGGTAAAATATACATATAAACAAATAATAGAAAACTAAAAAACTAGGGTAAACTTCGGTAAACTTAGGTAAAATATACATATAAAGTAAAGAAATAGGGTAGACTAGGGTGAAATACATTAATACAATAAATAGAGTGGAAATAAATGAATACAATAAATAATAAAATAAATAACATATATGCTTAATCTAATATCACAGCCTCGAAAGTCATACATTTAGCTACCAAAGGTGATTGAAGGAAAGTTAGCTGTCCGTGATCAGTCTTCGCTCATGGAATTTCCGATGATTCCTTATACTTTTCAATATCTCTATGACCCCAAGCAAGCGTGTTCTCCACGTCACCGGGAATAAGGTAACGCTTATCGTCCGCGTGTGATAGCGCTACCTTATTTTTAAGTTCGACATACATATCGTGTAAATGCGAACGGAAAGTGTTCATCTGACGATGAATCTGAGTTCCTTCTACGTCAACCGCTTCCCTATAATCGTCCAGAGTTAGGTCGGATTGGGTGACGTAGTCAGGAACTCCCTTAGCTTTTTTGGTTAACTTTCCCTCCACATTTACACAATATGCCTTCGCCCCGGTACCGTAGAAATCCCAAATGATTTTTCCTGCATACTCATCTTTCATTTTGCCCAAAATTGACTGGTTTACAGGAACATCATGTGGATTTTCCTGTGAGAAATTAGACGTGTCGAATCTATCTAAATTTTGTGCCATATCGCTATAGAAATTTTCGGTTGTAATTTTCAAAACAAGGGAATCGGTGTCAGTGTAGAGTAATACCGCGTTGTTGCCGTATTTTGGCTTAATATACCCGTACAAAAAGTCATACATAATAGTCTTGGATATTTCCAAGATGCTGAAACCCACGTAAATCGGTTTATTATATGTGACTTTTTGTTTTTTCATCTGGATGGCTACCAGGTTCTCGTTAAAAATAGTGCGATCTTTAAAATGAGGTTTCGAGATTAACGCTTCGGCTCCCAACCTTCTACCAATATTTTCCCAATGAGAAACAAGTTTAACATCTACCCGTTTCTCCACATTTTCCATTGTTTTCCCAAACACGGCGTTGTTCATAAGTTTAAAAAAGTCTTTTTCAAACTTATTTTGCGCTTGATTGCGCATCGCTGTGTTTAGGTCAATGTATTTCTTTAGCCACGGTGATTGGTCAAAAGATATAACGCGATGAATTTTGGTGAGCTTAAGCCCATAATCTAAAGCCTGACGCAAATTTTGGTAATGAATTATATATTTACTTTTAGGTTTAAAATTTGGAATTAATTTTTCAATATCTTGGAATTTTGATTCTGGTGGAGCTATTGATTGTGGACAAAAGGGTAGTTCGTTGTGTAAATAATGCAACTGTTCGGGATATTCTAAATCTACCTCTAATATATAGCCAGTTTTAGAATCGTTCGCGACATTCATGTAATCTAAACTTTGAATTTCGGTCTCATCCAACCACTTAAAATCCCCCGTTGGTAAATATTGAGACATAGCCGCACCATAGAGGTTGGTAGCGTCCAAATACATGATGTAGGAAGTAGGTTTGGAAGCGTCATAATGAGGTATAAATTTATTATTTGCAAAAGCTTTTCTAACGCTACACTGACTGACCCCACCGCGAATACCGTGTTTAAAGAAATGTACCATGTCTAGATCTGTCAGTAATTCCAAGGAAATTGATGTGGACTTGAGTGCGGCGTCCATCGCAAGAGAGGGCGCCGTGAAGTACTGCGCAGGATCTAGACCGTAAGTGTTAAGGCACACGTCTCTAAAACTTTCAAAAACATCTGTTAACAATAATACGTCGGATTTTAAATAAATATCTGAATATTCGCCTAAAGTTTTACATTCAAATAAATTCCATACAGCCCCAGCACGCTTGTAATCCTCGTTACTGATGTCTTCTTTTTTGAGTTGGTTATAAAAGTCTTTCTGTGATGGCAGTTTACTCTCATTCAATTTCGCGAAACTATCCACGTAATTATATGGGAAGACACCCTTCTGTCGAATAAGCTGAAACTTATTTTCTTCCGCGAAATATTTTCTCACTTCTCGACATTGTTCTGGTTTTAAATTTTGACTGAGTTTATCGAGACTGCTGGCCATGAAACGAAAACTGTCGAGGAAGCGTAATTTTAAAAATACCTGATGTTGTTTACCATCCCTGTTCTCGATGTTATCCACCAAAACATGTTTAGTAAATGATATATACTTTTCCTTGTTTTGAGGGATAACATCCAACTTTTCTTCGTTGGAAGCCAATTCCTTAACAAACAGGTGGGAGTCAAAGTTGGACATGTTATGGAAAAAGATGGGTATAAATTGAGGGATTTTGTAATTCAGGTTGCATACAGAGTGCGCGGGACCTCGATAGGAGCCGTCTGTATGATTATGTTCGTGCACACGATCGTTTAACGCTACATCAAATGGCTTTTCGCAAATATGACACACCCTAGCTTCTTGATGCTCCCTCTCTTGTTCCGCAGAAATAGGTGTCATGGGTACTACTTCCTTCATAAAGCGATTATAGATTGATTTACAATCAATCTCTAAACGTTTTACGAATTCTTTGTGAGCATCCGGACCCCTATAACTTTGGTAAATCGAATGAGCATCGTCAAAGTCACATTTGATGTAGTAACCGAACGAGTACGGAACATGTTTGTGTGTTCTCACAGTGTATGACGTATCGGGATCCTGCGCATTTTCCTCTGTATCCAGGGGCTCAAGGATCGTTTCGAAATCGGCATAAACAACAAAAGGCACTTTTAATTTTTTTTCAAAGTTTGTAAATTTCAAAATATTCTCGGGAATCTCTTCACCATATTTATTTTTTTTTAAATTTGTCGTTGGGACTTTAGCTAAAACGTGCCCGCAATCGTGCTCTTGATGAGTCTTTAATTTTTGTTCTGAATCAAAATATGATAAACAACCATCACATAAATACTTAACACCATGATGTAGGGATAATTGACTTGAGATCAGGCGAGATAAACTTCTTATTAAACAGTAATGACTATTTCCATAGTCATCACTGATTACTAACAAATTTACGTGTCGCTCCCTATTACGAGATTTTGTAAAGTATAAGGGACCCACGACTTCAATACTATTTTTACCATCTTCGAACAGTTTCTCCAGTCCATAAACATTGATAGAAATATTATTGAGTCGCTCAAACTTAGCGATGTCGATAAGTTTAATCGGAAATTCTATACCTGTAAAGTCCAGTTCGTTCTCAAAAGACAAATAGTTCGCGACTCTATTTGGATGTTGAGTCCAATGAAGTGGATGTAAGGCAGCTAGGACTCACCACATGAAACATTTTTGATCCGTGTTCTGGATGTTCAAGACAGCTTTCTTTGCTTCAATCTCCTTTGGCAGCGGGATGTAGGAAGATGGCTTTAGAGGCTGGATCTTGTTGATACCTAATTCTAAGTGGAGGAGTTGTTGGAGCGCCCATCCTGTAACAATAGAAATATTTTTTAGTAAGAAATATTAAACAGTTTTAAAAAAAATTTTGCAATAGTTTTACACTTACCACTATCCTTTTCCATAAATTCCGAATACTTCCGGTCCAGGATAGCGCTGAACTGCTCAAACAGCTCCTCCAAGTCCGTAGCCCTGCTCACCAGCTGGTATTTGGTGTTGAAGGACTTCACCTCCTCCGACTCGCTCGACTGCAGGAGAAAGCGACCGAAAAGCTCCAAGCCAATCTTCAGGTAGTCGTACCTTAACACAACGGCCCCAACCAACTTGACGAATTTTTGTTTCAGCTGCTGTACGTAGTTCTTCACGTTGGTTGGGTCTTGGCTTGAAGTGAGTCTGTAGGTAGTGATTCGGTTTCTAAATGATGTTTCCACCCGCACCACTCCTTCTTCCTCCTGCATCCTCACACAACACTTCTCCCGATGGATTAACGTTCTCAGATGTCCCCCCCATCGGGAGACTGGAACATCCAGTTTGCACTCCTTGCAGTGTTGCGTTGCTGATGTAGATGGTTCTAGAGATAAGAAAAAATAATTAGTATCAAAGTTATCTAAAAACAATTCTAGTCTTAAAAGAAAATTTCAATTTTTAACTACTCACCATCTGTCGAAACGAGTCTTGCTCTTTTCGCCATGGATGTCTGCGTGGTCTTCGCTGGTCTTTTGGGGGCCGGGTGCTTCTCCTTCTGGTGGCGAAGAAGAGCCCCCTCCGACTTGAAAATCCCACTGCAGACGTCGCAGATCTTGACTGCTAGGCGGCAATCTCCATGACGATTGAGGCTGTCCTTCCTGGTGAATGCACGGCTACAGAATTCGCACACAAACATTTTCTGGAAAATAAAATATTTTGACTGAGGAAAGTGTTTCCGAACCCTTGTTGGTATACTCCTACTATTATGTGACTCCGAGATGTGAGTGGAAACCGAACATACATCATCTTTCCCTACTAGCTGTTTGATAAATTTTTTCTTTCATTAAATTTCCAGTTTTTAGCCTAACTTCAAGCAAAACTAGCGCTTATACATACCCGATAGAGAAATTATTTTTTAAAACACTATTACATGCATAAAGACTACTTCGTCAGGTTCTAGTTTCAAAGATTTATTGTTTGGGCGTTACGTCGCTCTACTTCTAAGGTAAATTAATATTTTAAAAATAATAAGTCCCTGCGTTTAAACAAAAAAGAAATAATGAAAAAATAAATGTTTTGAACACTGTCAGCGACTTTAAAATTTTTTCAAACAATATTACATGTATGAAGACTACGAGTGCTTTGTTAGGTTCTAGTTTAAAAGATTTATTGTTTGGAAGCTATGTCACTCTACTGCTAAGGTAACATATTTTAGAAAATATTTTAAAAATACTCAAAGTCACTACGTTTAAACATCAAACAACTAATGAAAAAAGAAATGTTTTGAACACTGTCAGCGACTTTTAATTCTAAAAAGTATGTTTGATCTTAATCTATATAGTTTAAAAAATAAAAAAGGGTTTCAGACAAAAATCCTTTTCTATTACTCGATCCCGATTCTAATATTACTGTAAATAATTGAAGATTTCCATGCTGTTACTTAAACGCGAAATTAAAATCATAATTTTGTACACTAAAGTTGTAAGATCGACACATAGACAGACTATTTTTGATTTTCCCTGACAAGACGGCACTAGGTTGTAAGACAGACACATCGATAGACTATTTTTATTTTCCCTGACAAAACGGCACTAATATTCTTGTAAATATTCGACATTTCATTTTTGTTCATACATGCAGACTACAAAACTTTAAGCTAATATCAATCGGTACTTACCCAAAAATTTCACAGTACACTTTCTTCACACAAAAAACAAAGAACAAAGAACACTCCGACTGGCTGGCAACGAACTTAACGTGCACACTAGGAGATTCAGACGCCAACTGTGCTTTGCAAATTGCCTCTTTCTCCCTTTTATGCTTTTCCTTATCAGCCGGAAACTGACGGGTCCTAACAAGTTAACGACGCAGTTTGCTGCTTCAAATAAAGTTAATAATTTCTAATTGTGTGTTTTATTTATCAGTACAATACTAATATTTTGCAATTCTTTCTGTTGTTCGCACGTTCGAGCCCACCTTATCACCGGAAATGTTAACCGCAACTTCCCGAGTTACACACGGCACTACTACATATTATTATTCACTTAAATAATATTAATACATTCTATTTCTTCAAACATTTTAAAATCTTAATTTTTACCGATCGGCTCTACGTACATATTTGCTTCGATCTAAACACACATACTGACTGTTATTTTACAAGTAAATAGCTTTTTCAACTAATTAATATTCTCCTGATAAGGACGGAAGTTGCGAAGGCCGACGGCTTCCGACGTTCTTATCGCTGTATACTCATTTCTATTGCCACTAAACGACATGTAAATACGTTTTGATTTCCTTGCAAACAATTTCAAATTAAATCATTAATTTTCTTTAATTGCTAATGCCCTTACCTCTCGGAATTAAGAAACCCGAATAGCGCTATTACTTTATTTAAATTTTTCTCTTTTCTTTGATATCCATCATGACTTTTATCATATTCGACCCCCTTATCATCAACCGGAAGTGCTACCGTCGACTGTTTAAACAGGGGTGTTTGAACAACCCTGTTTAAACAGAGGCGTTTTTAACAGGGAAGTTTCAACAGGGCTGTTTAACAGGGCTGTATAAACAGGGGTGTTTAAACAGCCCCAGTTTAAACATTGGTGATTTTAGCGTGGGTTGTTTAGTTGTTATTAACTTAAATAATATTCCTAAATTATATATATTTCATCGAAAATTTAGTATACAGGGTGATGTAAAAATTTTGAGATCTAATTTTTTACTAGTTCCGATGATCTAATACCTATTTTTCTATTACCAAATCCCCTAATATTCATAACTTATATAATTAATCCAAAATTTACTATACAGGGTGATGTAAAAATTTTGAAATCTAATTTTTTCCTCAAAGTCGAGATTTTTGAAAACTAATTTGACAAATCGAAAGATCTGCTCCGTCACTATCCCCCATGCGAATTTCGGCTCTCCACCATCAGCCATTAGGTCGCTAATCGCACAAAACTATATCTCCGGAACCCTAAGGCCGATCGACGCCATTCTTTTTTTAAACGTCTTCGGACACCGCCCTGAATACGTGACGTATCTTAAATTTTTATTCTGACGTTTAACACGTGACTGGTGACAGTTGACAGGTCTTCAATGACAGGTGACAGCCGCCATACTTTTACACATGTCTTATGACGTCATTTTGAACACGTGACCTACGTTAAATTTTAATTTTGGCGTTTCAAAAGTGACAGGTGACAGTTGACAGATCTTAAATGACAGGTGACAGCCGCCATACTTTTACGCATGTCTTCTGACGCCATTTTGAACACGTGACGTATGTCAGTTTTTTATTTTAACGTTTCATAAGTGACAGGTGACAGTTGACAGATCTTAAATGACAGGTGACAGCTGACATGCTTTTACACATGTCTTATGACGTCATCCTTCATACGTGACGTATGTCAAATTTTAATTTTGACATTTGACAAGTGACAGGTGACAGTTGACAGGTGACATTTGACAGCTGCGCGCGCAGGTTGGGTTTGCTGACGTAAGATCCAGTGACGTAGACTTCGATGACGTACTTGAAATTTGCGCATGCGCAAAGGTGGCCGAGATATGACGTCATAGATCACAAGATAAGATCCCGCCGGCGGGCGGTGGGCCGTGAACTCCCAAAGATTCACTACTGTTGGACATAACTATTATTTTTTAAGTGTAACATAACGTTCTTTAATACATTTTTTTATATAAAAAAGACCTGGGTGATATCACAAATGAGAAAACAAAAGGTTAAAAATGTAAGAAAAAATATATAGGTTAAAACTTAAACAAGCATTAAACAAAATTTAACGGTGCATGTCTTTGACAAATTTAGAACTTTTTCTGATTATTTTGTGCCTTTCTTCGTTATGATTGTTGAGCGCCCGGGATCATCGACCAGATTGGTTTCGTCGTAAATCAAAATATTTGACGACGAAACTCCTTCTAACTCGGTTTCCAAATGATTAAAAATTTCATCTGTGGCTGCTCTGGCTAGAGATGTAGACATTCTCGAGAATTTATTTTTGGGAAATATTCTCCTAGAACAATGAGAATGTATCGGACGTTTTGGAGAATTTATTTTATATGTTGGAGAATTTTATGTTTTGTTTGACTGCATAAATTGGAAGAACATATTTTTTACCCAAAGTAGTTTTTACAATAATTTTATCTGAAAAAATAAAGAGATAGCACTGCACAATACCTAATTTAGAAATTATTTAAATTGTAAATTAACGTGATTAGGCATCTTAGTCAAAATAAAGACACTTTAAATTTTTATTTCCAATATTTTCGAGTAACTTCATTTATAAATAAAACACAACTTAGAAACTCATTGTATAAAATAACATGTCTAAACAAGTTGTTTAAAGCAACACAGAAAAGAAAAAAAGATTTGCTCCAGCTCCATCTGTGATACAATAGCGGCATTAAAATAAATTACCTTAAATTTCCGTAAACTCTCATAAATTCTCCGAGAATATGAATTTTCCCGAGAACATTCTCGTTCTCGGAAATATTCTCGGTAATTTTCCGGTAATTTATATTTTTTTCTAAAATCATAAATTCTCGAGAATTTATGCTGGAAAATATTCTCGGTAATGTACCGTTCTCCGGAAATATTCCCTTGAGAACATTCTCAAGGCACATCTGTAGCTCTGCATGAGATAGATTTTGTGAAAATTTTTGACTAAGCTCTGTTCGGCGACGAAGAAAAGAGTTGATACAGTCAGGCCCGGGCACGTTGTCTTTGAAACAAGCTTTTTTCCCTTGTCTCTCTGAATATGATTTCACAGACAATCTCAGATCAAAGCTTATGACAGGAAAACCAAAATTTAATAAGGTAATTATGTGAGCAGGGTCGACCTGAGCGGACGTAATCAGTGTGGGATCTATAGAGTTCTCTAGAGTTAGTACTGTCACAAAAAAAGTCTGACAAGTTTAAATATCTAGGCATTGTGATTGATAAGAACATAAAATGGGAAGAACGTATTTGCGTATTAACAATTAAATACAAAAATTCGCAGACTCATTTGGAAGTTTTGTACCATTAAAGATTTGATGCCTATGAACATACTTCGAACACTGTATGTCACACTTGTTGAATCTATTATAAGGTTATCATTTGAGGTGGCACATTTCCTATAAATTTATAGATTTATAAATGTATGTATAAACATTCCATATAAATATTCTGAATATAGTACAAAAATGAATGTTGAAGGATATTTTAAACAAACAAAAAACATACTCTTCTGAATTGTTGTTTTGAGGAGGCGAATGTCTTTAATATTGCTCAACTAATATAAGGTCGATACTATTGTTTACTTATACAAATTCTGAATTAAAAGTGTTAACTTTTGCATATAACACTAGGGCAAAGGCTCGTCAGGACCTAGATGTGCCGCGTCTGGCGAAAACCACCACACAGCACAGAGCACAGAGATTCTTAACATATAATGCTCCTAATTTTATAATTTACTATCGATTGAAATAAAGTGCATAAATAATATTTCACTGTTTAAGAAAAAAATAAGCGATGATATTACAAAAATGAGTCAAATTTTATAAAAATATTGAGGTGCAACTAACAATTAAGGCCTCTGACTTTTCAAACAAATTTATATTATGACATATGCATTGAGTACAAGTATTTTCCTATGTTCAATGTTCAGTATTGCATGCTGCGGTACCACTAGATCGTATTACATATATCATAAAAACATATAGTTTGTTCACAATATAAATGCATAATGCGGAAACTGTAAAAATGTATTACAATATCTTGCGTATTGCACACACGGACATTTGATCTACATACAATTGAACAATAACATGTTGTAACTGTTGTTCACAGAAACTGTAATGTTGAAACACAAGCTGCAATACAAGAACACAAATGTAATACAGAAAAGTAATATATATTATAAAAAAATATATACTGCAGTCACAAAGTAACCTCTGTTTACGGTACATATATTTTTGAACAAATTATTTCAGTACCAGCCCGGACGCATGCCCGTGGTTAAACTTTCTATACCTGTTCAGCATCAAAAATATGTATCATTTTAAGTGCTTTTGCAACCAAAATTCTTCAAATTTGTGAAGTCATTATTTAGATATTTAAAAAAAATCATCAGTTTGTATCTCAGAAACGAAGCCAGAATGGACCCATGTTGATTGAAACTATTTACTCAGGTTTTAAAAACATCCTGTATAAAGCTCGTTTCAAGCTCTTTCGTTGCATTTTGATAAAATGGTGAGTACCTCAATAAATGTAGATAAATATAAATATTTCAAGATTCTTAAAATGCGCCAGAGTCGGAGTGGTTTCAATTCGGAATAGTTTTGGAAAAAATGAAATCTTACGAATGATTAAAACATTGTTTATTGATTTATGTAATTAGATTTATTTTTACCATAAAAAAATTATTTAAATTTAATTACAGATTTAATTCGGCTTCGCTGTCACTATCATTTTCATCTAGGTACATTAAAAACAAGTGACTCCATATTATTAGTAAATTAAAAATAGGAATGTTCGACTTTGTTAACATGGTTGATCGGATTTTTCAACTTTCTATAGAAATGCTATCTACAAGTTTTCTAATTAATATGACAACACTTGCAGTGGCGGCTCGCCAGGGCACACTGGTGACGCACCGCTTCACTTAAAATTTATGTTTTTTCCAGTAGTGTTATTTAAAATTATTATTAATATAATTTTGTAAATTTTATTTTGATATTGAAAATATATTCTGATTTTTATTTTAAGAAACAAAATAATGTTTATGCATAATTCATCAAAATCAGTACAAAAATAATAAATGATTATTATAAAACGTAGTGCGCCGAACGCATTTTCAAAAAACAATGACTTAGCTGAGCCGGCTGGGCGCGACTATAAGCCTCGCACATTCACAACAAATAAGCAAGTGCCGCGGATTCGGAGTCAAATTAAACCCGCTGCACTTTATCAACGTTATTTGTGTTAGTTGCTATGACAACGGGACGGCCAATAGGCGACTAAATACTTGCGGGTATCGCGGAGCTTAAAAGCTTAAAACGTATTTTATCATACGACTTAAGAATAGTTTTATCAATCGGAAAATTGTTATGTTCTTATGTTCGTTTCGGTATTGATTTTTTGTTGCGAATTAAGTGTTAAAATTTAAAATCATAGAAATGATTCCGTTGTATGATTCGGTGTCCATTTTGCTAGAAAAGCCATTTTCCAGATGGAAAAATGAGGAGACCTCTGCCTTCTCTTGAACTAGACAAAAAAGGAAAATCAGAAGATAAAGTGTTTGTTCGAAAGTTTCGGATGAGTGGTATTCGGAATATAAGTGACTGTGTGGAAGCCTTTATTTAAAAAAAACTTTTTTGATGCCCTGTTTAGCTGTAGGTATAAAATTGGGTGTGTGCAATAAGAATGGGTTTAACAATTTTGAGAATGTCACGCGAGGCTGTCTTAAACACGAGGCTTCTTCGCAAGGTGTGCACTAATGTTTGCAGAATTAAAGAAAAACCTCAGTACAATTGAAGACACTTTGAGGGAAAATTCTAGATTATATATAAAATATTTCAACGAAAACGTCCTTCTAAATAGAAGATTTATGCAATTACATATTCGATTCGAAGAGTTAGTCTTTCGAGGCCACAATGAATCGGATTGTTCGGATAATCGTGGCAATTTTAAAGAACTTCTGGATGGGTTTATATCGATAAGCCCTGTAGACATTCAAGAGCACTGTAAAAAAATCTTCTGTTTTTCTGCTAACTCTAAGGCAATTCAAAATGAGTTAATAGATTGTATTTCGGATTCGGAGAAAAGTAGGTGGTCTTTGGTAAGTACTCTAAAATTCTTTTTAGTTATAAAATGGTGAATTCGCGGGTTAGTATTTTTTTGCGTCCGCTTCACCTATTATTAGGTACACGAGCCGCCACTGAACACTTGTATTTAAAAAGTCGGAGAAGTGTTTTCTGCTCTAACATTTGATTTTACCTGATGCCACATATGCTCGATTGGGTTAAAATACAGTTATAGGGAGAAGGCGTAAAACCGTAGGCCCCATATCGGCGGCAATGGTACCACATACATTTTTCTTCTTAATATTAAATGTTTTCGTCAAGACACTTGCTTTTACCGGCATCAGTACCTACTTTTTTGTCTTTCATTTGCGTTGTCACAATATCTTTAACTGTAGACTAAGGATTTTTCGTTAATAATGACGTTTCTGCTGCAGCTGCATTTATATTAAAACCCATGTTTAATATAATATAGAGAAACACACACATTTTTAACAATTTGCTTGGCATCGGGCGATAATTTTTTTTTAATTAGCACTACCGGAGGCACTATGGTCAATACATTTTTTAGCACGTTTGGAATAACAAAAAATACGATCGAAATCATATAACAACTGCACGGTTTACCAAACGGATAGGAACTAAACTAAAATATTTGTAAATTATTAAAAGAGGTAAAAAAATACTTTATCCATACCTTTACTGATTATATTAAAATTATTTTTACCTGTTATTTTACTAGGGCCGGTCCTGTTTACAGTTCTTGCAAATTTACCAGGATTTATTACAAATGGTATTGATAATAGTTTATTGCAGGAAATAGATCAACGAAAGCGTTTGAAACGAGCTTAACTCATACATTTTCTGAAAAATGCTCAGTTTTTGATAAGACTAATTTTTTAAATAATTGCATTTCAAAAAAAAAATCTTTTATTTTACTGAAGTGAAGTTCCTAAACAGGAATCTGCTTAAACAAATTTTTGCTTTTCACGCATGGAAATATAACTGAGAAATATAACCTGCAAAATTAGTTTATTACAAAGAATTAAGAACTATCAATATTAAATTATATGATATAATTATACAGGGTGTTCCAAACAGATGTTAAGGAATTTTAAGGCCAGATTCTACATATAAAAATATGAAAATAAGTTTATATAAACATGGATCCACAAACGCTTCTGTTTCGAGACACAGGGTTAATATTTTCACACCTCAAGTATTCGGAAGAGTTAGGAGAAATATGCGAAGACGATTTAGAGCATATATTGAAGCACGGAGAAGCGATCTCCAGCATCTACCATAATCTTAAATCAAAAAGCACTTTTTCCCAAACAAAAAATATTTTTAAAAAGATTAATTTTTATTCTTTGTTTTTATTGTAAGAAATAAATTAATTTTTATCTCGAAAACGGTGCGTCAGAACAAAAAAGTCCAAGAGACACTTTTCTCGCAGAATTAATTAGGCTTAAAGAAATATCAATTTTGCAAAAGATCAGTGGCATGCCATTTTTTCGCTAAGAATATAGACTTACCAGCACACATGCCACTGATGTAAGTACTTTAAAAAATAATGTTTTGCATGTAAATGTACCCATTGAGTACATACTGACGTGTACAAAAATTCAGGTCAATATCTTAACACATTTTCGAGAAATTAAAAAGAAACATTTAAAAAGGAAAATATTAAACACACTGTATCTCGAAAAAAAAAAACGTTTGAAGATCCATGTTTATATAAACTTAGTTTCATATTTTTAGATGTAGAATCTGCCCTTGAAATGTCTTAACATCTTTTTGTAACACCCTGTATAAGACGACAAAAACAGGTGGCCTGTGTGATCCTGGTCGCCGAAGCTATTATTCCAGCAATTTAAGTTTTTCAAAATCGAATTTAGCAAAGCTCGAGAGATAGCAAATTTGAAATGTTTGGTTTGGGATTAAAATTAAAAATGTTTTAAAATTTACTTTTCTACCTTACATAAAAGTGTACATGGGTACCTTTAACAGACGGAAATTTTAATCATTTTGGAATCACTGTATTATGTTAAAAATAAAATTTTTATTTATGATTTTAGGTGGATGCAAATAAGACTGCCCTAGTTAGCCCGCGACTAGAAATATCGCCATCATGTTCATGCGAAACTAAACGGTTTTCAGAAAAGAAAAAATGTAATAACTTTTCATGTTACAATGGCGGGACATGCGTAGAATCACAGCACATGTTAACTTGTAAATGCCATCAAGGTTTCAGTGGACCAAGATGCCAAAAAACTGTATTAAGCTTTAATGGGGATAGTTGGGCATGGTACCCGTCACTTAAAATATGTGAACAGAACCATTTAAATCTGGAGTTCATAACCATAAAATCCGACGGTTTGCTATTTTATAATGGTCCTTTAGTAGCTAAAAGAAAAAATGAATTGTTCTTATCAGATTTTATTAGTTTAGAGCTTAAGGAAGGTTTCCCAAGACTATTAATAAACTATGGATCTAATACACTTCAGTTATTTGTTAAAACCAAAAGTGCTTTAAATGATGGCAAGTGGCATCGACTTGACATATTTTGGAACACGGAAGTTATTAGAATTGTAGTAGATTTTTGCCAGTCAGCTGATACTGTGGAGCAAAATGACAATGCTACTCCAGAATTCGATTATAGTAGTTGTCAAGCGGAGGAATCTGTTCCATCTTTTGATGATTTTTTAAATGTTAGTACTCCGCTTCAAATCGGTAAAATCTGGCCACAAATATTTAATTTACTGGATGACAACTGGGACTCTGCTCCTACAACAAAAGGATTTGATGGTTGCATAAAAAATATTTTTTGCAATTCACAACTGTTAGACCTAGGGAATCCAGCACTGTATGAAAATATATATAATATATGCTACCTAATGGAAGAAACCTGTAAACAGATGGAAAATAATTTCGGGTATGTTTTTCTTAACTTGATATTTACTGGATAATAAATTAAATTTTTTAAAATAGCCAGGTAAAAATTACTATGTTTAGTATGATGCATACCCGCGAAAATGATTATGCATGTGATTTAGTGTATGCGATAATACTTTAATGCTTGGACGATTTGTTGAATATGTTTTTTTTAATTAATAATTAATAGTAATATTTAGGCTTTATTTTCCTTTATACAAAGTTTATTTTTAGTTTTATAATTTCTTCTTGATAAGAATAATATTTAACAGAAAGCATATTTGAGAGTTGTGAAATCAACGCATTATAACATTTACGATATTATGATTCATACTATGTATTGAATTGCATCGCACGAAATTATCCTATTTACCTATGTATATACCAGAGGCGTGCGGAGAAATTTGGGTGAAGGGAAGCAATTTTCAAAAACTTACCTATTTATAGTGTAATTGGATTATTCTATCATTTTGTGTAAACTCTTCTATAACTTCGTTGTAGAAACGCGGATTCTGCGACATTTCCTTAACAAGATTATTTTCCATTGCTAATAGGGATACATTGGAAAGTCGATCTTGCCCTGTCGAATTTCGCACATAAGTCTTGCTACGTTTAAGCGCAGAAAAACTACGTTCTACAGAGGCACTAGTAGCTGGAATTGTCAACACTAATTCACATAATTTTATTACCTCTGAATATGCCTTATCCAGTGCAGTTTGTCTCAAAAATGTCAATAACTTACTTGCATTTGTTTTTTATCAATATCTTCGGTGTCATACAAAGCTGTAAGTTCGGAACGTAACAAAATAATGTCAAAATACTGCGAATTGTGTACCACTTAATAAAGGTCATCACAATTTAAAAATTGTGTTTATAGACGACTACATTATTTTAGGTGTCAAATTTAATAACATTAGATTTTTATTAATTTTTGATGATTTAATTTGCTTTAATTGCCGTCTCTAATATTACCAGTCGGCTTGCCATTTACTATATCAAATATACAAATATTTTCATGTCGATAACCACTGTATCCTGCATGTAGGTGACCAGTTTTTGTACAATCCATCACCTTTGTTGAATCTTGCTGCGCCTACGGAACGTTTTATTGTATATCTTTTTAGCATTACCATTTTAACTATTTCTAAAAAAAAGTCAGTCTAAAAGAGCTTGCTTCTGTTTATTCAAATATTTTTATAATATATTAACAGTAGTTATAAGTAAGATTAAAAAAGTGATGGGTAAGTAACGAATTTTAGAAAAATCGTCACCTACCGGTAGGTACCCGATCTACTCCCAAGAAGAGTGGAATCTTTAGCTACCTACCTATTTCCGACCTGCAAAATAGTAGAAGGTGACTTCCCCAAAAACCGCTTATTTATCGGTAGGTAACAAATATTGTCCCTAAATCAGTGAATATATGAACAATTTGATAGGTATGAATATTTAAGATATTTGAGGGGTATCGTAACAGTTCCACTTCTGACTTATCCAAAAGCACTATAGAGGCGTACTTTCAAAACTCAAGTTTCTTCAATCATTTTAATATACAGTCTTACAGCGCGCTTTATATTCCTAATCAAGTCATTTTTTATTATTTTTCCTACTTTCCCTTCTAATTTACGTCTGTTATTTAATAAATGCTTAACATTTATTCCAGATGTATCCATGGATATTGTCAGGGAGATATACATGAAGCCGAATGTCACTGCCGCTATGGATGGTTTGGGTTGAACTGCTCTGCTGCTACCGTTCCCGTCACTTTCAAGCGGCAGTCCTTTGTTAAATACGCGATAAGCTTTGAACTAGACCGTTTTATAACGCAAATCGAACTACGTTTTCGGACTAGAAAAAAACGCAGTGAACTTTTGGTCCTTTCTGATAGACAGAATCGCGAGTATGCAATTTTAGAAATTATAAATTCGCGTTTATGTTTTCGGTATAATGGTAATGCGGAAAGGACAGAAGAGATAAAAGTAGTGCTTAGTAATGTACTTGTAGACGATGGTGAATGGCACCTAGCCACAGTGCATCGATACGGTAGTGTAGCAATATTAAAAATTGATAGTGGAGAAAGTGAAAGATACAATGAAAGTTTCGAGTTTGTTGGACATCAGTTTCTATCCCTGGATAAACAGGAGGGCGTATATGCTGGAGGAATACCTGAATTTAATGAGATTAAGACTGTCGAAACTAACGTCAAATCTCAAACGAGTAAGTTACTGTGTAGCTTAGTTAGTATTGAAAATAAGTGTACCTTAATAATGAAGTTATTAAAAAAACAAAAATCCTACTGCGAAACACAAAAGTTGAACTAAAAGGAAATAAACAATATTTTCTAATTTGTGAAAAATTAGTGTGATAGGAACGTTGTTTAGGTGACATAGAAAGACGATTTAACGTTTAGTGAGTGCAGTCGGAGGCCCATTAACCGACTCGACACTGCGTTAGTTATCCAATATTATACATGCTGTTGGGCCTACGATTGCACGCCTGAAATATTAAATATCTACTCGTTGTCTAGTTTATTTCTTTTTCATTTAAATTTTCTTACTTTTTTTATTTGGGTTTGTTACCCAAACAACATTTCTATCATACTCAGTTTTCACAATTTAAAAAACCTGGTTTATTTCATTTTAGTTGAAGTTTTGTTTCTTACAGTCGGGTTTTTTGTTTTCATAGTAACCTCGTTATTTTAAACTTTTTAGTTTTTATTTAGATTTTTTAGATTTTGGTCCAATAAAAGTGTATTCACGACCATTTATTCTATAACATTTTCAAATTTCAGTTAAATTATATCGAAAGCTAAAACGCCATGTCCACCGCCTTTTTATCATATTTCGGCTTAGACAGTTATTGGGTTTAGCACCGGCAGCTTTCCCAATTTTTTTTAAATTTTTCGTAATTGTGGCATTTTGTTTATTTTTCGATTTAATATAACCTATATCACACGCGAAGCTAAAACGAATCTTTTAACACCACATTTAATAGGTATTCAAAGTTTTTTATTTTTCGAATTAGACAATATTATAACGTCCTGCATCCACCATTTCGCTTCTTCAAACAGGTTTTTTGGCATCCCATTTGATGGTGTTAAAAAACTGCAATCTTTCGGATCGGACAATATGGCTTCCAGCGTCT
Source organism: Philopedon plagiatum (assembly GCA_963971165.1). Lineage (NCBI taxonomy): Eukaryota > Metazoa > Arthropoda > Insecta > Coleoptera > Curculionidae > Philopedon > Philopedon plagiatum. The sequence continues at coordinate 29,728,314 of OZ020195.1, read as the reverse complement.
GCCATTTTGATTCTTTTTCAATTTTATATAGCCTTTGTCACTCGCTAAACTGAAATGACACGTTTGACATCTTGTTTACTAAAATTGATTGAGCCGTTCGAACTGTAGATGGACCCAAACATACATACATACATATAGGCCCTTAAAAATACGACACTCCTTAGCGCTTCGCAGTCATAGAGAAAATATATAGTAGAGAAATAATGTCAATTACGAATGCGGCAAATTTACCGAGCTGAATCCGTAAACAAAGACGGTCCTCTGCGGGCTTGCGCATTGTCGAACGTTTGCCTTGTGATAGACAGGACCGTACTTCAAAATTTATTTCACATGACGTGAATCTTTTATCGAGTAATAAATGCTAAATATATTACTTGTAATTATTCTTTTTATTAATGATAAAAATGTAACCATTAGTGAGATTTTAACAAAAAGTGTATAGTTTGTTGGCTTAAATCTGAGTTTTCTTGCTATACAAAACTGTCGATAATTCCTCGAAAATAGCTCAGTTTATATATATACAGTGCGTCTCTTTAATGTCCCCCCCCCCCCCCCTCTTAATTTTTTAAACGTTACATTTACAAAATTGAAAGTTGAAATAAAATATAAACATAGTATTATAAACAATAGAAATAAAATATGCAACTGTTTTAAGAAGTAAAATAGTAAATCAAAAAAATTACATGTGTATATTTTATTGGATTGGCATCCCATCCTGTATAATTATTGAACAAACCCAGTTCTAGGGTAAGATGTAAATATTTTTACACCTATTTACAGTGTGTGCACTTCATACTTTGCTGAAAGCGCTACTACTTACGGCCCCATGTCAATCTAATCCACCGATATCTTAGCGATCCTTTGGCGAAAGCGCTTTTTTCTTTCGCCATCCCTTTTAAAATACTCCCCTCTACCCTAATCCACTAGTATTTTTAGTGCCCCTTTGGCGAAAGCGCAAATATGCCTTTTGGTCACACTCACCCTTATGCAATATAGGGGAAGGAGGCATTGACACTATATATGACCTTCTTACACCATCTTACCCCTTATACAATGCCCGTAATACACACACACCCCGTCAGTGCCTTTCTGACACCTTGACCACACTCAATATACGTCACTGACAACTAGTTCTACTTCTCCGTGTGTGCATTCACTTCAACACCGGAGTCCGGAGTGCATTTAAGATAAATTATATTTTTTACCTCCTATTCTTTCACATATTGATATAATTTAAATTTGGAATTAAACTATTTGTATTTATGCACTACTTGTAAGAAATAGACTACGAAATAATTCCTTATATTTAAAAGTTGGATACATAATTGGCGAAACATATGAAATGTCTGTAACACTTTGTAAAGACTATTTTTGTATCGAAATAACAAGCTTCAGAGGTTCGCTATATTCACCACCCCAACCAAAAATACCATAACATACAAATGACTGAGATTTTTTCGGCCCGGTTCTGATCGCCGCGTTGCGTCATTGAGTTCAACAACCACTTTTACGAGACGTCCCGAGTGCGCATGCTTCGAGAGGACCGTCGTTTAAAAATCTGACTGGCGCCCAATGCGTACAAACGCACTTTTTCGCCCATACATTGGACGGATTCAGCTGGTGTCGCGAATACGTTGTGATGGTCTAAATATATCTTGTCTATGTTCGCAGTCGAGTCGGGCAAAAAGCTACATGATTTTTCAGAACTATGCATAAGGAAAAAGTTAAAGGTATGAAACAACGCATACCCCTTGGATGAATTAAGAATGGACACGGGATGATTTAACATTCTTTGAAGCCCAAACAAACCATTCTAAGCGACACTGTAAACACAATTTGTAAACATTGGCCACATCTTATTTTACCTTATATTTTTGTTCAAGAAATACGTTAGAAGCACCACAAGATTTACTAAAAGTAATAAAAGCCCTAAAATATTTTATTTTCTGCTAAATAATAATAAATTTATGTTAGAAAGCTCCTAAATACATTATTTCTAAAGGCTTATTTAAAGTTGCTCCGAGTCATTTATAAATCCATAAGTCGCACTTTTTCTTTTCTAGTTCATTAGACAAAGACATACGTGTAATCGAGTGTTCAGACGTATTTCGTAAGCAACCAACAGAGACAGGAACACTTCTGAGCTCCAACACTCCAATGCTATTTTATCTCTTTCTACTACCATTCTGGACCTCTAGGGCAAGATGTTTTCATAACAAGCAACAAATAAACAGGCTTCACGTTCGATACGCTCATAGTATACGGAACACCGAATCCTTTCTAATTCATGCAAGGCATACCCAAATTTTAGCTTTAATAAACATTTTATAAATGCGGATTACCTTAACATGCCGTAATGTTCCTAAGCAATAAAGTGGACGAAGACCTTTTATAAACATCGATTATTTATATTTAACAACTACAGACACAAGGTGTATTAAAACCAGAATAAATATATGCAGGTATATTCTAAGCATTTTGTTTTTTAATTTTTTTACTAATTGAAAATGTATAAAAACACTTCAAAATACCGGCTTGCAATTATCACCTCACGGATTTTCTTAAGGCTAAAGCACCAGTGTCGGAGTTCATTTTGTTTATTTTTCAAATTAATATATCCTATGTCACTCGCTAAACTAAAACGAACCTTTTGCACTGCATTTAATAACCTATTCAAAGTTTTTTATTTTTCGAATTAGACAATATCTTCCTGCATCTTTCATCTTTTTCAATTTATATTTTTATTATTTCTATTTGCTATTTCCATTTGCTATTGTCAACATTACGCACTCGGCTCAGTTACAGAAACAAAATACCCGGCTATAATCTGCAGATCACGTTATGCCTTATAGCTGCTTACTACCCGTTAACAAGGCAAGGCAATAAAGTTTTTAAGTTGCTTGTTTTCGAAATAGAAAAACTGTAAAAAGATAAAATTGATAAACTATAACGCATTGCTCAAAATTAAATAACTAAATAGTTTGTTGTGTTTTGTTTAAGTACCGATGAGAACATATTATTGTTCATAGAATTTCTCGTAAGAATTATAAGAATTGCTAAATCAGTATTGTTTTGATAATTATTATTACAATTGTTAACAGTGCGAAAGTTCTTTATTGCAAATTTAAGTTTTTATTTGAAAATTAAATAAAAATATTAAAATTGATTAAAACAAAATTCACATGATGAGAAGCAACATTAAATCAAACATTGTAGTTTAAAAAGTTTCAAAACAACAAATTGTAATCATTACGTATTACATTGTGCACGTGTCTAAACCGGGAAATAAGCATTCTAAAAGTAATATACTATAATATTCTATGATATTTTATGTTCACACAAACGAAATCAAAAAATAACATGCATATTTATTTGAACAAATAAAACAAAACTGCAATTATTTGTCATTTCATGTAGGAAAGGTGTTTAGTTTATGTAAAAAAGCAGCAGATAACTTGATTTGTTAATTTTGCGCAAATTGAGGTGCAGGGTCTTTCCTCATGTTATACTGAGACTCCTCCTGCAGCCGATATTTAAATAGTAAGTAATGAAAAAATTGTATCTAAATATAAAAGTTTTTGATTTTTGACTGAATTTTAGGAATCCGTTGGCAAAGAAAAATTGAACATTGCAAAAAATGTAAAATTTTCGAAAAACTTTTATTTTTTTAAACAAAAAAAACCTGTAAATATACAAAAAATGTTATCAAACATTTACCTGATTTCAAAAATATGTAGTTTGCTATGCTTGGTTAAGACGTTAATACCGAGTCCTAAATATTGTAAAAATTATATATAATAAATCATATTAAGTAGCATGAATTTTACTGACTAAAGCAAATTAGCGCTTTATCCCTAGTAACGTTTCGTGTGTAGTGTTCAGTTTTATACTTTTATGTCGAAAAATGTCATACACAGATGAGAAGTTAACCAAATTCATAGCTACTATGATTTTCTCTATACTATTTTTATAAACTTTAATACCTAAAATCTTAAAACGACTTAACCAAGGATATGCATTAAAATTATTTATCTACTATTTTAAAACCAGAAATACGTGCTACGTAAAAATATAAGTCGAGACATTTTCGATGTTAAATTGCTTTTTCTGACACGAATTTTAAAAATTTTGATGCAAATCTAAAACTTTTTTATTTACAACTTTTTTTTGTTTTAGAAAATCTTTTTTAATCTTTTTTAATTTAATACATCTTATATTGAAATATTTAGTAGGTTTGTTCGGTGATCTCGTATTTTCACTAATTATGTTAATATTATTGTGCAACTAATCAACAGAAACATGCTCACTAAAAATTACGCCGGTTTGACGGATAATTACACAAATATGAAAGTTTAAATTTCGACTATTTTAATAATAAAATAATAAGGGCAGTTAATCCCATAAGATTGACCACGTTTCCAACGTAAAATGTTGATCCGATGGAACCGATCGGATGGAAGTTGTTAAAAACGAACCCCGTATTTATCGTCTATTTTTACAGTGGATCGACTAATCCAGATTTTAGTTCTCTAAAATTAAATAGGGAAAGAGCAGAAAAAGAAAGAAATAAATATATTCTTATTTACCTTTAAAGGAACCGAAAATCGCGAAAGTAATCAACAAAATTCTTTCACGAGATAACAGAATACAAGTGAATTTAGGTTTGATACTTACATTTCCCATTATGTACAAAAAAAATTGAAATATTAAATACAACAAATTTAAAGGTTATGTTTATCCACAAAAAGAACATCTGCTGAAGGGTTAACTGTCAGTTGAATCCATTATTTATTCCAATTCCGTTCCTATCGCCAAAAATAATATTCCATCCACTTCAGTCAACTCAAGTCATAAAAGTTATAGAATTGACTTGAAACACCGCATCCGACCGAAAATTTAATTCTATCCGTTTATACCGCAATTTTCAAGTGGATGCAGTTCCATCCGATGCGTTCGAACGCATCGAAACGTCCCGTTGGAAACGTGGTCAATTGTCTATTATTTAAGAAAAATACCCCCATATTAATACCGATTATTTATTTAAAGGAATAATATCTGAGCAATCCTAAAATAGCATATTGTAAAACTCGCATGGAATGACCATTTCCTACTCGTATGATTTGCAGCACTCGCCTGCGGCTCGTGCTGCAAACGTCATAATCGTAGGAAATGCATGTCATTCCATGCGAGTTTTACACTATACTTTTTCTACGAATGTTACTGTTCCATAAAATGGGATTAGTAATATTTTTCTTTTTAAGATGTCAAAATAATAATTGTCATTTACTTTATATTTGCATTGTCTGCGTTGCTATGCGATTATTATGGAGTGTTTATGCGGCGCCGGTCAACGCCACCTATGTAAAAATATACCCGTGCACATTGGGAATTTTGTAGTTGAATCACCATGGTGATTGAAGCACAATGAAAATGTGTAAAAAAACAGTGCACTATGTTCCAAAATTACTATTGAACATACAATAAAGGTTTTTATTGACATTCGTAGAAAAAAATGTTTAAAGGTATTAAAAAGAACCAGTGATCGAATATCATAGCTATAAGCCAAGTAGTCTAATAAACGCTACTAATAATAATAATAATAATAATATAAATAAAGGAACATTACAGAACACATCTGAAAGTTGATTAACAGTTGGTACACAGTTAAAATCCTAATAAAATAATGAAACACTATGGCATTGGCCAAAACTCAGCATTAAAAACTCACCTTAGTTTAATAATTTTAAAAAGAAATTTGATACACACAGGGCCACCGAAAAAAGTCCACCACGGCTTATGCCTTTTTATACGAAAACTTAAAAAAAAGCACTAACCCATCAATATTTATTTTGAGAGCGACACATTTTTTAGATATTTTCATTGGTGTAAGAAAAACCAAAAGGGGTGGCTTCTAACCCAAAATTTTCAACTGGAAAGATGAGTTTAGTGACACGTCGTTTTTAAGCTTATTTAATTCCCAGCCAGTCACTGGTTATCGAGCGAATACAGTTTAATGTAAATCAAAGAAATTGGTCAGTACATAAGTGTTAACTTATTTAATGTTGAAAATGTCCATCGTTTTGGTTACTTTTTTTTATTATCATCATCAAAAAATATAGTTTACACGGTTTACTATCGTCAATGGTACTTTAAAAACAATGACGGCTGGTGAAATTTTACAGTTTTGTATATTTCTGTTGCTAAGTTCTGTTGCTAAGTTAAAATAAAATACTAAAAAGAAAGTCAACAATCTCTTACAAAGTACCAGGCGCGCCCCGTGAAATTTTAAAATTGTATAGCTCTGTTGCCACTTATGGGATCCATGCTAAGCTCAGGTTTTTAATAGTGATCCTAGTAGGAATGTTTTGATAAAGAAAATAAATATTTTGCAATTTGCGAAAAAAAATTTAATTTTTGCGGAGCCCTCCTGGGAATACAATGATCACGTTTAAGTATTTTATTTATTATTTTTTCTGAACAAATTTTACATCATTTTATCGAAAACTTTCAAATTTGAAGAGAAAAAATGTGTTAGTAGAAAGTTATACTCACGTGAATTTCTTTAAAAAATTATATTTTAGGTTTGAAAAAATTCAAATGACTATAACTTTCTGCTAACATATTTTTTCTGTTGAAATTTAAAAAATTTCAACAAAATTATGTAAAATTTGTTTAGAAAAAATATTAAATACAATTCCTAAACCTCTTCATTTTTTCCCAGGGGGCTCTGCAAAAATTTTTTTTTTGCAAATTGCAAAATACTTTTTTCTTTATCAAAACATTCCTACTAGGCTCACTATTAAAAAACCTAAACTTGGCATGGGTCCCGTAAGTAGCAACTGAGATTTACAGCTTTAAAATTTCACCAGCCGCCACTGTTTAATAGTTATTTTTGTATCTAGGGCGCGAAATGCTACTTTAGTGATCGAGATCTAATTTTTTTAACGAGGCGCAGCCGAGTTAAAAAAATAGTCGAGATCACTAAAGTATTTCGCGCACGAGTTGCAAACAAAATTTTTTCTACAAACGTCAAAATATGTATACTTTTATACTGGCTTAGGAATAAATATTGGTTCGTGTACTGGCTGTACCATTAATGTTAACATTGTAAATAATAAATAAAATTAGGTAGTGTAAAATTTTGTCATACTTTGAAAAGTGTTAATTATTGTTAAACATTTAGAAATAAATTTGGTTTGTAGACTAAAGCGCATTCCTTAAATTCCTTTGATAGACACAGATCCGCTAGCCAAAGTATAATTTACATGCTGTGCGCGAAATGCCTATTTCGCACACTACTTCGCGCACGCGGGGTCATAGTAACAGGAAAATGAAAAAAAGTGTCACTTCGCATATTGTTATCAATGCGCGAACCTTGTCATTTTTTGACGTTTGTAGAAAATAGTTATTATCCTAACAAGTGCGGAAAGAGTCACTTTCCCGCACGCGACTGCCGTTACCCGAACGACGCGAAGCGGAGTTCGGGTAAGCAGTCGAGTGCGGGAAAGTGCCTTTCCGCATGAGTTAGGATCAAATTTTTTTCTACTAGCGTTAAAAAAACCAACATCATTTTTACAAAGTTTATTATTTTTTAATAAACAAAAAATAACAGGTATATAATGTTTACTTATTACTTATTATATATATTTATCGTAAAAGTACAATTGGATGCACTGTGTAAATTAATTGCTGAAGCTAGAGAGGTTGAAGTTGACTGATTCTGCATAGTGGAAGTTTGAAGAGACAGAGGTGTTGAACTTTCATGGACGCTACTGGGACCCGGTGCAATATCTAGGGACGTGGATGTTTCTAAGATGCAACTGGAAGTCGTTGGAATAGCTTGACTGATATTGAGAATTTTGTTGGACATATCTTTTTTCTGTTTGATGGACTCCTCTAAGACTTCATAATAATATTATTCATACATCACCAAAATTTTATTTCAATATAAAACATTAAAAAATATTTTCCCGCACTCAGTGCGGGAAAAATTTTCCCGCACGGTGCGGGAAAAATTTTCCCGCACGGTGCGGGAAACTTAGTCTTTCAGAGACAAAATGAGTGCGGGAAAACGGTGAATTGCGCACGCTAGTAGAAAAAAATAATTTAGAGCTTAACAAAAAATAACGAAATACACAATAAATGTACACAGGTAAACTCACATATTAAAAATTATAAAACAGTTTAATTCAAAATTATACATTACATACATTGTTATTATACAATAATTGTAGTTATGTAGTGAATACTCAGATATAAAATAATGCAATTTTAGCTGGCTATAATAAGTAAATTTTTATCCGAAATCGAAAAGGAAACGGTTTAAAAAACTCTAAATTTGAAGAAAATAATATAACTACGAAACAATTTGACATTGAAATATATAAATCCAGTAAGAAAAATAACACCGGCTCAAAAAAAAGTGGTCTGTAATTTGACCAGACCCATCTGTCTATATGTACTTTGATGCGCTGAATACAAATCCGAAGTCCGTTTGGCCCGTACACCCTCAAAATTTTGAGTAAATTGTGAAAAAACGCTGAAAAGGGCTAAAAATTGCGAAAAATTGCAGTTATAAAAATTTTATTGAACTAGATCAAGTATGTTTCTTATGTATTTTGGGCTGAATCCAAATTCACAATCTGTTAATCTCGATCATTCATATATTTATCAAAAATCGTAAAAAATAGCAATGAAGTAGCAGAATATAGCAAAAAATAGTATTGTTCTTACGTACAGCAATGAGCTGACTGGACTTTTATTACGTATGTGGGAGTGATTTCTTGTAACATTATACTCTACAAAAGCCACGTTACCCACTAATGTAGAGCTGCAGTCGCTTGATGGCAACGCCTGCGAGCCTGCTTTCTCACCCTGACCAGACACCGATACTGGGGTTCCGAATCCCTGCATCGTAAAGCAATTATCGCTTGCGCCTGCCATGACGGCATACACGCGTTAACCCAGGGACTCTGAAAGACGGTTCTGTTGCCCACCGTCACTACGTGGAGGTGCCCTGGTTACAGGCACAAGCAATCTGTCCTCCGAAGTTGAATTGCAATTTCTAGCTATTTTTAGCAGTTTTTCGCAATTTACTCAAAATTTTGAGAGTGTACGGGCCAAACGGATTTCGGATTTGGATTCAGAGCATCAAAATACATATAGATAAATGGGTCTGGTCAAATGTACAGACCACTTTTTTTTGTGTGCCGGTGTAATCAATATTTAAATTAATTCAAAGATTATCATAAAATCATTAATGAAAATAACTTACTTAGGAATATAGAAGATATTTTTTATGCGGCTAATTTTATACAAAAAAAAAACTGAAAAATTACCATATCTACTAAAACATTCAAAAATTATGTATATAAATTTCAATATTTATTTTTAGGGATCCTTTTATACTTATACACCCTATTTTGCGAATATTAAATGCTAGTGAATGTAAATTTGATTTAGGGGAGCAATTTAATTTTCTCCTAAATAAACGACTTTATTTGCTTGCCTAATAAAACATTTACTTACCTTTTCCCATAGATATTTAAATTTTACAAGGCATGTAATGACATTTGGCATGATAAATTACACTTGTAGGTAAATAAAATTAAAGCGAAAATGTCCTGGAAAATGTGTAAAGGCAGTGTACAAGGGACATATTTGTTGATGAATTGTGTTTTAGTTTGTGTAATTTATTACGTCATGTAATACAGGGTAATTACCGATGACAAATTTATTCTATTACAGCAAGTAATAATATGGATTTAACAACAAGATAAATGAAATCAACGGCAAATTTGGTATCAAGCGGAAAAATTTACTATAGTGTAACCTTTTGCCGTTGGAAAAGGTAGACTGCACTGATAACTGAAGGTCACGTACTGATAGTCGCTGGGAGTGTAAACCAAGAGATCAGTGTAGTTAAGGACCGGCACCATGAGGCAGTTACTATATGAGCCATGGTCGTAAGAATAAAATAAAAAAACTGTTTTTTGGTATCTTATTAATTAAAACGTTGCTAAATACCTGATGATAAAATAGAGTTTTTGCATATCGGAGATTAATATTGTTGGCAATCAATCTATTGATGTAGTAAAATATTAAAATGACATTTCTAATGGTTAAGGGAATAAGTGAAAAATTAAAAAGTTCTACATAGACAACATTTATGGTTTAAAAATGTCAAAATTGCTGACTACAAAAAGAATATGAGTCAAATATTACTGGGTTTTACTGATGCTTAGCATTTTTTGTAAACATGACTGCTACAACTGTCAAAACAAAATAATCGGTATCAAATTTTGACAGCTATTCATAATTACTCCGTTAATCTGTCACAAATCAATTGGTCGTAAAACCATTTTTCATATAGACCAATTGCTGGTAAAGCTATTTGTAGTATGTTAATTAGTCGAAAAGTAGTTCATCGTAGGTATAAGTCAATTAGCCTTAGAGCAGATAAAGAGACAGAAAAAGATACTGCGAAAACCTAAACGGACCTGACCAAACCCATTGAAGGTGAATATGTATAGGTTTGCTCAAGTTTTTTAGGTATGCTCAGGTCTGCAGGAGGACCTTTTTTTGCTTATTTTTCAAGAATATTTGTGTATGATTTAAATGTTAATGTTGACAGTTATTATATTAAAAAGAAATAAATTATGTTTTACGAGGAATTAAGTTTTACGACAAACCACTTGACGAACTGACTTTTATAAAAAATTGCTTTATTGCTAATTAACCAATACGACAAATTGCTTTATGATAAATGGACTACCGCGAATTGCTTTACGACAAATTGAAGTAGACCCTATTTCCCCTTTTTGTGTGGCAAAAAAGTTTCCAGAGTGATTCTGCTGTAATATTTTGGGTTATATAGAATTAAACATTTTGCTCCCTTCGTTGCTATCAGATTGATGATTAAAACAATACATGTTTGCCCTTCTTTGTGTTAAAATAAGTTCAATTCTGCTACAAGTCCCAACAAGAGCGAAACGGATTTATGATTGGTCCCCTGGTTTTAAGCAGTTTCATTATACTGTCATATTTTCCCATATGTTCACCATTTTTTCAAATTTCTATGCATTTTATTATATTATTTATTTAACATTTCGGAAATCACTCTACGTGCTGAAATTGCATATCGCTGGCCTCGCCGTTATTTTGTGAACCCTGACCAGTTTGTATAAACTGTTCTTGAGGGATTCATATAAAAAGCGTACCAGCGAGGTGCAAAGGAGGGAGTCGTGTCCCGACTGAAGGCGGTACGATCGCGTCCCGGAAGGGAAGGCGTCACTGTGGTGTCGCACTAGCAGGACCGATAGCGCCAGCCCTTTAGGCTGACTAAGTGCCGCGTCAGAAGCTGCCCCCTACGCTACACAACCTAGCAACGTAAGTGAATTGTTTGTACCTGATAACAATATAAGTGTTTTTGGTAAACCGCAGCATAATTTATCAATCCCTACGTGACAATACCTATACAAAAATTACATATGTTGCCTTCTCATTTTACAAAATCATACATATTTTCTCTACTGTTGCTCTTGTACAAATAGTTAACAATTTTTGATTTATATATTCAAATTTTAGAAAAAAATTATGTAGGCCATTACATAACACCAAAAATAATAACAACAGGAAACAAGCACAGTGGAGAAAATCCAATTGTGTCAGCCACGAAATGAAATGAGATTAAGGGACCCTCACTTTTCCATTATTGTTCTAGCGTCTAGTATCTATTATATTTTTTATAGATCCTATTCATTCCCCACAATATTTTTATTGTCTATTCTTAAAAAATCCTTTCAGGGATAATTAATACAATTATAATCCTGTTTTGTTTCTTTTAAATAAACTGCAGGACTGGATAAATACTGTTTCTGACCAATGTTGAAACATGCATCAATAACATTTGTCATAATTGTAAAATTTACAAATTTTTTGTCGTACGTTTTTACAATAATTTTAATTAGTAATTTAATTTTCGTCAATTAACTAACCGCCTTTCACAATCTCTTATTTCCTAAAACACATATTGCTCTATTTACACGCTCTTCCAAGAACATGCCCAAAAATACGCATACTCACTTCCGTTCTGGCTCAACGACGAGAAGCACAGTGTCGGCGGAGCAGTCAAATATAGCATTGCTCAATGTCTTAATTAGTGTGCTCCATTTTTAAATCAACTTACATATAATTCAAATACATACAGCAAATATATTTTGTACCCGAAATTAGTATTCCCTACTTTTTACGAATTTATACTATTGTAAATACCATATTTAAATACAACATAATTACCTAAAAGTTAACATGACAAATATTTTGAAAACGATTGTCCTTAACGCCGCCCTTTTGTGTAAAAAAGAGAAAATAATATTTGTGAATTAAAATTTGCATACATCTATTTGCACAAAAATTTTAGGATTTTTAAAGCATAGCATAGCTAGCCCAGCCAATGTGAGAAAAAGGTTTTACAATCAAAATTTAAATTGTCACTGTAAACCCCCCCCCCCCCCTGTATATCTGGCAATATTAACGTTCGTGTTAAGATCTTATGAAACACATGAATGTCTGTGAACAAATGTGCCTTTATTACCTAAGTTTAATTTCATTCACACATTCACACACCTACAGTTATATATGTCTTATACCAGCGGCGTGCAGTGAAATTTCAAAGTTGTATATCTCTGTTCCTCCTTACAGGAACCGTACCAAATTTAGAGGTTTTAATAGTGAGCCCACTGGGAATGTTTTGGTAAAGAAAAGAAAAAAATTTGTAATTTGCGAAAAAAAGTTGAATTTTTCATTGCTTCCACTGGGAAAAAAATATATTTTAATATTATAATATTTTTTCTAAACAAATTTTACATAATTTTGTCGACAATTTTTAAATTTTAAGAGAAAAAAAAGTGTTTGTAAAAAGTTATAGTCATTTGCATTTTTTGAAACCGAAAATATGATTTCAAAAAAAATTCAAATCAAATAACTTACTACTAACACATTTTTTCTCTTAAAATTTAAAAAATTCTCGACATAATGATGTAAAATTTGTTTAGAAAAAATAATAAATAAAATACCTAAACGTGTTCATTTTTTTCCCAGTGGAAGCAAGGCAAAAATTCAACTTTTTTCGCAAATTACAAAATGTTTTTTTTTCTTTACTAAATCATTCCCAGTGGAATCATTATTAAAACCCCTAAATTTGGTACGGTTCCTGTAAGTAGGAACACGGATATACATCTTTGAAATTTCACTGCACGCCGCTGCCTTATAAATATTCAACATAAAATACAGCAAACTGTTATAACGAAAAATTATTCAGTACTTATTAAGAGTTATACTCAAATATGAATTCGTGGCCTTCTATCTCAAAAGAATTACTTACCATACTCTTGAGCGATTTTCATATTTCTGTTTCTCACCTGTATGCTACTTGACTGAAATATTTACATTTTTCTAGCATGTGTTTGCCGCTCTACCAACCATTATATAAAATAAAATTTAAAAGAAATCCAAGTAGTGTTCATGCGTAATCTGTCATTTCTTGTTCAAGAAGAACTTGTTTGGAAATTGTGCTTAACATATATGTACAGGTTATGCATTCTAGCATGAGCTCTGAGATGCGCAGATGACAGACCGAGAGAGTCAGTGTATGACAGAGACACCCAATACTTGATTTCAGCAAAGTACACTCCGCCTAGAAAATAAAAACGAAGTATTTAATCGAAATATTATTATTGCAAAGCTTTTTAGATTTATTTTACTTACATACCATAAAACAATAAAGTCCACTCCAGTTCATACAAACACTGAAACACTCCAGACCCCAGAATTGCAAAAGATCTATTATTTTTGGCGTAACTTTAACGCTATAAACAAACAGACTGCAACCTTAAACGACTATTAAACTAACAAAATACCAACAGCATAATTTTAACCTCTCCAAAGGGTGTCCGCGAGCAATAGAAGTAAAACTTCAGCCAACAATAGAACTCATTGAATTAATACTTTCTATTATTTCTCTAATACCTTATATTGGAGTGTTTATTTTAATTAACATGATATAAGGATTATTCACTTAGTTATTAGATTTTTTATTTAACTGTAGTTTATGTTCGTTTAATAAAATATATTGTAATTTGAATCACACCGCCTACATATAGCTATTTTTCGCCCAGTTATAGTTAAGCATTCTCATCAAATAGTTTAATTTTTTGACTCTAACAATTCTACACTCTAAAGAATATTATAAATTTGTTGGTTTTCAATATTTTGGTCATTGAAAAAATGGTAATATAGTTTTCAAAGAAGTAGGAATACTTTTAAACTTCAATAATAAGTCTATACTTAAAGAAATATGTATTTTTAAATTATTTCAATAATGTTTTGTAGATACAATATTAACTTTAATTATAACTAATGTGACCATGGTCAAAAATAATACCATTAGTGAAAATAGCATAGCAGTCTTTTCTGTGTATAACGTAAAATAAATTTAACAAAGGGGAGTTGTTAAGATCTACCTGATCATTAATGACAGGTAGATCCTAACAACTCCCCTTTGTTAAATTTATTTAAAGCACCTAGCCATAAGAAAACCTTGTGCTGGGTATTCCGAAATATTTATAAAATAACTTTAGTAAGGTTTTCCAACACGATACCTTTTAGGACTGCCGAACTAAAAATTAGTATCAATTCTGTATAAAAGACTACAATATATTACATTTACATACGTTACCGATAATTAAGTAGGGTATATTTACATGTCATTTATTTGTGATCTGTAGTCAATTTCAGTCTTAGTCGTAGAAGAACACGGATCACTACTGTCAATTTGTATTTAACTTTTCTATTCCTGACAGAGAACGCTCGCTTAAATATTTATCAGAGCTTTCGCCTGAACTGCTTTAATCTTCACCTAAATTTTATTATTAGGTCTTCTACAACGATGTCTACCATGGGTTCGTTTTCCATATATTTTGCTTCAAATTTTTTTGCTCTTTCGCATTTTCTGGCTCGAAAGAGACCACCAAGCTTTTTAGCTGCCGATGTGGCTGTGGAAGTAATGTGTTTGTGCCAGCTGATATCATGTTCAAAAGCTACGCCAACAAAATCGAATGTTTCATTGTTTTGTAGGGCCTGGCCATTCATGTGGATGGGGTAAGCGTTGCCGGATTTTTTGCGTGACAGGGATCAAGACTGGGGTGTGGAGGTGTTGAACTGAACAAGGTTCTTGGCACCCCAGTAAGATTAATTGGAGATCTTGGGAAAGGGATAGGTACACAGATCTGCGTCTATTATCCAACTCTTGATTCGAAGCTTGTCTGGTAAAATGGATATTGGAGTGAAGAGTACTATCGTCAGCATAACTGTGGATGGGGTTGGTAGTTGAAAAGAGCAGGTCATTGATGTGAAAAATAAATAGGGTTGGTGCCAGGACTGAACCTTGGGGGACGCCAGCATTGATAGGATGGAAGTTAGATGAGTGACCACAACAGATATGCGCCGATTAGAGAGGAAGCTACCGATCCAGGTACATAGTTTGGTAGGAAGACCGTAAGAAGGTAGTTTGTTGAGGAGTGCGGCATGCCATACTTGGTCAAAGGCCTTGGAAATATCAAGAGCAACAATCTGTCCTAAAGTAACCAGTTTTTCATGTCATCTTTTTTTATCACAGATGTAGGACACTTATCGATTTGCTTATTGTGGTATGGAGCATTGTCGATTACGACTACACTGTTGGGTCGCAAATTGGGCACTAGGTTATGTTTACCCATTTTTCATAATTTTCATAATTCATTTCACTGTGATAGTCCTCAGTACTGCAGTGTGACTTCCATCTAACGTACGAATTTGGCACAAAACCGCTTCCTCACCAGCGTTCCCGATTATTAGACGTGTGCCTTTTGAAACAGAGGCTGAGAGACAAGAAGTATTCTGACTAATATTGAAGAAATCTGAAAAAAACTCCTTTTTTTCTCTTTTATTTCTTTGTGCCTTTATTTTTGGAGTAACATAATAATAAAAAGCGCTGTTCTAAGGCACTTCTTTAAGGTCTAAAAATTTGTGCTACCCATTTTAAAATTTGACGTTTCATTGTCTACAGACCGTCTTCCGGTGTATATTGTAATATGGATCTGTACTTTTTATTTTAATTTTTGAAAGCTGTAGGATCTGATTGCATGCATGCAACCTCGTATCACACTTAATACTTCATTATACGTATAACTTTCATAGTTTAAAGATAATGATTCTACCAGCATTTTACCCATTAGATCTGCCTCCTATGGAATAATATTTACTTCCTTTAATATTAATATACGTAGTTTCATTCAGAACCCAAAGAGCTTTCAAAAAATGGAATAAAAATACAGGTCCGTATTTAAAAAAATTGGTCCTGATGACTCTCTGTAGAAAACAAAAAATGGAACTTTAAGATTACCATCATTTTGTAGAACTTAGAAAAGTATCATGAAATGCCATTTTCTTGTCCAAAGTCAAATGCACAAAGAAATAAAAACGAAAATCCAAAAATTTCGACCTTTCCCGATATACATACTTGAAATGTTTTGACTTATAATAATTTAGCACTAAATTCCGCAAGTTTGTCCTAATTTGACCAACTTTCTTTCTGTTAAAGGTATACAAGTACCAATCAACGTAAAACTGTGTATACGACGCATCATCTGCTATGATAATTACACCAAATTACAACTAAACTTCAATGAAATGTTTTATTTTTGTAGCTGACTCACCTTGTATATGTACATATATATTCCATAAATTATAAGCATGGTCGTTTAATCTAAAAAGGCAACAGATGAGTGAGTGCTGCCAGTGTAATGGCAAACATTTATTTTCCTAAATTTATGTTATTTTAGAATTCTCCAGAGCGCCACCCTCGGAAAACTGTATTTCCGAAGCCAGTATATTTTAGGGTTAAACATTTATAAATGTGTTTTATAGCACTTAGTCATATCTAGGGATGAGCGGTATTAGCTTCTAACTATCGACACATGAGAATTTATAACAAACCTATCGAAATCTTTGGTTATCAATTGGATAAACTAGGTAGTGATTGGCATGTTAAGAGCAAGTCTTATGAATAATATGTTGTATTTTATTAATTTCTAATGTTATTACGAATATTTTGGATTCATTATTTAGAGCTAAGTTTAAGTTAACTTTAGTTCAAATGCTTGACTTTTAGAATATTATTTGAAAAAGTTATAAATACATTTATGTGACAGGGAGTATGTACGTATGTGTTAGGGAGTACAGTTATTGGCGCATGTTGTTATAGTGATTGGTTTAACGATTTTAGTGATTGGCACCCTTAAAACATACCTACATGTACTCACTCTAATAGAATTAAATATTTCTTTAGTTCATAATTTTTGTCAGATGTAAATACTCGTACTAATATCTAGATAAAATATTACTGCAATATATAAAAAATTAGTATCATATACTGGCTATTTTATAAAACAATTCACGAAACTCTACAAGAACACGTTTTTATAGAACTGTTAATTAAAAACAGAAATGGTACAAATATCACAAATAAACTTTTATTTTTAATTAAATACAGGTACTCCTATTTTTAATTTGTATAAACTTTTGCACATACTTTGGAAATAAACTGTCTTAAGCTTCGGTTTCCTACAAAGCGGTACCGTAAAAAAGCGGGCGTATTTTGACGGCCGTTTTTGCCAGCGTAAAGTACGGCCGCTTTGACGGTGAACATTATTGTAAAGTAACGAAACGGTGTAATAAAATACGGTCGCTATGACGGTGCACTTCATTGTGAAAATTATGGAATATTATGTGCATATTTTCGCATTTTTTCCAACCTTGCTCCCGATACAACGGATAAGTTAATAGCATGTGCCTGTATTTTGCATAATATTTTACGTGAAGCAAAAGTGCTCGCTCCGAATCATGCTACTTTGGATGATCTTATGCCTCTACCAACGCAAAACTTAATTGATCTTGCCGAAAACAGTGCTCGTGCCCGACACACGCCGCTTGAAATTCGTGATAAATTTAAGCTTTATTTCAAAATCGTTACTGTAGAGAACATTAAAAAGGGATTGTATATCTGTCGTTACAAAATAAAACGTAAACAGTAAATAAATAATACCCACCTGTTTTACGTAGTATTGTACCAATTTCATGCCATAAGCTTTGCTTCACTTGCATCTTCTTGTACTCCGCAGACTTTACATTATATATACCGTCATGAGTTTTAACAAAGTCAATTAAAATTTCGTCTTGTTCACTGGACCAATTAATTAATTTGTTCAGCCATTATCAAATTCCATTCGCACAACACAATCTCTGCACAGGAGCACCGCTTAAAAACGTGCTGGCAATATCCCACCGTACCGAGCGGCCGCTTTCGAAAATACGGTGCAGTATTTGTATGAAGCGGTAGCGGCGAACGCTCTGAAGGAAAACACTCAGCTTTGCAAGCATGTGTACGTTTTTTTGTGACGTCACTTGCCGTCAAAGTACGCCCGCTTTTTTACGGTACCGCTTTGTAGGAAACCGAAGCTTTACAATGAGCTTGTTTAGTAATTTCGCATTTTCAATAAATATATTATTATTTGTACAATTATATTGCACAATCACTCAATAGGGAATATGCATATAACCCAAATAAATCTGAAATATATTTTTTTACATTCTCTACATAAATTAAATGTTTATGGCGGTTGCTGTTATTCATTTATTTTGGTCTTTATTAACAAGAAAAGGATTGAAAACTGCAAATTTTCTGGCGAATTTCGAAACTTGTAAAACGTGATCCCATTGGCTGTGTCGTCAAAACTGAACTTATGACTCATCATGAGTATATGGCGAATTCCAGTGTTGTAGAGTCATCGACAACTCAATAAAAATGGTATTTAATGCGTAACTCATCCAATGAAATATCCCTGCACTTAAAGTAGAAGGTTCCTAAAATCTTACTCATGTATACTTCAAGCCGAAATCGGCCCAGGAACTTTTCAATTTTGTAACAAGAATTGGCATTTCTGCGAAATTTTGACATATAATCTTAATAATTTCGAGTGAATAAACTGCAATTCTTTATTTTCATGGCAATCTCCGAAAATTCAAAAATTTTCAAATTTTAGATGTCTCCGATGCAAATAAACCTATTTATTTATAACTTCGCCGAAAAAATAAGCGATTTAAATTAGTGGGAGGTATTCCTAGATAATTAACGGATAAAATAAATCCAAAAAGAATCACTAAATAGGGTAAATAGTGTGGAATAATGTCGGTTAAAAATAGGATTTGTCGGAAAAAACCAAGAAAATCAGAATTTTACCCCTTAAATATGCTCCTGGATGACCCATTCCGTATTCATTTTACAGTGTGATTATCCCTTTATAAGATGGTGTTGGAAAATTGGGAAAAAATAGATCGGAAAAAATACAGAGTGATTCAAATGTACCGATGTCGAGGGCAAAAAAGTCAAAAAACGAAATTTGCATTTTTCGACCTAAAAAAATTCAAAAGAGTTACTTGCCATTTTCTGATCCTCACCAGTTTCAGTCGAGTTCTAAAGCTCCGGGTCCCCTACAATCTCCGACAATTTACATCGATTTAATTCAAATTTGCGACCTGCACCCGATTTTAACGGAAATCGCGGAAATTTCGACTTTGACGTTTAATAGCTCCGAAACGAAACATCCTGTATAACTAAATACTTTACCGAAGCTAGTTTAACTATTCCTCTATCAACCTAAAAAAGTCGATTTCTCTCCGTCTGACTGTTTCCGAGAAAATCAAACCTGTTCGACTTTAAGTTAAGCTTTACGTTAACCTGAGATTTTTGCTGATCTCCTGACGCCACTTTTCACTAAAGCTTCGGTTTCCTACAAAGCGCGGTACCGTAAAAAAGCGGGCGTATTTTTTCGGCCGTTTTTGTCAGAGTACAGTACGGCCGCTTTGACGGTGAACATTATTGTAAAGTAACGAAACGGTGTAATAAAATACGGCCGCTATGACAGTGCACTTCATTGTGAACATTATGGAACATTATGTGCATATTTTCGCATTTTCTTCCAACCTATAGCTGTTGCTCCCGATACATTCGGATAAGTTAATAGCATGTGCCTGTATTTTGCATAATATTTTACGTGAAACAAAAGTGCTCGCTCCGAATCAAACTACTTTGGATGATCTTATGCCTCTACCAACGCAAAACTTAATTGATCTTGCCGAAAATAATGCACGTGCCCGACACACACCGCTTGAAATTCGTGATAAATTTAAGCTTTATTTCAACGGACCCGGCGCTATAGAATGGCAAAATCGTTACTGTAGAGAACATTAAAAGAGATTCTATATCTGTCGTTACAAAATAAAACGTAAAAAGTAAATAAATAATACCCACCTGTTTTACGTAGTATTGTACCAATTTCATGACATACGCTTTGCTTCAGTTGCATCTTCCTGTACTCCACAAACTTTACATTATATAGACCTTCATGAGTTCTAACAAAGTCAATCAAAATTTCGACTTGTTCACTGGACTAATTAATTTGTTCAGCCATTTTCAAATTCCATTCGCACAACACAATCTCTGTACAGGAGCACCGCTTTAAAACGTGCTGGCAATATCCCACCGTACCGAGCGACCGCTTTCGAAAATACGGTTCAGTATTTGTATGAAGCGGTAGCGCCGAACGCTCTGAAGGAAAACACTCAGCTTTGCAAGCATTTACACGTTTTTTCTGTGACGTCACTTGCCGTCAAAGTACTCCCGCTTTTTTACGGTACCGCTTTGTAGGAAACCGAAGCTTAAGGACAAATGGCTGCTTTTTAAATTGTAATAAATTATACCGAAAAGTAAACATTTTTTATAGCTAAATTATCCTAGTAATTTTCTTCAAAATATGTTTTTTGGGTTTGAAATGACTTCCTTAAATGATTTATGCAATAAAAAAATTTGGGCATAATCCTTATTGAAACACACATACGAAAAATTACGTCGGTTGGACGGATAATAACTTAAATATTAACGTTTAAAATTCGACAAAATTGAAAACATTCAGTTTGACGTCGTCCCACACAAAACAACTAAATGTAACGGGCAATGTGGTGAATCCAATTAAGGATACGGCAACATATTATAATGAGTGATGTCTGACCGTTATTTTGAGGGTGAATTGCACCAGAAACAATTCTAATCTTTTGAGGATAAGCTTTTCAAATGGAGCACTTTTGTAATATGCAATAAAAGAAATCCCATTGGTGGCATATTAATGTGCTTCTAAATACAGCCTGGGTGGTAGGTTCTTGTGCAATAATAACATTTGACTCCATGATTTTTAATATGGATATCTATTATTTCAAAATATAAAACACAATCCAGCTGAAATTTTAATATTTTCACCTAAGTCATCAGTGTAATCTTCTGAAGGCTTTAACAACCCCTCTGTCAGTAATTCATCTTTAAATAAGAACCTTATGGGAATTTCCCTATTTTCCTTACTTTCCTCACATTTCTTTTTTTTAATGCCAATATTTGACGAAATATTAATTTTATTCGGGCCCTCGAAAGGTTTTACTTGAATGTTCTTTTCTGGAATATAAATAGTGTTTAATATTCGTTTCTTCGAATCGAATTGCATCTTAAGTTTTTTCTTCTCTTAAAGCTTGTGTTGTCGCTCTTTTTTTTAAATTCTTTTTTAGCACTAAACTTTTCCTTCTTGATTTTTTTCCAGCCAAAAGATGTTATCATCAAAGGTTTCTTTTTATATTTCCTCCAACTTTATTATAACTTGACCCAATTTTCATACCGTACTGTGTATTAAAACTTATCTCAGTTTTATTATGTTTGGTTATCGAAAATTCCGGGTTTTTAATAGCAGAATAACTCCGTTACTTTTACCTTTTTGTCGCCATAAATCAATTGGGACTTTTCGTTCACGTTTGCGCCATCATTACTCAAGGGCGTTCCTCCGGGGGGTACTGGGGTAATTACACCCCCCCCCCCCCCAGAACATTTTTGCACACAATTTTACAAGGTTGGTTTTACCTCATATTTATTGAACTCCTAAGAACTGACAAAAATATCAGTTAAGTGCCAGTCACTATATATGTGCCAACGACTGTATGTTTTACCCTATGTCGATATCAAGATATCGATAGTAATAGATGTCTCGATATATCAATAGCTTTAAATATTTATTGATTTCAGGTACATTGACATCTATTAATTCGATAGCAGCCATTAGGATCAGTATTAATGATATAGGCAGAATCGTATTTTTAAAAATCGGATTATTAGGTTATGAATTATGTCTGTAATTATTTATTCAGTTTATTAATTTATATTACCTATACAGCGTTGCCCCATATAATTCATATTACCGATGTTTTATCCTCACTTATGATGGTATCCGCAAAGTTTACGAAGTTCCGTAAACTTTGCTATTGGTATATGTTAGTCACAATTTAAACTTCTGCTGCTGCCAAGAGCGAATCGCGTTGTTGCCGCTTTTTACACTTTTTAGTTTGTTTTCGTTTACTTTATTAGGATTATTATTTTTAGCAAATTTATTTTTATTTTTAATTGAGTTAATTTAATTTTTCCGTTTTTTGACACATGAATGTTACTGTATTATTACATGTTTTGGTGTTTCAGTATAAAATATTAAATACTATTCACTAGGTAGTAGTTTAATTCAGTGAGGCTAACCTTACCCAGGAGGTGGTTGACAAACAAAATACATCAAAATTACTATAAATGTTTGTTAATACCTTCCTGAAATATTGGTTTCTAAAAGATATCAGCGCCATATAAACTTTTTAAAAATGTATTTTAGTGTCATAACATCACAATAGAATGCAAATTATAGTTGCCATATTAAAATCATCAAGAGCTAGGCATGTACGTTAGTTATACCAATATTAACGGTATATAAACGATATACCGACAATTAGAAAGTTTCCATATTTTCTTAGTATACTTTTTAGTATAGTCTTAAAAATCCAAAACAAACATTAAATTATTGTTTGGATATCTTTTAAACAACCAAGTCATGTTATGCCTTGAACTTAAAATTTAACATTTTCCCGCGTTTTTTCGGCCCCGAAGCTTGTGACTTCACGTCACACATAGGTATGAACACAACGCAATGATAGCAAAATGTATAGTGGTCGTTATAGATATATTAGAGAATTGAGAAACCATATAAACTTCCAAAAAAGCACTTAATTAATCACCATATAGTGATAACTAACACTGATATGTAAAACAGGATGCAATAATATCCGTTGTATTATACCGGAAAATAAATTTGAAGCCTGTATGTTTCAGCCTTAAAATTATTAACTAACTTAACTTATGCACTAATTTGACATTTCAATATATCACGTGATATTAAATATCAACTGATATCGCGTGACATTCTTCTCGAATGTAAATACAATGTTTACTAATTTCACGACTAAAACATTCGACTGTTTTTTGATTTGATTCAATAATTTGAAAAAAGTGTTACCAAAGGGTAATTTTATTTAAGTCCATTGAAATAACAATATGATATATTAATTGAGAAGTTTCCATTTGACTAAGATACTAGTGTTAAGATCAAAAAATGGCATGATGATGGCATGGCAAATTGAATATTTCAAAAGTTATAGTTTGCATATGTACGTACTTTTTGGGTTCGTATCGCGTGACGTCATAATGGCCGACCCATTGTCGCGTAAAATCGTTTGCGGTCCCATCCACAAAATTGAAAATATTTTCAAATTTAAAGATATCGAAATAATCTTTCAGCTTTTTTAAAGTTATCTTTTTACCATTGTGTGATGCCAATATTGGTGCTAGTATTTTAGTCAAATTGAAACTTCTTGAAATTTGTCGATATATCAGTAAAATATCAATATACCGGTAGATATCAGTATATCGATAATTTTAAGTTTACCTATTGGTATTCAATAAATTTGTAACTATCGATATATCGAATGAAACTTCCATGCCTAGTTATATCTAATAACGCCATTTTTCGGTTAGGTTAGTATACGTCTACCTTCAAATATTTTTTGTGGAAGCAGTAAATCGTGATCATATCGGATAATTTATTACTATACTTTTACTTCCCTAGAAAAAGCTATAAAAATTTATCTAGATTATTACCTTTTACGAAGAATATTTCCGCCGGACTGGGTAGGTCTACCACTCTCTGTCTTGGTGAGAATATTGCCTGACAAAAAAGTATTTGACCTCTAGTTTCCATTGAAACATAATATTATGACATTCGAGAAATGTTGCAAATATATAAATATCTATTACTGGACTTCTCCGGCATTTTAGAAATTTCTATAATTCTTATTTGCGAATTTCTAATTTCTTCTATTTCCACGACTTGATAATAATTTAAATTTGATGAAATTTACGTAAAAAAAACTTTAGCTTGTACATAACCTATCCAGTCGTTTTATCACTTTTTGTGTTTCAAGATCGTTTCTTACTTCCCAAACACAGCCTAGATCCACGTTTCCACATACAAGTGTGACAGACTTACCTGGACAGGCCTAGACTCGCGCGCAAGTACGACGTGTGTAGCGATACCGAACGGTCACGGTGAGCCTGAACATGATTTAAATGAAAAGTTCTTGCCCTGTAAACATTGTTTGTAGTATAGAATGCTTCGTTATTACTGAGTATTTTGGAAGGAAAATTAATATCTGCTGCCGAGCCGTCTTTTAGAAAAGCCATTTTTATTATTTAAAAAAAACAGCATTTTTCAGCAATTACAAACTTTTTTAATTAGAATTATTTTTTACATACCTAGATATATTTATTTAAAAGTATAAAATTAGGTATTAGCATAGACTAAATAACACATAGACGAACACTAACGTGTTAAAAAATGGACCAAAAAGCGGGTCTCCCTAATAATGGCGAACCAACAAATTCCTAAACCATAAACCAGTAAACCGACCCAAATGTTTCAAGGAAGACCCTCTTCCGGTCCCATTTCGGTGTATTCGAGAATCTGTCTATATTCTTTATAGTCTCTGGTATTAGCTATCTAAGAAAACTAATAAATAAGCACCCTAAATGCAAGTAAAGCCCAATGCTTTTATGACAACTTATTTTCGTTATTTTGATATAGGTATCTAATATGCAAATGCAATCCTATTGTGTAGCAACAAGATACCGCGAAATTTGGATATACCGCGTTTGGACGACATTTCCATTCTATCTTTATTCATTGGGCACAGGCCCAGACAACGAGGCACCCAAAAGTCACACCTGCCACCGAGCGCTTGCTCTTTACAATTGCCACACGACATGCACTAATGTAATTAATTGTCAAACATCCCTTGCATTACGTGAAGCACAACTATTTTAGTGTTGTTGACGACCTTTTAATTCAATTTATTAGCGAACAAAATGATGTTAAGGCGGCTACAGACGGCATGGCAAGCCTTGGCCAGCGTTTGTGGAGACATTGGTCTATGCTTGATATTCGCGCACCGACAACCGTACACACGACATGTTTTATCTTTACCAGTGTTTTCGAGGCAAGTGAAAGCGAATCTCTACAAGTGTACAAGACAGACAAAATGGAGTCCGAGGATGAAGTGATAGCAGCGTCTGCTCTACTTTTAAGTTCAGCTGCATTATTTTTATCAAAAACTATTAAAAAAAGGCATCTCTAAAGTTCATTAATGTCTGCAGAATGTCTGCAAGTGATTTTGAATACGTGTGTACGGCGATCAAGCCCACTGGCGAGCTTCAACAAGTCCCTTTGATGTGTGTCGAAATTACCGCTTACTAGGCGAACCCTGGCCAGCGCCAACGTTGGCTTTGCTTTGCCATATGTTTTGCATCCACACGATGCGCCAACGTTGGAACGAGCGGGCATTGGCCAAGGCTTGCCATGCCGTCTGTAGCCGCCTTTATAATTATTTATTATGACTAGCTAGAACAAAACATTAAAAAACCCTTCCTTAAACTACCTTATTGCAAACACTGTTTCATGTGGGATGGAGTTCATCCTTTTCTTGGTAATTTATTTAAATTCTTAGAATCTACTAAATAGCATTTAGACTACATATTACAAAAAAAAAACTTTCACACCCTTTTCTTTGCAAAACTCACTGGCCGTGAATTTAAAAATCTCTGGACTATTTTAAGTCCGACCCTAAGGAGAACTTTTCAAGTAGGTATAACAATTTCGTCACTTCTCAGTAGATAGACTTGTCGTTTAAGTCGAGGCTGTGAGCTGTAATTTTGAAAGAAACTGCATCCCGATTTAAACTGAGTTCCTTTTCAACTAGTAATATATTTCTAATAACTTTAATTTATGTAGGTATCTGTTCATTCAAAATTTCATTTTGATCCATTTTAGAACCAAATACATTACGACAATACTTTACTGTTATGTAGGCCTGTCGTTTGGCTAGCTCTAACAGTCTAACTTAACATAATGTGCGTACTTGACAACTAGATAAGCGAGAAATTGGGTATATATGTACATACTTATTTAGATAGACTTTAGCATTAACAATAGTATCTACGGCTTTTTTATTCTTAGAAAAATAGCAACACTTTTATCTTCCACTAAGGGCTATTCCTTTAAGTGCTACCGGTTGCTATTGCTTTTTTTTTGTCAGCAAGATATGTAAATAACAATATATTGGTTCTATAAATAGAATTAGCAAGAAACATCATAATATTTTGGTGGTAAGACCTTGAAGCCTTGTGTGCAGAAGCCTTGTCTTATCGGTATTCAAATAAAGCTCTTAGGCATTATTTTGTCGGAAAACAATTACCCACAATGATTTTTCATAAATAATTGGATTAGAAATATAGCAAGCTGGCGTGGATTTACGGGGGGAGGGGCAAAGGAGTTGCCCTCTCCCGAACGCAGCTCAGAGCAAACTTGAACAAAAGTTGCGGATATACAAGTACGTGATATACTTCAGTAAAGTATTTTATTATTGACTATAGTTTTTTCCGTGTACAGTTAGAGAAGATATTAGAAGGTTTAAATGAATCAGTGCTAACAAATGACTATAGTGTCTCCAGCAAGAAATTTTATTTAGTAAAAATGTACGTACCTGCGGCTCGATTGAATAAGGCTTGTCTTGCTGTAGGTGAAATAACGGACTAAAAGAAGTTCTCTGCCTGAGTAATTTAAAATTGAAAAATATTACATATTTTACATTTTGCTTCTGGACTATATTTTTGTTAAATTTTTCCACAGATTTTTCCCCAAAAAAAAAAAACGTTACATCGTATCTTTTAAATAACTCGTAAATTTCAAAATTTTGTAAATCTTTAAACTCCAAACCAGACCACTTCTCTCGCTCATTCATACCTAGGGTCTCCAAATTATGGAACAAATTGCCTTCAGATGTCTTCCCTTCCCGTCCCAACCTCCAATCCTTCAAATCCCGTGTCAATAGACAACATTTCCCTTCTCTTCAGACACCCACGGTACGTTAGTACTTAGGCTTGAAGTGTAGGTGGGATGTCTTAGATAAAAAAAAAACTCCCAGAAACCTGGCAAACTAAAGAATGCATTCAATTTATTTTATTAAATTTTTAATTGTATCTTATTAAGGTTATTCTTGCAAACAGCATTACATATGTTAGCCCCTCTGAGCTGCGTTTGGGGAGGGACACCTCGTTTGCCCCTCCCCGTAAATCGGCTCCTGCTTGCTACATTTCTACTCCTGTTATTATTTATGGAAAATCCTTGTGGGTAAATTTTTTGCCAGACAAAATAAAGCTTAAGGACTTTGTTTCAACGCTGATAAAGCAAGGTTTCTTTTACAAACGTGCCACCAAAATATTATTGTGTCTATTTCTTTCTTGTTAAGAACAACTGCAATCCTGGCGGTACTTAGTGAACGATAAAAGTTATGGTAATTTTTTAGATATATAAAAAGCACTATTATCAATGGCGAAGTTTAGGTATATCTGATTAAGTAGGTACCTAATTTTGGGCTTATCTATTTGTAAAGTACCTAACTTATGTTAAGTTGAACTGTTTAGAGCCATCTACCTAGATGACATTAGATACATATTAAATTCGTCGTCTATTTTTTCATAAAGACCCTAATAGCAGTAAAGTACTGTCGTAACGTATTTGATTCTAAAATCATATTTGCATCAAAATGAAATTTTAAATTAAACACATGCAAAAATTTAAGTTATAAAAAAGACAATGTTGGTTTAAAAGTAATTTAGTTTTCATCTTTATGCATTTTCTTTTAAAATTATAGCTCACCGCCTTAACTAAAACGATATTGACTAAGAAGTTACTAAATATATCTTTTTATATTTGAAAATATTATCTTTTTAAGCTCGGGCCTAAAGATAGTCTAGAGTTTTTTCAATGATACAACGGCCAGTGAGTTTTGCAAACCAATCATAAGAAAATCATAATCAAAATAATAAAAACGACAATACGTTCTCCGAAAAGTATATTGGGCTTCCCGTAGACCGTTACCTACTTCCGGTTGCCGTATCTATCTCTTAAAGCAATGTTTTATTTTACAAATATTTACGAGAAATGCAATGATCACGTGACTTTGGGATGTTTGTCTTTTTGCTCTTAGATTTACAGATTAATCCATGGCAAAAGATGGGTTTTGTTTTTGCCTTAATAGATATGTTGAAGGTATAAATGCATTAAGCGCGGCAACGGTATTTCCCCTTGGGGGTCTCTTTTCATAAACGAAGGATAATACAGCTTACAGTTTATCTCAATATAAGTAAATAGCGCGGACACAACATGACATTTCCATCCCGTCTTTCTTATCGGTTGTTTTATGGCAGCTTTTGCGCTCTAAAGGGGCAGAATAATGGATTTCGTTTTTGAGCAAACAAACTGTACGCGCATTCTTCTACGTAAACAACTGTATAGTTGAGTTTCCTGTTTCTACCGAAATATTATACAAATTATTATGCCAATGACATAGTTTTGCTCACTTATTTATCTCCTGTCACATTTTAGCAAGTTATAGACACTGTTTAACAAAAGTGATGTAATTAATCTTAACCAAACAAAAGAGTCCCTAAGATCCTTCTGAATAGATTTAATGTTTCAAGCTGCCGCATGCCGTTAGGTTTAAAATGAAAATAGATTTTTTTTTGTTAGTCTCAGTAAGCTCTCAGAAAAGTTTAAACTTTATCAAGTAAGTATATTTTAAAATACGAACTGGTAAGGGAAATTTGTATTCTCTCAAAAATAGGGGACAACTCCGGGCGGTTAGGTAATAATAGTTCGTCCTTCTGGAGCTTAATGAGACCAATGCCTTCTTTATGAGAGAGAAAAAAATGTGTAAAAATCACGTCTGTCATCTAGCAGAAATTTGCTGTAATACAAGGATAGTTCACGCTAAAAATAACAGTTTGTTATTCTTTTGTTTTTGTTTGTTATTATAGTTTTCTGCAACTGTGACAAAATGAAAATCAAAGCTAAGATAGGGAGAAACATACTTTTACTTGCTGTATCTATCATTTTTTGTTTCACGCCAAACCTCCACAGTTAGGCCACGTTGTGGTTTAACATATTGTAAAATAGAGTAATACCCACACAAATAATTGCTAACAAAATCAATATATACCTACCGCAAGTATAAAAGAAAGAACTATGTAAACGCGGCTCTTTGGAGCCGATTGTTACCATTGAAAACGTTCTGAACTTCTTTGGTGCGGTAGTATTGTTTGTAGATTGTAGAAGGAATACCCAACCATGAGACTATATGACATAAGAAACCATAATATATTCATATAGAACAGAGACAGGCCATGACCTGGATTAACACCCAAAATATCTTCTTTGGTGCGGTAGTATTGTTTGTATAAGGAATATAGCAGACCATGAGACCATATGACATAAGAAACCATATTATTCATATAGAACAGAGACCGGCCATGACCTGGATTAACACGCACAATATCTGCCTAATTTTTTCCTGTTACTCTGTAGTTTCCGCGGCATAGCTGTGTCCACACCGACGAAGCCGCATTACAAAAGCTAGTTTAAAATACATAAGAAACAATATCAAAATAAAGTTTTTAGGTTTTGTGGCATGACTTCTGATATAGTAGGCAGGTGCCTACCATTACGCTTTTTTGTTAATGTTAAAAGCAATACTTCCTATCGGCATGTGATAGCTGAAATATATTACGTAATTTTGATATAAAAAATGTAATAATAATTAATAAATTCAACATAAAAAGGAGATGATCCCAGTGGGGATGAAAATCATAGTCTCTGGTCTCACAAACTCTGTTGAAGTGAATAGTGAATTTTTGATACATAGGGTACTAGCTATTAGAGCTGGGCGCTTGTCGAAAAAGATAATCGATTTTTGATTATTTGAAATAATCGATTATTTCCGATTAATCGACTAATCGAAATTAAGCGATTAATCGAAATTAATCGATTAATCGAAATTAATCGAAATTAATCGAAATTAATCGATTAATCGAAATTAATCGATTAATCGAAATTAATCGATTAATCGAAATTAATCGAAATTAATCGAAATTAATCGAAATTAATCGATTAATGGAAAAATCGATTACTGGATTAATCGAGAAAATTTATATTAATCGATTAATCGAGAAAATAGATTAATCGATTAATCGGCCTAAATCGATTATTGAACTAGTCGAAATCATGTCATTACTAATGACATAATGAAAGCGCTTCCAGCGCTTACCACTTGCCTATCTTGAACACAATTCCGGCGTGCGATTTAAATTATAGACTCTTAAAAATTCAAGGAGCGCGGATCGAAAAGCATTCAAATTATTTCGTTGAATACGTGTTTCATAGTCGAGTTATGATTATAAAAAAGCATCGATTAGTCGATTGATCGAAAAGTCGATTAACCGAGAAAATCGATTACTCGAAAAATCGATTAATCGATTTAAAATTTTTTTGTAATCGTTCAATCGATTAATCGGTTAATCGATCAATACTCGATTAATCGATTATTTTGCCCACCCCTACTAGCTATATGTCTCCTTAGTTTCCTCTTTACTTGTAACCTAAGACCTACACACAGGCCAAATTTCGGTTACTCAAAAGTTACTCAATCGTTCTTATTTTTTGTGAGTAGATCATGTATGTATTGACTTTTTAAAGATTTTATTTCTTTCAGTTTTACGATATCTAAGTAATATAAAATCTGTGAAAGATGGTATGTTAAAATTAAACGAGGGTACAAGGTCACTGAATCCAAATTAGTATTTGTATTTTGGGGTGTAGATCGAAATGAGTTGTTACTTGGTAAAGTGTTTATGTTTACATAACGACAAAATATGTATATTTTTTTAAATTGCACTGATACATGTCTGTACAATAATCAAAATATTAGATTCCAATAAATGAAATAAATTGAATTTAGTAATAATGAATTTATATCCCTTTTAAACCATGGTCCTGTTTTACTTAACTACAATAAAATTAAAATTAAATAAAAATACGTTTTTAGGAAAATTTAATAAGAAAAACAGACAAAAATGTACTTTTCTAGAAACTTTTTGAATGTGTATAAAGCCGGAAAAAGTAGCATTAAAGTAGCTTCTGTAAAAGTACAGTAGCAGTAACTGCTATGAATTTCTGTGGAAATAGTGTGCATAATACCTTTTTATAGTAGCAGTCGACTTAAACGTGGTGAATATGAAAATAATAATTGTGTCTTCTTTATTCTTTATTGTTAATACCGTAAAAAAGTAAAAATAAAAAAAGACAAAGAGACTTACCAAAAAGTGAAAGTGTATACACTATACAGATCATCACTCCCTGAACCAATTCTTTTGCTTTCCTCAATTTTTTTCTTTTTTTAAATACATAGGGAACTTAATTTTCACATATTACTTCTTCCTTACGAAATATTTTGGTACGCCCCGCGGTATAACGTAAGATAGAAAAAAACGTCCTCAAAGCATGCCGTGGAATCAATAACGCGTTTCTTGAATTATTACTTTTGAAAGGAAACATGGGTAAGAGGTATAGGTGAATGAAAAATAAAACTGTCAAGTTCTGAAGTTTTTATTTTTAAGAAAATTACATTATTCTCATTGTCATTGCATAATACAGAATTAAAAAAAAACATATATAACAAAGAACCTCAAAATTATAAATTTAAACCAAATGTCCACCTTCTACTTCCAAACGTGTTCTCATTCTTCTTTTTATAGCATCAATAACATTGTTGAGCACTTGGAGGGAGTTATTAGTCTCCGGCAATTTGTTTGTAATTCTAGCATGTAGGTGTTGTCACAAGGGGTTTTGAAAACCGAGTTTTCGAGTTACGGGAATTGGCGCGCCGTTCTGCTGGAAGTGTTGCATCTCTTCATCGCCTAGTGCGTTTACAAAATTTTCTAAAATTTCATTACGGTATCGCGCCGAATTGAGAGTCCCTTAAAAAAATCGGTCCAATTAACTTTCTTCTCGATATGGCCGGTCACACGCCAACTTTTTGTGAATGCAGAGGCATCTCTATAAAGAAATGTGTATTTTCAGAACTCCACACTCTCACTTGTTAAGAATTTACATAACCAGAGAGGTAAAAACCATGCTTTGTCATTAAAAAAAAGTTTTTTCAAATACGTTTTCATTATTATGCAAATTACCCATAAATCACTCTGAGAATTGCATGCGCTGCGACTTGTCGTTTGGTAACAATTAGGAAGTTTCCTATTTCAGAAATATCGAGTAATTTCAACATCATTTAATAGTCTTTCACTTAACTTGTCAAACAAAAAAAATTATCTCGATATCTTCAAAAATTGACGAACTTATTCAATTTCTTATGTAATAACTTCGCGCGCGGCTTTTATCGGCCGTGACGTCAAAACACACAACTCTGTCGCCCCATGGTCGCCGGGCTAGCTGCCCGCTGCTGCTTTCGCGGGTTTACTTTAATGCATTGTATCCTGTCCGGTAAGAATAACACTAAAGATTAAACGGGCGCCTACTCCGCTGTTGACGGAGTTGTGTGTATGGACGTCATCGAGCCTCAACCAACGTGAGCGTAGCATCTCAGACTTTGAAGGACGATAACTTTTTTATTTCTACAAATAATTAAATACAAACAATACATATGTTTTTTACATTTTTAGGACTATTTATTAAGAGAATATGAAAAAAATGGAAACTTCCTAATTCTTGGACTGAGCTTAGACGATAAGCGTGCATATGCAGGTCACATTTCAGGATTGTATTGCAGGTTCCGTAGGATACATTTGCTTGCTGGCCTGAACGCCGAATAGGGGTTTGTGGGTGTTCATTAACAATTTGCCTCAATTCTTCTACTTTTTGCACCTTCCTTTCTATTTACTATTCCTGTTTCTCTAAACAAAGTCACATAAACTTGGCGAAACTGGTCGAAATTCATGAATATGTGTGAAAATTCTGTTTAAAAATCCTGAATGGCGTCCCGTGTTGAATAACCCACCAAGGGCCATCAACCCTTCTACCATTTCTAAAATAACTTTTGATCATAAAAGCTTTTTGTTCTTTCGAAATTAGCATATTTAATTTTCTTAAAAATAAAAAATTTAGAAGAATTTATATTTTTCATTTACGTATACCTTTTACCTACGTTACCTTTCAAGAGTAATAATTCAAGACATGCGTGATTGTTTCCGCGGCATACTTTGAAAACGTTTGTGTTTTCTTCTGTCATTTATACCCTGAAGATTTTTTTGTGTTTTTTGTAATCTTCTGGTTTAATGTTTCACAAACACTCTTTTTTTTTTGTAGAACTATGAAACGAAGCAAAGTTTTGGAAATAAATATTTTTTATTTAGCCAGTGTGCATCCTTAGTGTCAGTCATTTTATTTTGCGACTTATACGCACACTATTGTCAAAAGTAAAATCGTTTCAACTAGTTTGCCAACATAAAAATGACCGCTAGAGAAGTTTAACTCCTATATTATTACATTTAATACTTCATGTCATTTGTTGTGTCTTTTATATTATTTTCCGCCGCCGATTTAACGAGTAATTTATTTTATTCTTAGACGATTTTCAAATTTCTGTACATACATACATACCAACATACCTCTATGTTATTGCACTTATCACCAGTTTTTAGCTGTATATTTTGTTTCTGGTTATATACCAGACATACAAGGTACAATCTTTAACGAAAGAATTTTCTAATTTGTTGCAACCTTTATAGGCCACACTGTATATACTTTCAGGCATTAAAAATTTGCGTACATTTCTTGTTCCTGTCGACCTAACTAATTCTTTAGTAATTATAATTATTCTTTCCTTTTTCAGCCTGTTTAGATGACATAAGGTTAAATGGGAAGCATTTGCCACTTCCACCTGCATTAAATGGAACACAATGGGGTCAAGCTACAGCGGCAAGAAATTTAGAGCGAAACTGCCTTTCGAGTAATCCCTGTGGCGTTATTGTTTGTCCAGATCCCCTAAAATGTGTCGACATTTGGAACGATTATGAGTGTAGGTAGGTATATGTTCTTTATGTGCCGACTGATTACTCAGCAAAAAATGATCCGATTAACGAAAGATACGAATAATTTTAATGAAAGGTAAACACGGGAACATTTAGGCTAATTGATTCAGTTTTTTATTTGCTTGTGTATCGATGGATTATCTACAGGTTAAACCCATTATTTTTTTAACTTACCTTATCCGTCTGATGCCATTAGAATACATATTGGCTTTATGTAATGGACGTTAAGAATTATCTCCTCGGTTTTTACATTTTAAACACAGCCTAATAATGCATACCCTTCAGTGTAAAAAAATACATATCATAGTACAATGTAAGAAAGCGATCCTGAGCAAATCTTAACAAATCTGCACATATTCGCCTTTTTTGGATGTGGTCAGATTTACTTGAGTGTGCTCAGGATTTTGTCGGCATGAGAGGGGATAGAGGGGTCTGTGCTTATTTGAGCAAAGCTGTACCTATTTGCGGTTTCTTGATGTAGTCAGGCTTGCTTAAGTTTGCTCATGCATTTGTCTGCAGAGGCGTATTCATGTGGGGGGATGGAAGGGGAGCGTCCCCTTAATGTAAGCAATCGTGCAGATTTTTTTGACAATACCTTACGATTTAAGGCCTTCCAAAGCTATTTTCTCAATTTTGTGAGCTACGGAGATAGGTTATATGTAAATATATGTATAAGGTCGAAATTATACCGAGACGGCCTAACTATATTGTACGCACTAACTTTAACTTCTTTTATAGCGTTACGCGCCTTGAGAGATAGCACTAAGATCGAACTGTATACTAGGAAGATAATGTGGTCAGCACCCCGCTATTACTACCTATTATTATCCAAAGGTTTGATCTCGATGTATTTACTAACCTGAAAGGTCATACCATGGAAAAACTGCGGCAGATGATCTGCCGCCGTGCCGGGTATCGAGCCCGATAATTCGATTAGGACGCGGGTGCTGTACCACAGCGATACGGAACCTCTAGTGACCTAAGATGAATCAGCAGTTGGTGGACGCCATCTTAAAACATTTTTGGGAAGAACGGGATAAAAAATAATTTATTTTGTGGTCGTGATCCTGTTTAAAATGGCGGCAATTTAAAATCGCTCTTAGAGAATCAAACACCTAAACAACTTTTGACTACATACCACATAACGTACTGAATAATATCTTGTTTTTGCGGATGAGGTAAAACTGGGCATTATAAAATTATTTTGATATGCTCACGCTCAATGTTGTGGTTAAATATCTCAATTATACAGTATTATTTATTATTTTATTAAAAAACTCATAAGCTAACACGTTATTAATCTTCCGTAAGAGTCATTTCAGTAGATTTCGTTTTATGTTGGTAACGTATGTAACAAAAGTTTTCGGAATTTTTTTCTTCTGCAGTATAGAAATCACAAATCATTGTTTTGAAATAATTTATTTTGGAACTTAAATCATTATATTTGTTTAACAGAAAACACAAATCAAATTATACATAAAAGTCCATTATCTTCAATAGCACGTAATTTTGTTTTAACCGGTCGCATCATGTTCTGGACGGTCATGTTATCTATTTCGCGAATTTTTTGAAATATTCTGCGTCATAACACTTGTTCATTTTCGGCTTCCCAACCACTGTCGTAAACCATTCTGCTCAATATTGCCCAAAAATCTTCAATACGAACGGGATAACTATCCCATTCGTAAATCCCCCAAATATTCCTCAAGCAAGACCTATTGAAGATTTTTGGGCAATATTGAGCAGAAAGGTTTACGACAGTGGTTGGGAAGCCGAAAATGAACAAGTGTTATGACAGAATATTTCAAAAAATTCGCGAAATAGACCACATGACCGTCCAGAACATAGCATGGGATATCTATCCCATTCGTACCAAAAAATGACAATCCCCCAAATGTTCCTCAAGCAAGACGTATTGACGATTTTTGGGCAATATTAAGCAGAAAGGATTACGACAGTGGTTGGGAAGCCGAAAGTGAACAAGAGTTATGACGCAGAATATTACGTTTTGGCGTTTGACTGTTTAAACCACTCTATTTTGTTAAAAAAAACTTTGGCATATTGGAATCAGAGGCAACATGGATGAATGGTTGGCATCATACTTAAACAATAGAAAACAAAGGGTTATAATTAGGCATGAAGGTAACACCACTTATTCGGATTACCGTTACTCCGATATGGGTGTGCCGCAGGGTAGCCTACTTGGACCCCTACTTTTTATAATATTTATGAACGATATTGCAGTATGTATTGTGTGGACAAAACAAAATGTCAAACTACGCCGATGACATTAACTTTGTAATTACAGATAAGGATTATCACTCGGCGGAAATTGAGGTAAAAAATAAACTGCAGTGTCTCCAAAAATGGTTAATGGATAATCAGCTCTTACTAAACGTAGAGAAAACTCATCTAATCCTATTTAAAACCAATAATTCACGGACAGATTATCCAGAAAACATACATTTCAACAATTCTCAGATATATTTTATGAAAGAATGTAAACTATTAGGCGTAAACGTAGATCAGTGTTTAAACTTCCATACTCACGTTGACACGGTTGTCTCAAAACTAAATAAAGCTTGTTATGCCATTCGAATCCTTGCAAAGAATAATGCCACATTTAACACATTAAAAACCGCTTATTATGCTCATGTTATAATGCTCACGTGTTGGACAATAAAATTATGTATTTTTTCTTAAATTCAGGAGCTCGGAATCTATTACATACACCTACTCTTATGCCACCCTCCAAACCTTCGCAGCCTAGTGATATCGTATAATATTTACTATAGTCCGCCCAAGATATCTGCAACCGGCAAAAGAATTTAGAATGCTATGGAAGGCTTAAACAACGTTACCAATTGTTTGTAAACCAGTTGTGAGAAACTGTTTAATTTTTCGTTAATAAAATTTAAACTTTTCATACCACATCTGGTTTACAAGCAAATTTGCAACATTGTTTAAGCCTTACATCCTTTACATTCTTTTGCCGGTTGCAGATATCTTGGGCAGACAATGCTAGCCCTACCTTAATTGTTCATTAACAGTGTTCAAAAAGTCGTATGGTAATCATGCCTTAGCTTTTTTAAATCTTAAATGATTCTTCCAAGCTAATTCGATATCCAACTAAAACAAACCCGGTTTGCTCACGGAGAAGAAGTTGGTGCCTTCAACAAAAGTTAGGTGCTCTTTTCGACTTTTTCATTTGACACCACAATCTTCAGATCTCAATCGAATTGAGAATTTGTGGGAGCGTCTCGAAAGACCAGTAAGGAGTCACGAGATCCAAAATAAAAACCAATGGCAAGAATAGCAAAATATTTCATCTGAGGATACCACAAACTTGTTAAATTCTATGCCTCGTGATCTACAGGCGGTCATTGAAGCTAAGGGATACCCAGCAAAATATTAAAAACTTGTTTAAATTTATACAGACCTAAAATAGTTAAAAATATTTATGTGCGAATAGTATTTTGTCCAGTGTTTTAATATTTGTATTTTTTTAATTTCCCAATGTGTAATCATAATATGTAGATTTGGAAAAAGGTTAAAAATAAATTTATACCACAAGACTTAGGTAAGTGTCTTATTCTTGCATTTTGCAATTTAAACCCATAATTGTCAAACTAGGCGGATTCCAGCAATAGTGAATCTACTCGTCAATTTGTATGCCGCGAGTACGTGTAAGTGGTAAATAAGTTTTAAAACAGAGGAAATGAAAATTTCAAACTTTAGTTTCTGATATCGTTCTTGAGATCTCTGAGAATTGGAATTCTTTTCATTGCTCGAAGTACGAGATTGAAATAAATATAAATGCCAAGAAATCAACTAATTTTAGCATCAATTGTGCCAGATAAAATAAATTACAAGATTATCCTTAAATCAAAGAGAGGGTAGAAATAAATTATCAAATAGCGTTTGTGTGCCACTCGTTCGTGTTTTATTAGAAATAATTAAATAATCTTTTGTCAAAAGTAATCCATGAATAAGCAAATTGAAACTCCTAAACGCTCATCCATTCCTTATGAAATGGAAATTTTAAATGAAAACGCTTTTTGTTTCTAAAGTCGAATATTACTGCGTATATAAAAATTCTACTTCTGACAGTGACGGTACCCGGGGTACTGTCATTCTTTTTATTCCGTGATATGTTGTAGAATGTACATCAAATATGTCCGACGGTACAGTTAGGCTTCGAATTCCGCCGCAAGGCGGACTCATGCACATAATAAGAACTGATCCGCCGTAAAAATTATAGTGCGGCGGAACGCAATGGTTGATAATTCATTTTCCGCCTTTCGACGGATTTTACTGCATAGTAAAAAAAGTGTGTTAATTTGCAGAAAATCACTTTTGAAGTTTACTCCTAAAGACGAATTTTTGGTCAATTTCACAAATAAGAAAACTCATAGGAATATGTTGACTTGCCAGTGGGTTGATTTCAAATTTTATCTTTGTGTAGGTAAAGTCGACCAAAATCCGTTATGGGGGGTGAATTTTAGGGGTAAATTTTTCCCTTATACTGGATAGCTAGCACGTAAAGAACACGTGTTTAATATTTTTGTTTTTATACAACTAATCCCGGAATGAAAAAATCGGTAAGTTCTTGCCTTATAAGTTGATACCAGGTAACATTGGACACTCAACATTTGATAACAAAAATTTATAAAATGGAATTTACAGCATATACTGAAACCGGTAAATTCTGGTATGAATTCGGATTGAAGAAAAATATTCATAAATGGCGCTTCACAATGATAAGGTGGTAATCGCCCCTTAAACTTTCTCTAACTAGCGGTACCCGCCACTGGCAAGAAACACATAATACCGACTAAGTTGCCAATTCTATCAATAATTTTTTCTCTGTAACAAGCCACCATAAGAAATAATGTTCTCGTTAACTTTATTTAAAATACACTTCTTTTTCAAATGTTTACGATTAACAAACACCAATATACCAAAAAACACTGACAACACAGCACAGCCAATAATTTATTGCAAGAAACCAACGCTTGACAAATAATTAACACTAAAAATGCTCCAATAACGAATTAAACACAATACTTTCACGGTGTTTTATCACTACCGGCACTGCCCGCACTATTAGAAACCGAAAACAAATGTTTTTGATACTTTTAAAGTACAATCTCTGTAAAATTCACTTCCTGTAGAAAGATGTTTACATTAAACTTAACACACTTATGCAATACTAACAAACCAGTAAGTATAGACATTAATGAAAAAACATTTCACTAACTAATTAAATACAATGCTTAAAAGCATCCACGGTATTTTTTACTATCAGCACTATTGAAAAACTTAAAACTAAAAATTTATTTATTTATTAAACGCTGTGACTAGAGTCCCGACTCGGAACCCAACTCCAGTCCCGAATAACGTCATCAAATTACGTCATTAGTAGTTTGTAGTTTTGTCGGGACTGGTTTTCCGCCTCGACTCGGGACCCACATTCAGTCCCGACCAACGTCGTCAAATGACGTCATTAGTAGTTTTGTCGGGACTAATGTTCCGCCCCGACTCTGGACCCACATCCGGTCCCGAATTTATAAGACGAATCGTACATTCACCAGTTACAAACATGATATACAGTGTGTCTACTTAAGTTGGCTATGTAGGAAAAACTTTTTTATCAGTAATTCTTCGGAAACAAATTTCTCCTTATAAAAAGTTCTGCATGGTCTAAAGCCGCGTACAGACCAAGTCCCAATCCAAACCAACGCCAACTCCAACGAATGTGCCAGTAGGCGTTGAGATTGGAAACGATTGGAAAGCATTTAAAGCCGCGTACAGACCGAAGTTCCAACGCACACCAAGGCACATGTGACTACAAATTCGGAAGCATGTAAATTTTTTGTGTACGGCGTTGGCGAACATATCCCAACGCATTCCAACGGATTCCAAGGCGACCGTTGGCGTTGGCTTGCGTTCGGTCGTTGAGCGGTACTTCAAAGAGATGTTTGATTTGGTGTGGACGAGATTTGAATGTTTTCAGTCGTTGGCAAGTATTCCTCGGGTTATTTCGCCTTTTGATATGAAATGGACAGATGATTTAGCCTTAAACTAATTGAACTATACCGGGATAACCCTATATTAATGGGATCCTAGCAATATAAATTATAAACTCTCCAAAAAGAAGATAGATATTTGACAAAGCATTGCTACTGAATTTAGGTGCAAGGTTGCTGCAATAAAGAAAAAATAGAAAGAAGGTTCTGAAATGATCACTGTGATCACTCCGAAATTCCTCCAGCAACTTACTTGTGTTATTAATACTTTTCTGTTTTTATATGGTGTTGTCATCCACCAGCGTCTTGGTCGACGTTTCTTTTTCTTATTGTTAAGTAAAGAATTTACAATTAAAAATGCGGCACTTTTACATAATGACTCATCACTCATCATCACTAGATGACATATTAAAATACCTCTTTCCGTAGGACATGACCGAACCGTATCCAACGGTATCCAATTCGAAACTCCAAACGCGGTGTGAACGACAACGTAAAATGCTTTCCAATCGTTTCCAATCCCAACGCCAGCTGGCACATTCGATGGAGTTGGCGTTGGTTTGGATTGGGATTTGGTCTGTACGCGGCTTTACGATGTCGTCCACACCGCGTTTGTAGTTTCGAATTGGATACCGTTGGATACGGTTCGGTCATTTTCTACGGAAAGAGGTATTTTAATATGTCATCTAGTAATGATGAGTCATTATGTAAAAGTGCCGCATTTTTAATTGTAAATTCGTTACTTAACAATAAGAAAAAGAAACGTCGACCAAGACGCTGGTGGATGACAACACCATATAAAAACAGAAAAGTATTAATAACACAAGTAAGTTGCTGGAGGAATTTCGGAGTGATCATAGTGATCATTTCAGAACCTTCTCTCTATTTTTTTCTTTATTTCAGCAACCTTGCACCTAAATTCAGTAGCAATGCTTTGCCAAATATCTATCTTCTTTTTGGAGAGTTTATAATTCATATTGCTAGGATCCCATAATATAGGGTTATCCCGGTATAGTTCAATTAGTTTAAGGCTAAATCATCTGTCCATTTCATATAAAAAGGCGAAATAAACACAATATTTGTCAAAAACAAAACGCACAGACCCGAGGAATACTTGCCAACGACTGAAAACATTCAAATCTCGTCCACACCAAATCAAACATCTCTTTGAAGTACCGCTCAACGACCGAACGCAAGCCAACGCCAACGGTCGCTTGGAAACCGTTGGAATGCGTTGGGATATTTTCGCCAACGCCGTACACACCAATTTACATGCTTCCGAATTTCTAGTCACATGTGCCTTGGTGTGCCTTGGAACTTCGGTCTGTACGCGGCTTTAAACTTATAATGAAATCATCAAACATCAAAATTTGGCGTAAGAGCAAAGTACCTTAATTTCTTAAAATTTAAAAAACTATTATAAAGAAAAGTTGTTTAGAATTAGAAACTAAGTTCTATGCCGGACACAAATCTTCCATTTTAAAAGTCTTTGTATCACTTATCTTCTTACATTTCGGTCGAAATTGTCGCCCTTCATAAATATAAGAATATTTAAGGTAAGAATATAATAAATGGCTTTTAATTTGGCGTTTGGTGTAATTGGATGAAAAGAGTGTAGCATCACGTTTCAAGAACTTATTATATGTATTGTTTTCAATTTTTTCATTTTGATAAATACAATTCTTTATATCAGTATAAGAGCTCAAGTTTTTTTCCAATTTCTAACCCATAAATTAAAAACGAATAGGTAAAAAAATATGAGAGCAGAAATTAAAGACACACTTACGTATACATTTCTAGTTGTGCCATCTAAACGTCCTACTACTGTTTATAAGCAAATGCTTACCTTTTACATGGTAATTTATCAAGTAAAGTATACCACATACAACTTTATAATCACAATAATATTATGCGAACATGCATAACCTCAAAAACTTTCGGGACCGGATGCGGGTCCCGAATCGGGGCGGAACACCAGTCCCGACAAAACTACTAATGACGTAATTTAAAAGACGTTATTCGGGACTGGAGTTGGGTCCCGAGTCGGGACTCTAGTCACAGCGTTTATTAAAACGGACAACGCCCAGTTTTAATAAACATGATATTCGGGAGATAGCACGCAACCATATAGTGAGATTTTGCAAATCCAAATTAACGATAAAATTTAAAGTGATATTCCTATCAATGATTTACAAAAAACCTAAAAATTTAAAAAAATCCTCGGTAGGCTTATAAATATATTTAGCAAATGAGGTGATTAAAATACCATACTAAATTTTATCGTTTATGGGTTATCGTGTCTGCAATTTCTTCCTGCAAAATCTTCCTAATAGCAGTCGGCAAATCAATGCTCAACGTTGTTAATTTAAATCGTCAATAGGATTTCGATTTAAAAATCAGCATTGAAACAAGAAAAAAGAGAAGGGGGGACAGGCAGTGCCGGCTTATGAAATTTCAAAGTTGTATATCTCCGTTCCTACTTACAGGACCCGTACCAAATTTAGGGATTTTAATAGTGAGCCCCCTGGGAATGTTTTGGTAAAGAAAAAAACATTTTGTAATTTGCGAAAAAAAGTTTAATTTTTTTAGCCCCCCTGGGAAAAAAATTAACGCGTTTAGATGTTTTATTTGTTATTTTTTCTAAACAAATTTTACATCATTTTGTTGAGAAATTTTGAATTTTAAGAGAACAAAATATGTTAGTAGAAAGTTATAGTCATTTGAATTTTTTTTAATTATGTTTTAGGTTTAAACAAATTCAAATGACTATAACTTTCTACTAACATATTTTTTTCTTTTAAAATTAAAAAATTCTCGACTAAATGATGTAAAATTTGTAATATATGATTGATCCGCAGACTTTTGTTCTGCGTTAGTGAGCGACGCCGGTTTTAATCCATGAGGCCGAAAACCGTCAGACTGGTCTGTGGCGGTTATGACCGGCGGAACGACCTCTATGTGTATGGCCAGCTATTATTATGGTGCTTACAAAAATACAGATTATGAAACACAGAGGAAAGCAATACCTTATTTTATGTAAGAATATGTTTTTGGTAATTTCAAGTTTTTTCTTAGTTATTCTTGAATGATTATAGCGTTATCTATTATTTTTTATGGAAAAGAAATTAAATTTTGGGTTGTCATATGGTAACAAACCTTTTACCAACAAGGATCGGTGGTTATCAGGAAAAAAAAGCAATGGCTAAAATATGTTCTGGTGGAACTGAGCAATGGAACTGAGCAATAGGGTTCAGAATTATTGTTCAATTGATTTTTTGTCATCATTCTCAACCTAAATTGGATGGACCATAGTCTGGTGTCGTTGTAAAAAGTCAATAAAAGATCGAAACTATACAAAAAATTAAGTCAGAAGCAGTAAAATATTCAAAACATAAAATGATTTTATTATTTTTGTTTTTCCTTTTTAAAGTAGTTGCAATTTTTTAGCTTTTAAGAGGAATACGCCTATTTCTCAAGATTTACATTCTAAAATTGCTTTTGATAGTCTTTTGTTTTTACAAGCCTACTATTGTAATAGCCCTGTATGCTTATAGAGAGACCCATTCATCCATAAGTATGCGCGGCCGTATTCATATAAATATTTTGTTGGAAATACACTTTGGCGTCAAATGCTGTCTAACGATTTTTAGGTCTGGAAAAAAGGTGCCATTTATCTTGAGAATCGGATGCGATACGCTTGCTGTTATGATTTAAAAGCCAATATATTTTTGGATTTATTTTAATTGACTTTTCTATTTTTCC
The DNA here is from genome assembly GCA_963971165.1 of Philopedon plagiatum. Classification (NCBI taxonomy): domain Eukaryota; kingdom Metazoa; phylum Arthropoda; class Insecta; order Coleoptera; family Curculionidae; genus Philopedon; species Philopedon plagiatum. The sequence continues at coordinate 29,684,025 of OZ020195.1, read as the reverse complement.
GACTAGTTAATCCTGCGTAAAATAAAAGACGGTATTTCGAACTACCTATCAGGCAAGGCACTCTTGAAGATTCTTGTAGTCTCGACGACAAAGGATGAAGTTAATAAAGAGTGTTAGTAAATATAAAACTCTTACCAAACCAAACATGACCAAATAATGAAGTATAGACTCGTCAGCAAACTCTGGTAGAACTCGTCAGGAACCGGAACGCGCGACCAATGATTCGCGACCCGCGAGTTATCCCGAGAAATGAATTTCGCCTTTAATGAACCTTAGCTGTTAGATAATGCTTGCTATGAATTATAGCCTCTTCTGTTTAGCAAATAAAACACCTGTGTCTCAAAACACTTAAACTCTTTTAACAAGAATAAAATAGAAATTGACTTTACAAAGGTTAACTTAAAAGTAATGGACAATAAAATAATTAACTTGGATGAAATTATAACAGGAGAAGTGATATAGACAGGCGTTTACTTAAATGAATATGAACCACTAAATTTTATCAATGATAATTTAGATAAAATTATAAATCAAAAGAAAAATAAAACTTTAAAGGAACATCTAAGTTTCTTTGATAATTTCCACGAATTATAATGAATGAACATCTCCCACTAGGGTTGGTCAGACCCAAATCAAATTAATAAATTGTCTTACCCAAAAATATTCACTTCACATTACAAATGATTATATGAAATTTGAAAGAAAATACAAGAGCACAATTTTCATAAGAGAAACTGATCAAACAGTTAGAACACTAAAATAATAATAGTTAAAACGAACGTTGATTATGAACTGGTTTTGAATATCTAATTTAGCTTAGAGGTGACTTAATGGTACAGTCTATTTCTTAATTCATCCACATATGATCTACCTTTTTTAGCCTGTGACCAATGATAGCTTTCTTTATCCCTCTGAGTCCCATTTAGGGGTATGTCCTTTGGGATTCGGGCCAATTAAAAAAAATGACCTTAGAGATTTCTTTACTCAGTCGGTTTGCATGCCTAAAAGGCCTAAATGTTAAGTTTTAGCTATTTGGAACAAGATGTTACGATGGGTTTCTAAAATGAATGAAATTACTGAATTATAATATTTTTTCTCTCTCTCTCTCTCTCTCTCGGGTAATAATATATAAAGGTATGAAAGATCTACCTATATTACTAGCTTAACTAAACTTTCAAAGTGATGACAAAAAAACTAATCACCGTTATTTAAAACTACTTATCTATTTTAGTTATATATGCATTTTTATATGTGTGAAATAGGAAAAAATCACTTTGATCGCATATTGTTATGAACGTGTATATTGCAGTTTTCAAGAAATAATCGACATTTTCCTGATTTTTATACCATTAGAAAAATTGGTCGATAATTACATGTGTGAATGTCCGCGGTAGGTCTTGCCATATGTGTTATCTTTTTCGACCTGTTAGGGTCTAGAAATATTATCCCAACGTTTATGTTTCCCCTAATCGTAAAGGAAATACTACTAAGTTTATATAAAAAGGCTTTTCAAAAAATCTTTAATTAATTCTTAATCTCGCTTTTAAGTGAGTTCTGAAAACAAATACTTATGCCTGATATTTTGCCATTTTATTACCTTTTCCTGGTATTTTAAATCTCCCTTATCCACAGATGGTGGACCACATGTTCGTATCTTCGTGAGAACACTGAATATCGAAAAGTATGTCTTTCAGATTATTCTTTGTTTAGAATATTAGACTATTCCAGTAATAATTACTATCGAATCAGTTGTAATAGTTCATTTTATTACAACACCATATGTCTTTGATTTTTGAAACCAGATCAGATACCGAAACATCGTCTTCTTTAATTTTAATTAAAAAATATCAAAATAGATTTTCGTTTCCTTATTCTTTTTTCGTTCACATTGACACCAATGATGAATACCAAGAAAACTAGAACAACAATGATCCGATCACAAGAAACTTACAAAGCCTATTTATAACACTTTATGTTACACTTACAACACTTATTTATTCTTCTTAAATGACGAAAAAGCAGTAAACTACGTTATCACAATTCTTCTTCGTTCTCCTGTCCCTGAATATTACCTTAACAATAAAACATTATTTTTTCTAAATGTCCCTTCAGCCGAAAAAGTCGTAAATCTAAATGCTTGCTAAAAGCCTCTATTGTCTTATAACAACCGCTTAATATAACACTAGGCTTAACGTAATTTATGGCACCATTTGCAGTTGACCACTGCATTCCTGCTTAAACTGCTTACGCGATTTATGTTACACAAGGGCTGCATTGTATTTAAAGAGCCGTAGAGGCGTTTATAGTGCAAATCGATTATACACATTTGTTTAATTTTTTCCAAGTGAATAAATTCGACTACACCTAGTTTATTGATTGTGAGTTCGAAGGCAATAATAACCAGGCGCAGATCTGGAGGGGCTTTGATGGGTTTAATCAAGTTTCCTTAGGTTTTCTACGTTGCTTTATCGTGTTTCCAGCTCTGGATGTGTGAGTCGGGCTTCCCCATTGCACTCACGGTACATGGTACTTAGACTTCGGTCTTCGTGTACTGTCAGAAGATAAAAAAAATACTTTTTCAAAAAAAAATTAATAGTCGAAAAATGTAACTACCTACTTTCGAAAAAGTTGTTTTTTCGAAAAAATGTATGTTCGAAAAGTGCTTTAAAAAACATTGAAAAGTTTCCAAAAATTACATATTCGGAAAATGTGTTATCGAAAAATTGAAAATTGGGTTCAAAAAACTTTCATAGGTATATCCCTCCAAATGAGCCGAAGCCATCAACAAAAACATGCTAAATTATTTAAACTTTCCTTAATCAAACAATTTGTCCTGCCGCGTGTAAGAAACTGTTCTGTTTTTATTTTCGAAAAATATCTTTTTAGAAAGTAAATGCTTTCAAAAAACAGCTTTTTAGAATGTAAATGTTTGTGAAGAACAGCTTTTCTGAAAGCCGCTTTGTGAAAATGGACATAAAATTTTTTTAGAAAACATCATTTTCAAAAAAAGAATCTTTCCAAAATTCATTTTCAAAAAAATATGATTTTCGAAAATTGAATTATGAAATTCCTTAACAAATGTCAAAGAAGAAGTCAGAATCCTGAACTAACCTAAACAAACCGTTTTTGTATTTGGTCAGGTTTCTGTTTCCTTTGGACTGCTGAAAAAGCGTTTTATTAAAAAGAAATTCGGTCAAATGCAAGCTATACTAGCACCAATAGTGTTCCATGCCATCAGCCCCCCACTTAACCTGAGCAAACTCGCCGCCGACGGCACCAAGGCCGTATCACATCTTTATGCGCGAAGCTGAGTGGGACGCGTTTCGACTGAGCCAAATTAAAAACTTTGAAAAACGTGTAAGGACAAAAGTTGCTCCTTACATCGTGAGAAATATCTTTTGTCGAAAACTTTTTCTCTCAAACCAATGGTTTAGCAGTTATAAAGGAATAAACAATTAAATTGTTTATCAGAGTTGATCGTGCTAGAATTTTTCAATAATTTTGGCTCAATCTACACCTAATTCTCAGTGTTCATGACTTTTTTCAGATTTTTCTGAGCGATCCTTTTGGTGATAAGGGCGGGAGACAGCAATTTTTAAGCGTTTTTCCTGAAAAATGTTTTTATACTTCACTTCTGTAATTGGGCTACCACCCTCTATCTCTCTGCAAAATTTCAAATTTGTACGTCGAATAGTTTCAGAGAAAATCGCCTGTGACAGACGGACGGACACCGAAGTAATTCCGTAAGTGTTCCGTTTTGCTAATTTTAGCACGGAACACTAAAAATTACTGTCTTGTTATTAAAATTCAAAAAACAGTTTGAAAAACAGTCCTGGTTTACACTCCTGTATTTTCGAAAGAGGTCTGTTTCTGAAAAAAGATATTTTCGAAAAAACGGGCTGTCAAAAAATATTTTCGAAAAATATTCGTCATGTAGGTATGTCGTTATACACGGACAGACGCACTGTGGGTTAAGCATTGATTTTAGCAAATCATAATCCAAAATAAAAGAAAAATAAGATTTTCTATAACTTTTACTACTGTTTAATCTGATTAAGAAAATTTACGTCATCATCATCACTATTGTCAAGACCGAGCTTATTTAAATCATGACTACTATTCCTTTCTTGTCACCAAACCTTAAAAATTTCTCTTCCTGGAATGAACATGGTTCCTAGAACAATACGATTCCTTAGTTGGCGGCAGAGCTTGGCAGATACACTTTGCTTGAAAGCTATCTTAGAACATTACTGAACCAGAAAAAAAATCAGGACAAATGTAAGTGTATCCCAGTTTTGCGAGACTTTTGAATAAAAGAAAATATCTTTGCAAAAAAAACGTATTTTAAAAATATAAGAAAGTTAGAAACTTATTACCACTCAAATAAAAAAATATTGTGTCTAAGAAGTGCACATATCATGAACAAATAATATTAAATATAGCTTAACACAATAACACATCTGTTTTAAGACTAACATCTTACTAGTCAATTTAAAATTTTGCCATCTTCACACTTCTCAGCGGCCGGCCCATCGAGTACCTGGATTTAACCAGATTTAAAGTGAATTTCGCTTATCAGGAAGGGGTTTGTAATGAATTTCCATCAAAATTTTAGGAACCTGTGACTCTCAAATTTGGTACATATTATCAGCTAGATATGTGATATAACCCTCTGTCAGGCGGTATAAATGTGTAAAAATGTCAGGTTGTAAGTTAAGATGACCAACCGGTCTGTTTTAGCCAGAACATGCTAAGATTTTTTGTCAGTTGTTCTGAGTGGGAAAAATTTCCATTCCAGGATTTTGTTGTTTTTTTTTCATTGTGAAATAGTGTTCATTTCTTAGAACCCTGTGTGTCGCCAGGACTTTTCCTTTTTTATCCACAATTTTGCGTAGCTGGAGTTGACGTTGCGCACCCTTCCCTAGACGAAATTCTAAATCTTCGCTTGATAATAACCATTTTTTATTTTTTTTTAATATTAGCTTATTTTATTTTGGTGGTAGTTTTGCTCGTATTGTGGAGGAAAATTGTTTATTTTGTACCGGTCCGTTTTTTTTTTAATTTTTAGGAGAATTCATAACTTAGATTTAGAAAATAATAAGTACTGCAGCAATAAAAAGCAGGCGCGGCACGTGAGTTTTTTACAGGTGGGTCAAATTTTGTGGGCAACTAGTGCAAGCCTTTTTAATATTAATTTTTTATAATTTACTCACCTTTTATGTAGTTAAATGTAGTTGTATATCAAATTGATCCTTCTATCCTTCTGTTGGGAGAAATGTTCAATCACTAGCTCATTAAAATTATAAATACTTCTAATAAAAGGTTTCTCAATGCTTAACATAGCTAAAGGCCTTAACCTTGATTCCGCCATTGTATTTCTTAAGAAAGTCTTAATCCTTTTTAGTGTCAGAAAGCACCTCTCACTTTCCACTGTCGTCATTGGAATAGTACATCAAATCTATAATAATTTTACGCTTTCCGAAAACGTTTCACTAATGTTCATTTCGAATAAGAGCTGTAAAATAGCAACAGCACCCGCACTATTATAAAACTCTTCACGACTAAATAAAACATGCAATTCTGATTTAAGCCTGGAAACGTCTATCATCTTATAATTATTTTTAACATATTTTAAAATGTCTTCAAGAAAGTCTTTCTTATAATCAGCCAAATTATTTGTATTAAACAAACGCGTGACAATTAAATGTTCGGTAAAATTAAAACGGCAGCGGATTTCTGACAAAATTATATCGCATATTTCGAAAGAAATTCTTCTTTTGGAGTGTTCCGGATTTTTTTTAGATGTAATTGCCTCGATGTTAACATTTGCGTCTATAGAGATAATACTCTCTCTAATTTTTTGAATGTTAGAATTAAAATCTGCAATATATTTACCAATCAATATTTCATCAATATCAGATTTTTGCAATTGATAAAAAAATAAATCAACATGAGGCATAACAGGGTGCAAAAATGACAACCAGTGAAAAAGTCTGACATACTGTACACACTTGGCTTAAAACGTCTTTCTCGCTGTCTTTCCTGGTCTGCTTTAGATCCAGAAGAGGTTTGGGGCGTCCTTTTCCTTTAATTTCTAAACGTTTTTCAAATGGTAATGAACTACTTATTTTACACTGCAGTATTTCTTGCACTGTTAAAGCCATTGTTAACATAAGTACTCAAGTACTCGTACTACACAAAATACATAAATAACAAATAATATCCAAACAAAACATATACTAAAATTAGATCAAAGCCGAAACACTTTAACTTAACAAAACGATAAACAAAAGCTTGACGTTTGCGGCATCACAAACTGACATTTCTGACATAGCGTGAATGCTGTGTTGCCAGGTTACTGTTATTACTGTAGGTTTTAATGTTTTATAGGCACAATACTTTTATTATTATTATTATTATTATTATTATTATTATTATTATTATTATTATTATTATTATTATTATTATTATTATTATCATTATTATTATTATTTTTATTATTATTATTATTATTATTATTATTATTATTAGTAAATACCTAAATATCTTAAAATAAAATTAAGCTTATATTAAATATATAAATGTATCGCGAATCGCGAATATTGTTCTAATAATAAATTGGTCAGATTTAATTTAGTGAGTCAGAATTTGCGACAACCCGACACACACCGCGGCGGCGTTGACAACCACGCGCGCCCCGAAAGGGATATTATTGGTGGGCCGTCGACAAATTGTGTTTGTTTTTTACATGCTTCAAGCGCGTATGTTTGTTTCTCTCTTAGCTTTAATGAATTTTATGTAGTCCATATACACCCATAAGGTAAATTTAAAATACGGAGAGTCCGGAGCAAGCTTGGCCTGATCACCGTTGTATACGGTGGCTTCATTCTTTCTTGGGGAGCTTTCGCATAGAACTTGCAGTCTCCCTTCTGGCCACCTACCTGGTTACGCCACTGATATTATACTAAGATCATTACTAAAGATGATTCAAAACGTAAATTTAGTATTCGTATATTTGGACCTGTTAAAAACATTAGACACAAGATACTACGCCTTGAAAACTGGTTAAGGTAGGAATGAACGGTACTACAGCATTTGGTACGTTGAAAAAGCGACGTGTCGACGATGCCAGAGTCGGATTTTATTTGTGTGTATGTATGTATGCATTTTGTGCATATACAACAATGACGCGTTATCTGGCAAAACCGGTCGAGTGCGAGTCAAACCTGCGTAATAGGTGTAGGAACGCGAATCTATTTTTCAGTGTGTTATCTTCCTACCCGTTTTGACAGGCGACGTAGTTTAAGCCCCCTACATTTCGAACAGATTTTAATTGTTTATTTCGATTATTATAATGGACAACTACACTTTAACGTTCATATTCACTAAGAAAGTTTAAGATTTAGTACTGGTTTAAATTAAGATCTTATAGTTGATCAGTTATGTTTTGACAGGTTTTTGTCCTGTCATTGTTAATAAGAGGTCATTAAAAACTTATGAATTATTGTGATATTTCAGCGATTTGCTTGGTTTCCAAATGATTTTTATCGTGGAACGAGTTGCTGTAATGAATTTAGTTCTATTATTGTTGAAAGTATGTAAGTACTAAAATTGTCCTTTTCTTGATAAATTTGCGAAAAAGCTCAGTAATAAGTTCATAGTATAAAGCTTAGTTGTCTTATTCTTACACTTGGCAGTTTAAAACTTTTGGTTGACAAATTAGACCGGACTAGCGTTGGAGAATCGGGTTGTTAGTGTTTTGTGTATGACGTTGGTAAGCTTGGCCACTTCTGATCTGTCACCAGAGGCGCTGATGCCAGGAAATAAGTACAGTGCGTAGATACGGTATTTGACAACAATAATTTAATTCATGGGCGTTGCCGTGATTGTGTGAAATAAAAAAACGGTCAGGTGCAAGTTAGACTCGCGCATAGAGGGTTCCGTATCACCGCAAGATAGTGTTTCTATATTTTTTTAATAAACTTTCTGATGTTTTGTCCCATATTCTTGTTGTGCGGTGTTACAATGTCACATAGTTAAGAATGTTCGAAAAAGTAAGACATCACAAAATCGTAGAAGTATGTTAAATACATTGTGTACACATAATGTGTAGTTTTACCATTGAAGATATATTCTTGAAAGTGGATGGGTACATTCCCTGAAATTTCGTGCGCATGTCTAGTCCTCTTGGTTTGCGCGTGGTACGCATTTTGGTCTACTGCGAAGACACCAAAAAACAAAAAATAAACAAGTCGACAAAAAAACTTGGGAAAAACGTTAATAAGTTAAATACCCAGTGGCACCTTTACTATTTTAAACAAGAAACATATTCTTAAAAGTGGATGGATTCGAATGTAGACACCAAAGTACATCTCCTGAAATTCCGTGCGCATGTCTAGCACGCTCGGTTTGCGCGTGGTGCGCATTTTGGACTACTGTCCAGATGTCAAAAAACGAAATATATAAGAAACGACAAATGAAGAAGTCGAAAAAGTTGCAAAAAAAGTTAGAAAAAAGTGCCCCACAAAAACAAACAATAAATGTGCGCGGACTTTGCCGCGCGCACATGGATTGCGCAGGCTGGTACAGTATGGCACAAGAGGTCGATTATCGGTCGACTTATGTCCCGCCCGGGCGGTAAAATTATGTGCCATTTTGACCTTTTTCACGTATGTTGTAGTACTACTCGATAGAAAAAAAAATATATTTAACGTTACAGCACGCCGCCCCGCCACGCGCCGTGTTGATTTTTAAACAATAATATTTATATTAAAAGATAGTATCGGCATCATAATTAATTAGAAGTTTTACCAAGTTTCGATCATCCATCACATTGGTAAGTAATGTTTATTACGTAAACGCGGCGTAAAATACACTAACATCGCGTCAAGAGAGGAACTATTTGCTTTGCGGTCTCGCGGTCGCCCGAGTCCCCTCGCTTTGCGGCGCCACTAAGAGCAGGCCAAAACATAGGCGTAGTTAAGGGGGCTTGGGGGTGCTTAGCACCCCAAAACTCTAAATAGCACGCCCAAAATTTACTACCCTCCACCCTAATATGCATAGTTAAGGGGAAGTGATGCTGAGCACCCCCTAAAATAGGGTCTAGGGCATAAGCACCCCTGAACTTGACTACCTAACTACTCCTATGACCAAAAGGTGCCAGTAATAAGAGAAATAAAGGTTCTTAAATTTTTATTTTTTTTTACGATTTTTAATTTTTATAAGATTGCCATTTAAAAACGAATTAGATACGGACCTCGGGTTTGCGAGAAATATTTTTTTTTCTGAAGACCTTTAAAATAAAGGGGCACGTCATGGGATCGCACTTAAAAATTTTGACCTCAACTTCCTAGCGTCACCCCTCAAGGGGTTGAAAAATCTAAATTACATAAAAAAGTAGATTTATTAACCATTAAGATACAAGTAAAATTTGGTGTCTCTATCTTTATCAATAGCGAAGATATTTACCCATACTAAGATATTTTAGAACCCCTGTATGTTATATTACTTTAACCGAAGTCTTTTTCGATTTCGCATTTTCAAATTACACAATGTGGGTCAATTTTTTCTTTTTTTAATTTTATTTTATTATCAGATCGGAACCTAATTTTATTTCCAACTAGGGTAGAGACGTCCCTGGAAAAGCACATGTTTACAATGCTTTAGTAATAGACATATAAGTAGCAGCATGTAGTTCTGTTACAGTATGCTTAAAGTCTACGTGGGCAGTCATAGATAAAAAAATTAAATTTTAAGTTTTGTCAACATTATTCGGTGATCTTTTCAAAGGTCGTCTGTGATCATATGGGGGCGTGTATGACGTAAGCAAAACTTTTGCGATATTTTATAAGACATAATATGATTTCGTAGTTTCTCCCAAAAGAAAAGGATTTTAAACATCAAGAAGTAATAACGTGAAAAATTATATTTTTCCTGGTTCTAAACAATTAGAACGACATAATGAAAACTAATCTTTAGGTCTCTCACTCTCCCAGGTACGATGGTACCTCTAAACCACGCCAGGTTTCGAAAGTTGCACTAGGGTAGCTAGAAACAAACCTTGCATGTTTACAACAAAACATAATGTTCAGTTAATTCTTCTATCCTATATTCGTCGCCCTCCAGAAAAAGTGTCGTAACTAGCATTTGGCAAATTTTACAAGAAATTAGAAAATTTTGGGCTTTGGTTAAAGTAATAAAACTAAAGTAATTTTTAAAAATTCCCTCGTGGGATATTCATTTACACATATCTTATATCAGATTATTTGGTTTGCAAGTAATAAAATATAGTTTCTTATATTTATTTAAAAAATCTAACCCTGCACTGATTATATCAGATACGACTAAGTTTTTATTGAATCTGTGTTTTGTTATTAATGATGCGAGTACGTCATTTTGTCAGAATGTGGAGGCACAAATAATACCTACGTCAGTGAGCGTCATAACTCGGTTGTTCGGTTTTTCTCAATTACGACATTTTGTCTGGAGTCTCGAGGGCGACGCGGCGATGTGAATAGAATGTTTTTGTTATATTTATAGGTGCAGTGAAGGACATATTCTATCATCAGATTCCCAAGAATGCGTCGATAAAAACGAATGTCTTGATTCACCGTGTTTAAATGGGGGAACGTGTATCAATCTTGCATCAGATCGACTATATCGATGTAAATGTCGAACAGGATTTTGGGGGAAAAACTGTGAATCAGATCAAGAAGAACAAAGGCTTATGGTTAGTATAGGAGCACTGTCAGCAATATTTCTGTGCTTGGTCACTATTTTTGGTAAGTGCAAGTTTTAGCATACATTTTATAGCTAAAGAGTAATTTATTTTTATTTATAAATTGAGGGGAAATATAGAATACGGACTAAATAAATGACATCGAAGGATGACTACCAAGTAAAAATATTTTAGTTTTAATATCGGAGTTAGAATTTTTTGTGTTAAGTTTAAAAAGTAAAAAAAAACATTCGTTCTCCAAAGGGCATTTAACCCGTTTTAGATTTGGCAAGTTTTCGTTACTGGCATGCAGCATTTTTTTAGATCAATCATAATTCGACGGATGACCTTGCTAAAAATAAAGCGCATTCAATGACTAGTCCCAATAAAAACTTGCTGCAATTGCCATCAGTTAAAACTTGCGTGTGAAACGGCTCTTAACCTAGGGGCGTATTACAGACGGGTAGGTAGGAGGGTAGTGAGTAGTGGGTAGCATACAGTAGGTAGATGGTGGATCGAAGCCACAGGGCAAGGTGTCCTTTAGGATAATGTTTCAGAGTGGTAGCAACACTGAACAGATTTTTTTCATCCTGTATTGTATGAAAAATCTAAATTGTATCTGAAAGTTTTAGGTACATCAAAATACATACTTTTTCAAACTTACATTCTCGATTTAAAACAAAAATAAAAAAAATTATGTATAATGGCACAGCCTGTATGAAAGCACAGCTAATTTCGTAAGTAATAACAACTTGTTTATTATTAATTTCTTTGGCCCCTTAAAAACACCAGTAAATAATAGGAATTGACATTGGCCCTTCTTACACCAAGCCACTAATCGATCGAAAGGAAATTTTTTCTGAAATTTTTTCGAAAATACGTCTTTTCCAAAAGCACTTTTGTCTAATATCTATTTTTTCGAAAGTTTTTTTCCCAAAGACATTAAGAAAAATTCTTGAAAATATTTTTTAACAACACATTTTTTGAGAGTTCTATTTTTTGAAAATATCTTTTCCAAGGCACTATATTTTTTATTGTTAAAGCCTGTGCGTTTACTATTATTAAAACTGGTCTGTAAGACCAACCATTAATTTTTCTCTAAATTCTTAAAATCTAAAATCCTTATATACTAAAGTTCACCCAATGGAGTCCTAAAGGTTTATGTGTTGTAACTCATAGCCATCATATCCATGGCACTTAGCACTCACACACGTGCGCACTGTACTCTGTTTTTAACTCTATACTAGTTCAAAGGGCTTGGTCCGCGTCAGCTTTCTAACTCCTGTTGTCCTGGTTGTCTAGAACCCTGATGGCTTCGACGTTAACGTGATGATAGAGTCGAGACTCGTGCCTGATGGCAAATCTCTTTATTTCACTAGCGACATATGGGATACCAAGATCGCGATGTAAGTCACAATTACGTATATACCACGGTGCATTAACTATGTTCCGTAATACTTTATTTTGGAAGGTTTGGATGCGTTTGATGTGACTCTCCTTCACATAGCCCCATAACTGGATGCCATAAACCTAGGCTGGTTTTAAAATCTGGTTATATATCATGATTTTACAGTGTACTGACAGCTTAAAGTTTCGTCCCAAGAGTCAATACAACGGTCTATATTTGAGCCCTAGTTCAGGCCGTTTAGTTCTGATATGTTCCTTCCAACTTGGTTTCGCATCTAAGGTCATCCCAAGGTATTTGGCAGTATTTTCATAGGGAACCATTTATGTTGACTGGTTGATGTTTGCCTCTTTTTCTGTTGGTAAAGTTGACTCAAATAGGTTTTTGCTCATTAAGCTTAATCTTGCAATCGGTGGTCCAATTGTAAATCTGGTCGCTAGCCTTTTGGAGTTGTCTGGTTGCTGCATCTAGGTATGTTCCTACTGCTAATAAAGCAGTGTCATCAGCGAATGTAGACAGAGTTGTATTTTCTGTTTGTGGAATATCACAAGTGTACAGTAAATCCCAGACGCTTCCTTCGATGGACTTGGCCTATCGTGAAGTGCTTGGATCTAAAGCCAAATTGATGATTTTGGATTAGGTTACTGTTCTCTATTATAATCTTAAGTCGTTTTAAGGATACCTTTTCAAATAATTTTGAAATAATTGGTAGTACTGATATGGGCCTGTAAGATTTGGCTTCATTCGGTAGTTTGCCAGGTTTTGGTAGCATAATGACTTCGGCCACTTTCCAGACGCTAGGGAGGTATTTTAATCTAAATGCTGCATTAATTAAGCAAGTCAGCATAACTATACCTTTCTTTGGTAGTTGTTTTAAAATCTCTCCTGTTATAAGGTCAAACCCAGGGGCTTTAGTGGCTTCTCTTTATCTTCTCTTATTTTTGGGTAGTAGTCATGCTATCTCCTGGGCTACTACTTCTTCTTCCTCCTCCGAATTGACTGGGAAATACGTTTTCTGGGCTGCAGAGAAACGATTATTTCCCTAAGCTTCTTAATCATATTACGTGCTGCATTAAGCTGAGATTCTAAGGTTTAAATTTTTTCTGATTCTTCATTTTGAGGCGAAATAGATGGTCCTCCGCCATCCTTCGTGCTGGATTCCATCCCTAACACCATGTATATATTATTTTTTTTAATTGGAATGCATTGTCCTTATTTTGCAAATTTGCAACTTTGTCGAAATTAAATGTGAAACGAACGTTTGAGCTTAACATAGATATCATGATAGCTTACGACATGCGTGCCGCCGGTATCACTCGCGATGATGACACCACTTCTTGTTTTAATTTTCCGAGCGATTATTGAGCACGTCTGCACTGTTCGAATGTTAACGAATAACTCCAAGGCACTATATTTGAAGACATAATTTTTTGAAAAGAAATTGTTCGATTTTTTTATTTGAAAACACTACTTATTCTTGAAAATAAGTTAATTCGGAAAAATATTTTCAAAAAATTGACTATTGTGCTATGTGCTAATATAATGAATATTAATAAAGCCAAATTAGAGCTAATTAAGTAACCTCAGTGCCTTCCTGCAAGTCTCACAGCCTACTGATGCTGAATTGTGTTTATACTTACTTATAATTTAGACATAGGTACATAGTTGATCCTGAAGCTGGAACGAAGGAAAAAGTTATATTAAGTAATTCTTGTTGTTTTAAGGAAAAACAACTCGAAATAAATATCCTAATTGAAAGACTATTTTTGCCGGTCACAAAAGCAACACAATGTTGTTTTAGAAAGGTGTCCTACTTTCTTTAAAATGTTGTGTCTGGCCAAGGAGACAATGTCAGCAGGAGGGCAATTGCCCCTCCTAGCCCCTCCTTAGTGGCACCCATGTTTTTTTGGTCAGGATATTGGTTTTCAAACTGCATCTCGCCGCCCTAAGGGATCGTGTTATGTTTCGCAACATCATACTAAGATATTTGTACTTTTTAACTGGCTCTTATAAAGATAAAATTATAAAATTTATTTTACTCAATAACCATTAACCTCAACTTTGCCAACTTTGCAAATTATCAAGAAGTTCCATAACTTCTTTCCATTAATCTAAATGAGTTGATGTAATATACATTAGAGTATAACGGTTAGTAGGCGACCATAGAATCGATATTAAACGATCCAATGCTTCCAACAAAAAGTTTGTAAAAAAATTTTAATTTTTTTTTTCGAATATCTTTGTCCAAAGTAAATTCTTTCGAGAAACATCTTGTTAGGAATTACATTTTTTCGGAAGATTTTTTCAAAAACAGGTTTAGGTACAACAAATTATCAAAAGCCAATTTTCCCAAAATATTTGTCGAAAACACATTTTCCGAAAGTACAGCCATTCAAAGATATCTTGTTTCGAAAACAACTTTTCAAAATTACGTTTTCGAAAATGGATTTTTTTTATAAAAATTGTTTTTGGAAAAATTTTTGTTTTTAAAAAACGATATTTCTTAAAAAGCGTTTTCTGAAAAAGTTGATATTCGAAAAAGAGATTTTAAAAAATACATATTCTTGAAAAATGCACTGACTTTTTCTAAAAAAAGAAAAATTCCAAAATTTAAAAACATATTTAAAAGATGGTTTTTCAATAATTTTTCGTAGATTAGCAGTGCTCACCGAGATATTTTTCTAATTTCTAAAAGGGTGATACAACTGGTTAATATACTACAAAACAACTTTTAATATCCTTGTTTGAAATTTATAGAATATACAGGGTGTTATGAAATTCACTGCATACACTGAAACCGGTAAATCCTGGTATAAATCGCCCATTAAACTTTCTGTGACCAACGGTACACGTCACTCACTGGCAAGAAACATATGATACCGAATAAGTTGCCAGTTCTACCAATAATTTTTCTATGGAGCAAGGCAACATAAGAAATCATGTTATTGTTACCTTCATTAGTAAAATCGTTTTAAATACACTTCTCTTGGAAATGTTCAGTACAGTCATTAATTTAATGCACGAAACAAACGCTTAACACTAAACGAACACTAACAACTAAAACATTAAAAAGAGTTCTGTTCAAAACAATAAACACAATTCCACGGTATTTTGTCACTATCCACACTACTAAAAATTGAAAACTAATGTTTCTGTTAGTTTTAAAGTAAAATCTCTGTACAGTTCCTCTAGAAAGGTTTTAAATTAAACGTAACACCCTTGTATTACAATATTCATAGCCACTAATGAAAAAAACGTTCCAATATCTAATTATACACAATCTGTTCAAAAACTAAAAACAAAACGTTTATTAATTTACTAAAAAGCACAACTCTCTTATGGCATGCAAGATTTCGTTATTTGACATTCTGACTAAGTTTAGGCAATCCATAAAAACACTTATTAATTTTTATTGCATAAAGGAAAGGGGGATATTTGTGTCGAGATAATAGTGATATTTTTCAACCAGAAATTGCAGACACTCTAGCACATAAACGATAAAATTTAAAGTGATGTTTCTATCGCGATTAATAATACACCTAAAAATCACTCACCTTTACCAGGCTTATAAATTCATTTAGCAAATAACAAGCAACGGTTTTGAATTTAGTTTTCTCAAAAATATTGAGAGATGTAGGATATTAAAAAAGGAACCCATGCAGAAATTATGCTTTTTGCAAAAATACATCCCATATAGGTACCTACCTACCTAATACATTTTTTAAAGTATAATGCGCTTTTGGCAATTTTAAATTATTAATAGGTTATTGTTGAACAATTCTAGTGTAACTTATTTATTTTTTTAGTAGAACAAAATTAGGACATAACATTCCTTTAAAAAACAATTTTGGCAACGTCGGCGCGGCGTCGCGTCACATGCAGGGATTGAGACCTGCGGGCGCGCATAAGGTCTGGTTTTCGTGTGTTAGAAAAAAATTTTACAGTAGTTTGATTAAACCAAGAATAAGTAATAGGTGTGTCTCTAGACTACCCCAGGATTAATCCATTTCAATATATTAAACCATTTCCATAACCCCCTACATATAAGAGGGTATTAATTATAAACCTAATATTCTCCAGATAAGTTATATCGTATTAGCAACGTAATAACTTTTTGACAACTTTTTGATAACAAAAGGAACAAATTGGATCGTTAAATAATAATTACGGTCGTGAAAGCTAATTTAAAACTTTAAATTAAAATTTACTTTACTCTTTGCTCGATTTACTTTATAGTCTTTTCATAAACCAACTTTAGTACTAAGTAATAGCCCTAATTTTAATATAGCAAACTTTATATTCAATATACATTTTATTTAAACCTATTTAACAAACCATTATAACATAAAACGATCCTTCTTCAACAGCGCAGAAATATTTACCCTAAAGCTAATTTTAAAAAGTTTGTATATTACCGCGCAAGTGTTAAGTATCTAGTTTATTTGTAATAAATAAGTTTGCAATTTAATTTCAACAATTGCCGACATAAACAATTTCATTATTGATACATTGACAAGACATGTACTACCTAATTCCAATAATTTGATTCTGTATTAAATTTCAGTCTTGCCGGTTCACCAGTTAAAAGTTAAAGTTAGGTTAAGTTTTTGTGTGGTAATGGATCTAAAACCATTTTTTTGTATGTATTAGAAAGAGTACTGTTCAACTTAAAAAATACCGTTGTAATTTTTTTATTACACCTATTAATTTTTAAAGTTGTTCAAAGTACGCCACGACTTTATTTTCCTTGCGACTCATGCAGTAGACCCAGCAAGCAACTGACATCATTGACGTCGCTAGTAGTACCATGCCACACTACCACACTAAGATTATGTAAGATAATCTTTTTTCTCAAAAAAATTGACCGACTTTATAAAAAGAAAAGCACTGAACAGTGTGAAATAATATTTTTACGTATTTATTGCTGAGGATAATGGTAAGCTTAATTTTGTTCAAATCTAGGTAACTTCCTTTTTTAAACTTTAAAATCGGTGCAATTTTAAAGCATAATAGAAATCCTTAATGATACTATGATACATTAACAAATTACAAATATAGAGTAATATTTTTATTTATTTATTACAGAGCGTACTGATAAGCCTAATTGTTTAAGCAATTGGTACACCAAAGTTCTAAACTTTAAGTAAGCGCAACTCTTTATTAACTGCTTATGAATTATCATTACGGATCCTTATACTGTGGAATTGCGCCAACTTCAAAGCTTAGAACTTTGATATACAAGTTACCTAAATTTAAACAAAATTTCTCAGTAATAAACATGTGAAAATATTATTTCATACTTTTCAGTGCATTTCTATTTGTGAAGACGGTTCATATTTTAAAGAAGAAAAAACGTTTGTCTAGTGAACATATTCTCCCTCTCCTCTTTGCCTTATCCCCTCCCCTTTTATGTGTACTGTCCGTTTAATATTGACTCCAATTTCTCTTAGCAAATATTATTTTTCACAAAGTTTTAGAAAAAATATATCGTTTCCCGACACATTTCATCGCATTCATCCCACCTGCTTTATCTTTTTTGTATTAACATCTGTTGTGTAAAATCAGATTTCCGGACCCAAACAACATCGATAATAATATAATTATCAAGCATTCTTTAAAAAAATTATTTTATTGCCTCTCACCCGACTCCTTCAACATTTGTTAGACAAAAATAGATTTTATGCCCTCAATAATTCTTAAAATGGCACATTAGTTTAGTCATTTTTGGAGAAATTCTTAGCCGCTCCGTTTTATTCCCTCCACCATCCCCCTCGCCATTGTTAATTTTTTAACATCTGTTGGACAAAATTAGATTTTCTGACCTTAATAACCCCGAAAATGGCCCACTAGTTAACATTTTTAGAATTATTCCCAGGCGCTTCCTTGTACTCTCTTCGCCCTCCTTTCCCCCATCGTTAATTTTTTTGCCACTTGGTAGAAAATATTAGATATTCTAACTTCAATAGCCTCGAAAAGACATGTTAGTTAACATTGTTGGAGAAATTCCTAGCCGCTCCTTTTTATCCCCCCTCCCTCCCATCCGCTAATTTCTTTAACCTCTGTTGGACAAATTATTACATTTTATGACCTCAATAACCCAGAAAATAATACATTCACGTTTCACAAAAAAAGTATATAATAAATCTCAGCAGTTTCAAGAGTTCCAGTAAAATTACGTTAATGAGCAAAATTAGAAAAACTAAACCATATGAAAATGTGTTGCCTAAAAAAACAAACTATGTAGCTTTGACTTTTATGCATTTAAACTTTTTGTATTTCAGCGTTAGCGCTAGTAATCGTTTGCTGTCGTCGCACCAAAGTTGTGAAACCGAAACCACACTCTCCGAATACCAGCATAAGAGGAAATGCCATTAATTACGACAACGAAGGTGGTGAAAATATCGTAACTGGATTTGACATTACACCATTACAAACACCGATTAACCAGCTACAGGCAGAAGCAACTATAAATACGTTTGAAAGTAAGATGTAAAATTAAACTAATTATAGATATCTTAAGTCAACATCACTTTGAGGGGCAAATTATATATATATATATATATATATATATATATATATATATATATATATATATATATATATATATATATATATATATATATATATATATATATATATATATAGTGCGGTCTTAGAGTCCGCTCCCCCCCCCCCCATTTTGCTACGAAAGAAATATTAAAATGAAATTTTATGAGATTAAATATGAGGAGCAAAATAATTTTCTTGGCTAAAAAATTTTAAATTATCTTTCAAAATGGCGACCAGCCGCCATCTTGTATAACTTTTTTAAAAATGGCGGTAGGTGTCATGTGACACATTGTTTGAAAAAATAATTTGAACTTATGTCAAAATGGCGGCCATTTCAAATTTTAAAATTGAAATGGTCGCTGTTTGGAAAATAAATGATATATTCGTTTCAAAGTCCGAATAAAAAAGAAGTTTAAAAGACTTCAAGTAATGCAGCAATAACACTATCCTTTCTAAGTACTGGCTACTGCCGCCATGTTTTATGTTTAATGACTAGAGGGACGAGTAACACATCGTTTTGAAGGGCTTTGAAAGTTCTATTTGTTACCAAGTTGGAAAATAATAAAGGTATATGAGCCGATTTAAATGCTTAAAATTTAAATGGTCGCCATTTTAAAATAAATTAACTTTATTATTTTTTAACTTGGGAACAAATAGAACTGTCAAAGGCCTTTAAAACGATGTGTTACTCTTGCCATTAAAAACATCGTCGCTATTTTGAAAAATGTTACTTGATGAGGATAGTAAGTATTATTGTTGCATTACTTGAAGTTTTTAAAACTTCTTTTTTATTCGGAGTTTGAAACGAATATATCATTCATTTTCCAAACAGCGAACATTTCAATTTTTAAAACTTAAATGATAATTTTGACATAAGTTAAAATTATTTTCTCATATTTGGAATTTGAATAGAACTTTCAAATACCTTTCAAATGATGTGTCATATGACACCTATCGCCATTTAAAGAAGTTATACAAGATGG